>CM063498.1:105610905-105690905 GCA_032207245.1 Pardosa pseudoannulata | reverse complement strand
AAAAATTTTGACTATGTCAGTCTCCAGAATTCATCCAATTTCCCATATGTGTGTAAGGAACAAAAAGATCTTCAAATCTTTACATAACTCAAATGTCTCTATTGTGACGTCCCCATGCAATGTCCCTTTGAAATTGATTCTATTCAGATACGAGACTGACATATCTGTCTAAAATATTTCAAGAAACTGTTTCTGGCAGAAGTATGATTTTGAATTCAATGCGAATGTTTTAGGAGTAAATATTATCTATTATATTTCTCCCATTTGTGAGTTTTAACTTAGATTTCGGATTGATTTTTCCAATAAATGTCATTCCTCAGTAAATTATTTGAGAGATTCATTAGGGTTGAGATAAAAATACGCTATCTGATTCCCTTTAGAAATTTAATGTTAAATAAGGAGCGATAGGAATATGTTTTCAGCATTGACCTTAGAATACGCATTTGAAACTCGTTTACCATCAAGGGTTACACATTTAGTTGAGGATGAGATTTCTTGTTTGAATACAACATCCACAGCACTTAAGATCAAGGGTTATAAGCCCGTGGTAGCTTAGTCGGCATAGGCAACGATCTCGTAACGGTAAAGTTGCGGGTTCGGGGGTGGAGAGGACTGAGATCCACTTTGTTCGTTAAGGATGATTAAGGCTTGTAAAATATGTTTGTGGTCACAATGTCCTCCATGTTCTCAAACGATACCTGTGGGGTTGGGAGGCTATACCTGGGAGTCTTCATCTTAGTTCCTGCGTCTTAAATACGAGGACCCACTTTGAGCAAAGTCATTCGTTACCCCAGGGGAACACGCAAGGGGGGGAGTTAGAGGTTTAAACCCCCCTTGCTTATGCACCCTTGCGTACTGTATAAATCAATAAATTTTTAGCGTGTTTGTATACTGGTTTAATTCTCTATTTGTTGGTAAGTTATTTTTTCTTATTTTTTGGTCAAATTCATTGGTTTTCTATAGAATAGTCACATTTATACGGTTATTATTTAGGTAGATGTTACATTATGAGTAGTTTTTTCTGGATTGATTAATTCCTACATTTTAATAAAAGTAAAATATTTTACCTCTTATTGTAAAAAATTTATGTTTTTATACTTAAAAAATCGAATCAAAATTTAACTAAACAATGTTGTCTAAATAAAAAGTCAAAATTGTCTAGCCGTCTAAATTAGGGAAATAATAGTGCTTTATTACATACTCGAATTTCTTTTAGTAGTTTCAGAAAATTATGAACACCCCCCTTGAAAAAAATTCTGCGTACGACAATGGTTTACCCTAGCGGTGTTCTTAAAAAAAAAAAAAAAAAAAAAAAGCAGCACCTATTACCTTAATTCTAGTTGCCTATGGCTCACGTTCTTGGATTGTTCAAAGGGCTTAAGTATCATGGGATTTTTGGACACAACATCCATAACACTTACAACAGAATTATATTTATTGGTTTAGCAAATTTACAATAAATTCTGTAACGTAAATATTGCTCCATTCAACTCCATTTTTACTTAAATTGTCATCACTCGAAGTTGTGAAACCTGTAAAGGAGGAAGCAGCGATGTTCAGTTTTACCTTTCCGTTTATATATCGTTGCAGCTTTACTGTAAAGGGGAAAATCACCGTAAAGGCCTTATTAACAGTTTCAGTTTACTTATTACTGATTTTATAAATTGTAGTTAATTTGCAATAATTTAGCTTAAGAGGTTTTAAATGTCGAAATAATGTAAAATAATTATCATTTTCGACTTCTCATAGCTTGAAAAATACCAGTTTTACAAACATAATTTTTTTAACATAGAACAAATTATTATCTTTACTTACATATCTCAATCATTTTCAAAACATAAAAAATATTTTTGTTAGAAATTTTTAAATAAGAGACACTTTGTTAATTACAAAAATGATATCAAGGCTAACGATGATAACTAAAAATATAATTAAGTTAAAGACAAACTTATTGTTTTAAAACATACTACAATATCTCAAAATAACTCTGAATTTTTTGCCGATTTAACAATCGAATGACCCTTTAAACATTCTTATGTTTATTCTAATACATATCTCTATAACAATGGACTTGTTTTTAACACTTAACTAAAGTTTCAGAAAGACAGAACGGTTTAAACAGGGGTAACTAAACCGCGACCGAATTCACGCATCGAATTCACGAAATTTAGAGTTAAAACATATTGTATTGCAGACCGCCTAATGTTTATGCTCTACCCAGCAGCGAAATTTGAGGGTACAAGGAAAAATTCAAAGTTACGTAGAACATTAAATTTATTATCCTTAATTTCCATGTGATCTCTCAGTTATTGTACCCCTTGAATCAGCTTATGTCTCTCTCCAGTAGATGCCAGTCCCGAGTCTTCATTTTAAATAGATTATTTTTTTCGTCCAACTTGATTCGTAATTCTTTGATGTCAAGTATTTCTTTTCCTCATGTTTTGATGTCAGAATACCGAGTGGGATGAAGAAGGAGATTGACTGCTCAACTTCTATGAGGAACAGTATAAATAGAGGAGAAGTTGAGGTGACCGTAAGTTTAGATAAACTTTTATTGGCTGCCATACTTAACTCTCATTGACTGTTAACATCAATTTCTAATTCTGGGACTTATCAAAACTATTCATTTCTCACTCAGCCTCGCTGTTAACGGATGTCTCTGTCAAGAAGGAAAAAAATGTGCGTCTCTATCCATAAACTCTATTTTCTCAAGTTATTTTGTATTAGAAATTCATGAATTCATTTTTATATTTCCTTTTAAATCTTTTAGTTGTGGATTTCTCTCGCTCACTGATATTACATGTTCACTGAAAGAAATCTTGAGATTGACGGGCTATTCCATATAATCCTGTTCACCGATATCCTGAAGATCTTGAAGGCGACGATATGTGTGTGTTGTTTCTCTTAGAAGGCTGAGTTTTTTTAACAGTTGTTTGTTCTAATAATTAGTGTTAATAAATGTTTTATTTTAACTATTAATAGTTCGATTAAATATTTAATTATTAATATTTAGACCTGGCAGCACATAAGGAATTTGTAGTGCGGTCTCGTGAAGCCTTTTGGGCGCTGGCCAAGCATGGTGTAAAATATTTACTGTATTAAAAACCTGCTCAAGTTGTAAGTTTCTTTTTTTTTTTTAAATCTTTACCAACAAAAACTTTCCCATTTAGACAATCGCCATCTATTTTTCTCTCTAGCGAACTAGCACGTTGCCATATTAAGATCCTTTTTGCCGTTATTAGAAAATTCATAGCCGAAGCAGACTCAATTGGACTCGTTCATTTAACCGGTATCCTTGAAATTGTTTCCCATGAAAAATTAGAGATAGTGAGGGAATGTTTTGGAAAGAGATTTCTTTTCTCAATTTTCTGACTCCATAAGCCCTATGAAAACACCGTTCCTTTCCCGAGGCACACATTCGCGAAAGCACAGAAAACATATTTACATAATTAGAAGAAATGCAAATCACATCAGAGGAACCTCTCCTTCCCCCCACAGGTATGTTTTCATGTTCCGCTGCCGTGTTAAATCTGATTAGGAACAACTTCCCTGGAAAGTTAAATCTAATTAAAGCCGAAAAGTTCAAAAATGAAAATTTGCCAGCCGAGAGTTAAAATAATTATTAAAATAATTAGACTCTACATCAACAGATTTGAAGAGTTTATGCAAATACAGGGAGTATCTGAAAATTTCGTTCTTTTAACTACAAGTGGGAATTAGAATGACTTAAAAAATACTATTATGATATCATAATTTAGAAATATTTATGAAATTATATTCAGTATATATCATAGATTTTTACACTTGATTATAAAGTTAGTGTTGGATTTGGAATGTAGTTTGGTACATCTTGAGAGTAGTCGTTAATTTAACGCTTCGTGTTATTTATGAATACAAAACACAGTTCCTTTAATTTCAATTTATTTTATTTTTCTGGAGGGGCAGTAAAGATCTTAGACGTGGGCGACTGCTCAGTTTGGGAAACTCTGCTTTAGTTTTATCACTATCATTTTATTGAACTCACAACGTTACACAAATTTATTAATATTATAGAAGGTTGAAGATCAATAGAAAAAAATGATTTAGTTTTGTTCATCTGTGAGTGGTGCAATTTATAATGATTTTTAATTTTTCCCCCTATATATTGTTACAAGTAGTAAACTTTTTTATGCTTTTCCTTATCTAAGTAAGAAGCACTTTACACTTTTCTTTTTCTTCAGAAATGAAATGCTTTATTAAGTTTTTAGAAATTACATTTTTCTTTGTCAAATTTAGAAATGTTTTGAGGTACAGCATCTTCTCAAACGTTATAAGGACATATATCCATATGAATGAACAAACAAAACTTCATAAGATCCCAGAATTTATTAATTACTATCTTAAAAAAGTTTGTTGTTCTAAGATAGATATAAATGAAAAGCAACACACTATCGTTCCTTGCAGTGCCTTATTGAATCAATTAATAGAGCAATTTGTCACAACGTCACGAACTACTATAATGCACTTCTCATTCCTTTTCATGTTTACAACAGCCGATAGACAAACAATAAACTGGCTTTCAGTTTGAAACTAAAGTCAAAATTGTCATAATTTGAGATTTGCCCTACTGTGTGAAATCGCCTTATTAGGATGAATGTTTTATTTGCCAACCGAGAGTTAAAATAATTATTAAAATAATTAGACTCTAAATCAATAGATTTGAAGACTTTATACAAATACAGGGAGTATTTACAACATAAAGAATGTGAATATTTACAACACAAAGATATACAAAACTGTAAACAATAATGAAATTAAATGAGCAAATGTCTTAAAAAGCTGTTATTTTTGCCTGAACGAAAACTAGAGCTGAAGCAAAAAGAATATGTCGGTTTATTTTAGTTCAAAAAGTTTATTCGATTCATAATAATTAAGACATGACTCTTTTGCGAGAAAGTCGCTTATCCAGCTCATAGCACTCAGAAGAGATCAGAGAATCTTTGGATGAGAAATGTTTAAAGTTGGACTAAAAATTAGATGGAGAAAATCCACTCAAAGATAATGTCCTACGTTTCTCAACCATCAAGAGTTTTTAGATTGAACATGATAGTGAAGCAAGAATAGTAGCTATTTGACTCTATATTAAATCGATTATCAAATATTATGAAACAGGGTGAGTCTTTGAAAACAGATTCTTAAGTACCATTTGAAGCTATGAGGGCATTTTCTGATGCCGAGTTGTTTATAACAAAGTTAAAAACTAGGCTGAGTAATAAAAACACAAGTTGCTCATATTTTTTTAAAACCACCTTAACATTTCAGGGGTATGAGGTCAGAGGTAAATATTACCCTAAGTGCTTACAAACTAATGTTGATATCCCGGGAATTTTTCCTAAAACTCAATCATCTCGGTACCTTCTGAAGAAGTGTGGTATAACTCAGCGATAAAATAGTGGCCCAAACTGCGAAAACTCTTAAAAAACTTTACTTTTGAGGTTTAAGGCCTCATACATATAAATATTTAACAGTATTATCATAAAATATATCATTGGAAAGATAATTTAATTAAAATACAATGCACTAAAGTTTGCTTTATTATCTGCATGGTACTGAAATTTAAGCCAAATAACAAGGCGGAAGAAGTACAATTTGCTTAGTTTGATATGAAGTATTTTTACATAATCTGAATTCAATAAATAAGCTTGAATGTTTAATGAACGAATGAGGTATCATCTTGTTTTGACAAAGATCCAATTAGGTTACAGTAGGATTCAGATCTTGATAGCATTTATTGGAATTCAAAGGAGAACGTATGTGAATGTGTAAAGTAATTGATAGTAAATTGATTGTTTTTTATTGTGTTATTTCATTTAGTGAGATTGTGAAACGTATTAAAATTATACAAGTTGACAGTCACTCAGACAGCACGTAAAATATTGTTATTATGTGATAAAGGCTACAGCTACGGAGAAATCGGGGAAAACATAACCAATAAGTAGAAGTTTTAAATTTTTGAAGTGATATAAGGGCTTAGTTACTACAAAACAAAAGTGGTAAAGACAGGAAAAGATGCACAACACCATTCAATGATCTGAGAATTGATATACTAAGATACGTGATAGAAAAAATAATCTGAAAATATACAAGAAGAAATGGCTCAGAGGCTAAAGGTTAGTGTAAAGAATATTTGACGCAGACTGCAAGAGTTTAGTTTGAATGCTGGAATTCTAAGAAAAAGCCGTTGCTAGCTTACAAACTATGATTTCAAACTATGACAGAAATTTCCCAAAATACATAATATACTTAAGCCAAAACTGAAGTCTCTCACAGTCTTTTCATTGACAATCAAGCTTTTATATTTAAACAAGATTCAATTCCTTGTCATCTGATTACTGTGTATAAAAAGTGGTTTCAAGATAATCATATTCCTCTACTGGAAAAAAAACCCTGCAAACAGCCTAGATTTTAACCCACTCCAAAATCTATGGAGGCTACCAAAAAAACTTGCGAATGTGAAACAACTCAGCAATAAAACCCAATTAAAAGAAGCAATAATTAAATCTTGTTTTCACACTATAACAGCTGATGAACGTTAAGAGGACTCTATGGAAAGGTGTAGTAAGGTCTTAATTAAATCTAAAAGTTACCCAACTAAGTATTAACTGGCGTAGTCAGATTTCTGGTATATCACATTTTTTTCTGCTTGTTCCACTTTTCTTTTTTTATAAGATATATCGAAATAAATTTTCCTTCATAAAAGTTATTCCATTAAAGTCTTGATAAATTTTATTTTTAATGATGCAAGATTTCATGGTATTACTTAACGTTTGTGTTTTTAATTCTCAAACACCAAAAACAGATTTTTTCCAAAAGGTTTCTACAGTTTTGGTCCCTAATGTATATTTAATTAAAGTCTTGTTAAATTCTGTTTTTAATGATGCATAATTTCATGGTATTAACGTTTGTGTTTTTAATTCTCAAACATCAAAAACAGATTTTTTCCAAAAGGTTTCTACAGTTTTGGTCCCTAATGCATATTTTATTAAAGTCTTGTTTAATTCTGCTTTTAATGATGCATGATTTCATGGTATTACTTAACGTTTGGGTTTTTAATTCTCAAACATCAAAAACAGATTTTTCCCAAAAGGTCTCTACAGTTTGGGTCCCTGATGTATATTTCAAACAATTCTTTTTAACTTGGTAGCATGTCTGGACTTGTGTGTTTTTTGATTTGGAGAAAATCCCCCCCCCCAAATCCAACACCGATGTTATATTTATCCACGACATCTCTGGAAGGTTAAATACGAATAATTAATATATTTTATTTTGTATAGTAATGTATAAAGGAATGTAAATTTTGGATTTTGTAAATATCCTTTATTTTGTGTAAATAATATTGATATCGGTTGAAATATTTAATTTTTAGATTTTTTAAAATTAAGGCATTTTCTGGTTTATTTTGGAAATGATTATTATGTTCCAATGTTTTCTGAATATCACTGGAGAAAATATTTGCTGTAAATTCGAAATCTTACTCACAGTACATATTCTGTTCATGTTATTTGAATTTAGTCAAGTCTTATCAAGCAATTGTTTCTAGGTGATATGAAAGAGAGTTTTCAAATCTTTGTCCTAATTTCTTTTCAGTTAAAATATTTTATAACGATCGTTATATTAAGGTAAGGAATGAGTAATAATAAAGTCAAAATTTTGAAACTGTCAAAAGTTTTAAAGAAAAATATATTTCAATATGGAAACAAGTTTGTATAGTTAAGCTACAGACATTTACTATATTTCTTGAAAGATATTTAATAAATAATTCCTTGCTATTTATGAAATACGTAAGAAGCTTAAAACATTTTCTGATCGAGTTTAGATGTAAATAGCGATATCTGGAAGCGGAACTGAAATTTAATATTTATGTAACTACATTTATTAAATTATTTCCCATGGAACATAAACACAAGGCTATTTTCGGTCGAAATTAAGTGAATTCCTTTCCATAATTAATTGATAGATTTCCTTAGAAATATGACTTTTCAAGTATTGTTTATTTTTGTGTTGAGATGTATTAAAAGGATTATCAACTTTAAAACAATTAATAATTTTCACACTTTGTTTTTAAGATAGAGAATTTTAAGCCCATTTTCAAAATAAATTCACTCTGAAAGAAGACAAATATTCTCATTCAACAAATTTCAAAGAATATTCAAGAAGGATTTCCAAAACTTTCAAAAATAGGCAAAACTAATTAATTTTGACCGGAGAGTAAATTTAAAAAATGTTAATATTTCTGCTAAACGTAATGCTGCTAAATGTCTTAATCTGTTTGAATCTTATATGCGTCATCTCAAGATATCAAAGCGAATGAAGATTAATTATTGTGATTGCTCTCTAAAAGGTTTTCAATTAAGATTTCATAAATTGAAAAATTGATTCATTTTATTTTTACACAATGAAACATACATCTGGAAGATATATGTGGAGAGATATAAATGCAGTCTTTTATAAGCGAAACGTTGGTTGATTGGTTAGAATTTAGTGGCTTTAAATCCTTTAAGGACAAACTGCACCAAACAAGATGTAAAAATAAAACTCAATTGAACTAAAAAACGTACAAGTAAATATAATTTGAGGATAAAGAAAAAAGATAAATAGGTAAAATGGCTAAAACGGATTGAAAAACATTTAAATTAACATTTAAGTAGATAGGTAGAAAATTGAATTAGTAAAAAAAAAATTGACAGAATAGTAAACAAAGCTTGATTAAAAAGCTAGGATTAAAACCTAAAAACAGAAAATGAAGAATTGAAAACCAAACTATATAAAATTGTTTATAAAAAATAATTAAAAATAGAGATTTAAAAGATTAAAAATTAAAAATGTAAAAAAATTGAAAATTCAAAGTAAAAAATTAACAAATGCTAACCAGATAACGAAATAAAGACAGTACAGCGAAGAAAAAGGAATAAGCCTGGGTACGGCATTTCCCTGATGATTGAATTAAGATTAATCGACGAGTTTCTAAAGAATTTTATGTATAAAGATTTAAATCAGTGGTTCTCAACCTTTTCTGGACCACCAATCCTTTACAAGAAAAAAAAAAATATTCGAACGCTCCCTTTTCCATAACAGTTGATTATAGCAAATATTGAAAGTATTGTTGTATGCTATTTATATCTATTCTTTTCTGCCTATCTATCTAATAATCTATTAAGAATCAGAAAGTAGAATTTAATTAAAATGTCCATCAAATGTAGGAAAAAATTGTTTATTGAATATTTAAAAATGAGCATAAAATCAATAAGGGATAAAAAAAATGAGATGATATCACCGTGGTTGGTTGAGTCTATTTGATGGCTGCCGAGATGGATGATGCTGATGGAAATTTTATAATTTGTTTATGTTCCAATGTCATCAACATCATTAGTAAATCTCCAAAGTACCTTTTCTCAGACTGTCAACTAGCTGATTGAACTCAAGTTTGATCATATATGATGAATGAAATACAACTAAAATATCTGTACTCCAGGTGTGATGAAATGGCAGTCCATGAAATTTAATGTTGAAAGAATATAGCATGTATTATTGGAAATACACTATTATTCAATTTATTTATTGATGATTTTTATAGATATTACGTGAACTGGTCGCTACCCTTGAATGCCATAAAGCCTTTATTTGCCTTTGAACTTGCTACCATCTGTATCGCTTATGGTGGGTGTACCCCCTCCGTTGAGAACCTATGATTTAAAGCAACAATTCGATGTTCAAATGTTTGTAACTGTATAAGGTCGCTTGCAATAGTACACTGTGGAGGTGCGTCACCCAGCAAGCCAAAAGCCAAAGGAAATAGGTTTTTTAGAAACTTTGTACACATAATCTTTAAAGGTAAATTGCCGCTAGGATGAAAGTACTTATCGATGAATGAAATTTGGTATGAGGTTCTTAAGGCCTTATCACGCTGCGTCAATAACTACGTGTTAAAACAGCAAAGTATTCAGTTTATCATTCCTTTTTCCTTTTTTCTTTGATTTATTTTCTCTACACTTTACACTGTATGAGGTCTTTTAACCTTGTGTTTTGCACAATATGCCCCTTGTGTATTCAGTGCCATTAAGCATTAAACATCCAACCAATCAACCTTTTTCAAAGGAATAATGAGTGGATTTCTCGTGCGAGGGGAAAAATTTCAACCAATTTGTTTCAGGTTGACATTTTATAAGAACTTTAATCGGTGGAACATTTATCTTATCATACGATAATTCCGTATATTCTTCATCAGAAAAAAGAACTGTAAAATGAATCCTTTGTTTTTTCAAGGTATACAGGTTGATTTGGTATAAGGCATTTATAAGGAGATAGTATCATATTTTTGATCAAATAATCAAAGGAAAGTAATAGTAGATTCTTTGGTTGCATAACATGTAGATAATATAAGTTTCATGGGAAAATTCCCATGTATTGACTTTTTAAATGGTTAACAAAATGAAGATATATAATGTGAATTTCAATTTATAATAAAAGGATATTGTTAAGTAATAGTTAGAAAAACTTAAACATTGGCGATCACGTTAGAGAATAATTAAAAAAAATTGAAGGAAACAAGGAAAAATTTTTTCATTTCATCTTAAAATAATATTCTTAAAACTTTTAAATTCAATTTCATCATACGCTAAATCTTAAAATTTTTTAGTTGATGATAGTTTTACTACTTCAGGTTATCAATCGTGGATATTATAATGAAATTGAAAGAAACATTTAAATTAAAAAAAGTTGAGGATATATATTCTATAAAGCATTTATAAATATTCGAGCATATTTTAATTTTAACTAACTTATTTTCCCCATCGTATGTATCAAGGAAATAAATATAAATAAAAAAGAAACCCGGCAAGAGTGTCGTCGAGTTAACTTGCCAAATTTTCTCCCACCAATAACCATTAACCACCAGTTGTGACAATTTGGACGTGGCACTGGCAGATAAATTGCGTCTCATCCAAACGGAGTCATCCATCAGTGTTTTCATAACAACAAAGGAGGCTAGAAAGTGTCTATGGTGTGGGGGTCGCGTCGGAAGTGACACGAATTATTGATAAGAGTTGAACAACATTGGGTGTCAACGAATAATTCGGTACTCTGTTTTAATTGCCTTTACTCGAGATTCTCAAACACGAGTTTTACCGTAATATTTCGCCTATTGATTAATATTTATTACTCTTATACTGCACACATTTTAAACTTATGCGTTGAAGCTGTTTTTAAAACTTTTAACAATTTTCATACGGCCTCAAATCAATAATGGGCAATGAAAACTAACTTATGTTGTTTTTAATTGATTAGATTGAAAATGCCACTAGCAATATATTTATGCGAAAGCGGTTAAATTTAAAGAATAAATATGTAATTTTTAAACCTATTAAATATTGGAAAAGTAGTGTTATAAAAACTTATCTATGCGAATTTTTTTTTGCATAATAAGATCAATTTTGTTTACAAGATACCTTTTTAGTAATGTGTTGTTATTCTAAGAATTCCGAGAAAATATTAAGAGTAAAAATAATGATAGTGAAAATCTTCATTTTTTTCTTTTGACAAATTATGTGTTTCAGACAACTAAACATGTGTTATAAAAACAATATATATGTATGTATATAATATATAATAATAATAATAATAATAACAATAATAATCTTTTAATACTTATATATTTCTACATGTTAATTTTGCAGCTATAATCTAAAAGTACATGTTTATTAGATCCACTAGATTATTAGATCATTTAAAACTATATTCTATAACGGAAGCTTAAAGATAATACTTTTATTTTGTCATTTTTACAGTTATTGAAAATAGTAAAAGTTCTTTCATTCTCCCCCCCCCAAAAAAAAAAATGTGTAATGCTTTCTTGGTAGTCAGTATATTTTACTGAAAATTATCGACTAACATTTGAATTTATGTAAACGCGATGCAGTTTTTGTGTTCACAGGTAAGGAATTATTGCGATACCTTTGCTAAATTAAGCAGAAGAGATATTAGGTGAAATGATATTTGTAGTTACAGAAATACTACCAAAGAAAAGCAAAAAAAGGAAGAGGGAATATTGCATAAAAGTATATTTTTATTAGATTCGCTTATAAATTAAATCTATATTTATAATGGTAGTTCAAAGCAAATATTTTGTATTTTGTCATTTTTTACTTTTGAAAATATCAAAACTCTTTCATCAGAAAAATACTGCAAAATACTCTCTTGGTAGTCAGCAACGTGTATTTTTCTAAAAACAATAATTTATTTAAAGTCTATGCAATTTTCAAAACCCTTTGAGAATGGGTGTATCTGGATGAGGTACGCTCAACCAGTATAGGAAACCATTTGTCGAAGTTGGTTTCCAACTGTGGACGCCGAATGATGGCTGAATGGTTAGGGTGCTGGCCTTCGGAACAGATTCGGAGTTCGTGGGTTCGATTCCTACTATGGCATGGATGTAAGTAGCCGTTCGGAATCAGCTTTAAGCAGTAGGTCTCGGTCTCATTAGCCCTCCTATTACAAAAAGTAGATTGTAGCACTCCAAAACCGAGCCGAACCAACTGTAGACGATGTAGGAAATATATTACAGGGACCCAAGTAAAGGGCACTAGCTATATGTGTATAGAATGTGATGTACCCTTAGACTTTGTAATACGTTTCTCGTATTTCCATGCTTCCCTAGAATTTAAATATAATTATTATTCAACAAAATAAACTACATTTCACCGAATGCTTTTGTTTAATTTTTTGTAAAACACACACACACACACACACAAAAAAAAAACAACTGGAAGTAATTCATATAAAAAATAAGTGGCCCACAAAAGGGTTAAAGGACTTAGAGGATGGATGCATCTTGTATGATATTTTAAATAGAACTTTTAAATAGTATTATTATCATTAGATGTACTCTTATGTCTGCAATAGTGGTATTTGTCGATATTACAAAATCAGCTGAGTCAATTTAAAAATCATTACATCTATGTTACGCTAGTATTTAAAGTGTTAAGTTCACAGGTAAGGAACTGCTGTAATACTTTTACAAATCAAGCATATTAAGTGAATAGATAATATAAGTTATGGGAATACAAAGAAAACCAGAAAAGAGATGGAATTTATGGCTCTGAATTTTTAAATTTTGTTTTATTTTCTGCATCTCTTAGATAAATATAAATTAACTTGTACGTGTTTTTTCAAACAGAATCATTACTTTTAGGTGGGGAGTGAGTAACACTCATGAAATGAATAATGAGCAATTTTCGAGAGAGTTACTTATGCATGCATTCTGTCTTCCCTATTTGAAGAGAGTTATGAGCCAAGTACCCTCGAGAAAATGAAAAGACTTCAAGTATCATTAAGAACTTGTCCCCCTTTCTCGAACTTTAATATTAATACCGTTTCCCTGTTTACGGACAAAAATATCTAATACGCTTTTAGACGACTGTTTAGCAAATTAAAATTACCTTTTCTTTAATAAAACGTAATTTTGTTTTCAACACAGTGATGCCTTACATGATAGTATCTCTCACAGTGGTTGTTCGTAACTTGAAATCGCTGGAGTGTTACAACTCTCGAAATCTACAAAGCCATTGTAAATGTGTCTTTGATAAACTTAAACAAATACGAAATATTTTTATATTGTCCACAAATATTTGTTTCGGTATATCTTACTTAAAGATAAAATCCATTTTGGCGAAAAGGTTAATAAATATTTTTTGTGGTATCTGTGCAACTGTTGAACAGTTTCTTTTCAGTTGAAATCAATTGTACTATCCTGATTTAAAAGGATTCTTAAAAATGGTTTTATTCTTTTTAAGATGAAAAATAGACTTCAGGATCTGATATAAATGTAATAAATTTTACGAAAAATTTACATCTATAATTAATATATTAAATATTTAAGGTGACGGAATAAATACAATAAACACTATGAACATCCTTTAAACCTAACAAAGGAACTGTGCTAATTTTGTGCATTTCACTACGAGTGGTAAATGCTTGTGCGCACATGATTCATAAAGTACGGCACTTTTATAAATATAGTTCTGCAAAACATAAATTAGCCTCCAGTGAAATGGTGCCAATTTCTTCTCTGCTAACCTTCTTAAAAGGTTGGAATGAAATGCTTAACAAAACCTTTTATTGGAAAGGATTATTTTAAAGTTTTCACAACATTGTCAAGAAAAAGGTTTATTTCTTTAATATTACACAAATCTTGTCACAATGTTATAATGTAAAGCTTTTCAATAAAAGAAAAGCGTGATCATTATGATAAGGTTGTAAGATATAAGGTTTATTTCTAATGTTGCATAAACGTTACAACATTGTTAAAATGTAAACATTACAAGAGCAAGTATCTGACAAGTAAGTAACAACCTTTGCTTACATGCAGATAGCATGTAGGCTTGAGATATAGCTTCAAACTTAATTTAATTCTCACTAACAACTGGTAGCTTAAGATTCAAAAATTGTTAACCAAAATTTGTCGAAAGGGAATAATAAAATATTTGTTTGATTTTTGTCTCTTTGCTACTTAATGATGTTTTAAAATATAACACTGTAAAATTTTAATATATACGTATAAAACATATATAAATGTACTGTTTGTTTTGCTTAAATTGCAGCCCCCTTCTCATTCTAAGAGATTATTTTTTCTACATAATCTCTAGATCCCAATTTTAAGTAAGATAATTTACATTTTTTCTTTAACTTTCATATAGTAAACAGGTCAGAGGGTTAATAATGATAATACCCCTTCTAATTAATGTTATTCCGCATATAGCAAAGAATATATATGCCTCAAACTGGCCCCAAAAGCACTTAATATTCAGAAAAACAAAACCTTTTACGTCTCAAATACTTTACCTTAAAATGTACTATTTATGAGCAACAAAAAGGAAAATAAAGGACGCGTGTAAGACTGATAGGGGAAAAACCCTATTTGTTTGCTTTTATTAATAAACTGAACAAGATTAATTATTCGTTGCTAAAAGCTAAACGAGGGAATTACAAATAGTACTGCTGGAGTATTAGAATAATTAATAGAGCGAAAAAATAATAATCAAGATAATGAGTATAAAATACTTATTACGCAGCGAATTTTTATCCCCCAATTTAATATGCAAAGTTTTTTTTTTCATAAGAGGAAGTAAATGAGATTTACTCACTTGAAGCAAAATAAAACGAAATAAGACTCCCTCATGTGAGAAAGAATGGGCAAAATAGAAAATTAAGCAATCTCCTTGTTTGTTAGCAGAAAAATTATGTTATCTTTTTTTTCCCCTTGCATTTATTTTCAGGTAATATTGATGTTTATTTTCCGATTTACAAATTACCACAGCGGAAAAGTTATTTAGCGAATGAGTTGTTTTCTTAGAGATAATTGAGCGCCGTTTTCGGAATGGCGTAAAAGGAATTTTAAAAAAGTTTTTATTTCTTATTCATTTCAGTAATTTCGCTATTAAGGAATGACAGTAAAATATGGAGTTTTATCAGATATACAATTTTAAAAACTTTCTATATTTAAGGCATATAAATATGATATTAAAATGAGTGAGGCGTTGCGTGCGAAATTGTTTAACAATAACTTTGGAACTTTCTCTAATTCATTATAAAGATAAACATCTGTTATAAAGAAGTAATGTTTTGGAGTTAATTTACCATCCTTTTCGACCATTTCATTTTTTAGAGTGAAAAAGAAAGCTTTATACTTAATCTGTTTAAATGAAGCTTACAGTTAACACAGATAATTAATTTAAATAAAGTACAAGGTTTATTATAAAAATGTATTAATTTTGAGAAAACGTTTTATAAGCAAATTTATCATGAATGTTTGTGAACGGATAGTTAAGAAATTTAATTTTGTTGTTTAATTTTGCATTGAATATTTTAATCGCCAGATAAAATAAATTGGCTAATTAAAAGAAAAGGCTAAGCAATCGGGATTTTTAAACTGTAACCGCGGTAAATAATTTTTTTTTCTTTATCCGATGATTGATACAAATCATATTTCAGAGAATAAACCAGCAGCGAGATTTTTAATATGCCAACATTTCATTATGAAATTTAGTAATGTTGTTTTTGAATAGTTACTTTCATTTCTTTTCATGTATACTCCATTCTGCAGGGAAATGTTATTGATTAAATGCTACTTCCTTGAATTGAAGACTTAATCAGAGTTATGTATTGAAAATGGTATAAAAGAATAAAAATTAGATAATATACACAATTAGATATTATTCTAATTTTTATGTGATGGTAATATATTTAGTTTGAAGGGAGATATTTGTCATTTTGTTTCGAAATCTTGATAAACGTTATTGTGTTTAAGTAACAGCATATTTATTTCGTGGTCATACACACGATTCCATGTGTTTTCATAATTCTCATACAATAATTTGAATAAATACTGTCATCCGAATAGTACTTAAACATACTGTAAGAATTTCTAAAAACTAGTGTTAGAAACTTTCTAAAATCAAACAAATATTTTTTCCATAGAAAGATACTATTTCTAAGTAAATGGCGTGAAACATTTCTGGTTAGAAAATACTGTCCTTAGGAATTTAAAATCTCCTGATCAAGATTTGAGATGTTTTCTCTGCTGTGTTTTACTTTGAATCCATCCATTTTTTAAAGTATCTTATCCCTTACCTCCTTATATTAGAACACACTGTCTAGTCGAAGGTAAAATTTAAAGCATATGATAGTGTTTTTACCCCATCTTCAAAATATCCATTAAAAAGGAATTTTAGCAGAGACCACATTTACATATGTATCAAGATAATTTGCTGTTTTTGAAAAAAACCTATATTTTTATTAGTGTAGAGCAATATATCTGTACCACAAATCAATGGCAGTTGTTTCTTTTGCTTTAAATATTTGAATCATGAATACTAAGTCTTCTATAAATATAACAGAAAAGGGTCGAGGGATAGTTTTGAAAAAGTTACAAATTCCAGATGAATATTTTTATTGAGGCAGATGTCATGTAGTAAAATTTTTATTTATTCCAAACATTTGGCATAAAGTTCCTATAAATAAAAATTTAGGTAACAGAAGATACACACACTGAAATTTCAGCGCTTAGCATTTATACCTCTGCATTCCGTTAAAAGCATACGAAAGAAGGAGCTGTGAAGCTGGGAGGACTTTTTAAAAGCTTAATGGATACAAGTGAAAATCAATATAGGGCATCTAGCAAAATGTAGAAGGTATTCAGTGTCATAATACGTGACCAGAAAGTAAATATATCAGAAAAATTGCTTTCTAGGGTGTTTTGGTATCGATAGATTTCTAACATAGTAATAAGTAAAAATAGACCGTCTATTATACATGGTATGAGAGTCATATATTTTAACTTTACGATAGTAGTTTTAAATATGAAAATAAAATACAACTCCACTAATGCTGTGAGATTTTTAATTTGTTTTAGTATGAATATAAATTTATTTATTTGTTTAAATGTAGCTAATTTTATTATGATATCTTTATTTGTTTTATCCTTTTTAGCCTTAAATGGTCTAATACATTTTAATAGTTTAATAAAAGTAGTTTAATGAAAAAAATTGCATATTTATTCCTGTTTAAAAATCTAAATGTTTACTGAAGGTTTAGCTAGTTTTCTGTTTCGATTCTGTGGCATCGAAAAATTTTACATTTCACAGAAAGTTTCTAAAACATCAAAATTTCAGTGAAAATTTCAGTTTTCTATTTGCATATAGTTTTGCCTATTTATTCCTATGGGTATATTCAATACTTTTGAAATTAAGACATTATTATACATATGTAAATGAGAAACTATGAAATGATTATTATATGTCCTTTATAGAAAAAGTTTTTATGCAATTACTTAGAAATTAAAAAAATTGATTAATTTTGGTGATTAATTTGATATAATTAAAATTTGCAATTTATAAATTTAAAGAGACAAGATATTGTTTTAATTTCAAATAAAAAAATTATGTATAATCATAAAAAATGTTCAATGATATGTGCAATTAGATAGTTGTAAAAAATACAATCATTGAAATTTTAATTAAATTTAGAAAATGTTTTATAACACATAAACCAAGAAAAAAACTAGATTATAAACCAATAAAAATATTTTTTCTAATACATAATTTATTAAGTTATAAAAACTTTAAAAAGGTTAGTTTTGAAACAGTTAGAGCATTCCAGGTCACTTAAAACATTTAATATTTAAATGTGATCCTCTAGGCTAGATCTATAATTTTTCTCCCACTGATTACTTATATAAATTACGAAGTTACAATTTTGAGCTACAGTTACATAATATTAGAGATAAAGTAAATTAGTTTTAGACAATTTGGTTTAATTCAGTGCTAGCTTCAGAAATATCAATATTTTTTATTGTCTTTTAAAGTGCTGTCCTTCATGAAATATATAAATTAAGATTTAATATTTTGGAAGTGTTGTCAACTAAAAGCATGTTTTTAAGAAAATAGTTTTCTCTTAAATTTATTATGTGTTTCGTATGTGTTAAAGGGACATTAAACCTTTCGATATTTAAAGTATAGCAGCTTTTTTACGATTCATCATAAGATAAAAAGTTATATTACTTTACCGTATTTTTGGACGCTTTATATTTCTCAAGAAGTGTATTTTAGAAATGTCTATACAGTTTAACACTAAAATTACGGTAGGGGTCATTTTGATACCTAGCGAACTTTTATCTCTGACAGCTCTTCTATTTTTTTTTGCAAATATCTTAATCCTTTCTTGACTTTTCCTAAATCATTGTGATTTACGAAATAGTAAAGATTTCAAGAAAATCGCATTTTTATTTTAGCCTTAACTAGTGATTATACCTAGAAATACGGCAAGTGTCATTTTGACACCTTTGAGGGAAAAGAAATGTGAACACATTCCATTGTATTATCTAAATACTGTTACTTCTGTAAACTACTTTTATTTGTATCTGCTAAACAAAATACAAACAAAGTAAAATAATATGGTGGGTCTGCGTAGTCATATCTGCCAGTCACGTGATTTGAAATATGTTCAATACTTTTCTTTGTTGAAAGAAAACAAAGAAAAGGGACGAGCTGAAAATTGAGCTGAACGTTTGTAGATTTTTCGTAGATATTTTGTTTAATATTCATAACAAGTTTTAGTGGAAAATTTTATTCTATTTACATGAATTTATTATAGTGACGCACTAATGGCTCGTAGAAAAGGACTAACGCATGAAGAAATCATGAAACTGATGCAAGAACTATCTGATGCTGATTCCGGTTCTGAAATCGAAAATAATTCTACAGATAAAGATGAAGTTGAAATATCTTGTGATTCTGAACTTATTATAGAGAGTAATCAGGCAATATCATCCTCTAGCTCAAGTGAAAGTACAAATGGATTTGTTTCTACGAGGTCAAATTCTGCAGTACCTAAGAAAGCCAAAGCGGGAACTAGTAGAATCTCAAAAGGGAATATGAAATTCAACGTAATTCAGACTAACACTTGTAAAGAAATTGCTAGCGATCGACAGGATGGAAAGTAGAAAATACTTAATACTTCTGGTCGCTGACCCTTACAAAATATCTTGTGAGAAAATGCAGGACCGACATCCTATGCTAAACGTCACATTTGTTCTGGTAAAGCTAAATTACATTTTCCGATGGAAATATTTAAATGATTGTTCGTTATTTGACTACATACCTGAAAAGTCTCTATATTCTTTAAAATAAACTGTAATTGTCATAATTTGCGTTATTTTAATTTATTTTTCACAAATATATTATATAGAGAAATATGCAAATATTTTATCAAGGGGTCAAAATGACACCTGCCGTAATTCTAGGTATACAAAAACAACCGTAATTCTAGTGTTAAAAGGTTAATTATTGTTAAAGTGTAGATGTTGATTTTAATGTGTATATAAGCTTCTAAAAAATGACATTTTCCTATGTGATAATAGATTCTACCACTTGAGCGAAGCTGAGAGTTTATTAGTCTTCGATTGACAACAAATATCGTTTTAATGTGTTATATTTCTCAAGACGTGTATTTTAATAACGTCTAGAAAGTTTAAAAAGATAATTGTTGTTAAAATGCCTCTAACAACTTGATTCAATTTAACAGGTTAATAAAAATGAAATTTTCCTGTATGATATAGAACTTTTAATTTTCTGAATCCTTTTTATCAATGAACAAGAGGCATATGTTTGTACCTGTACATAATTTGTGAATCTAATACATATAAATCTACCTGGAATTTATCTATAAAAAAAAGGTTTATTAAGCATACTGTATACAGGAAGTATTTGGATTTCTGAATTTTTGTACTTTGTATTTCATAAATTCCTTAATAAAATCAAAACCTTGTTTTAGAAGAAAATCAATAAAGTTCATTAATTTCTAAAGCGGTTATGTAGTGTATAGTTTTATACATTATTTGCCCTTGTCGTTAAATTAAGAGTCATCGCTTAGTTTTATGTAACACATTAATTTAATAGTATTTCTCAATATTTCACATGACGCAATTTATTAAATTCTACTGCAAAAATTCCTCGTTCTTTATCCTTAGATTAATTGGTAACCTGAGACTTAGAAGTTCAGGTTACGTTTTCGAAACACGTCGAAAATGTTTAAATATTTGCTTAAAATTAATTACTACCTCTTATTCTCTGATAAAACTCTAATTGACGGAATATGCAATAAATGTCAGCCGAGATGATATTTCTCCTCTCCAATTACAGCAGCACGAATTTGTCAATTTTCTAAAGATTTCATTTTGAGCTCAAAACGTCGCTTCGAGGTATTGGAGTGTGGAATAAATTTGTACCTCGAATTAGCTGAATCCAATTTCAAATTACTTCCATCGAGACTCGTTGTATTGAGACCATTTTGTATAAAATTCCACTTTGTTTTTGAATGAGATAATTGGGGAATTTGGTTTTCGATGTGATATCCAAACGTATTCGAGAAGAGATTTTCCCACAGCAATTTAAAAATTGTCATGGATTAAATAGATATCGTTCTTTCTCATTTCGGGGCACTAATTAGATTGCGTTTCCGGCAAATCACATTTCCATTGCTATTTGTTATGTCGGAGATATTTGGGAGGATCTTTGAAGTTAAATGCGATTTGACGGAAAGGAAATTGAAGATAATCAGACACAAATATGAAATGCGATTGTCAGACGTACCGGTGTGCAATTAGTTTTCGATTAGGAATCAATGGTGCGGCATGTACTGTCAGTCAAAGTAAAATTCGTACATTAAGGTTTTTCTTTTCAAGTTGAGATTTTAAAAGTGAAATTTTCGGTACATTTCTACTCTCGGATATATAGTATAAGGAGAAGTATTGTAATCGTCCAAAAATTTGACTTCGACATTAAGCTTGATCTTTCTGTTTCGGATCTCCCAGAGTCCGAAATTATCATTTTTAGAACTATATGTGTGTGTGTGTGTCTGTCTGTACGTGAACAGGATAGTTCAAGTACGTTTTGACTTAGAGAAACCAAATTTTGAATATATGATTACGCAAGTGATACGTAAGTTGATACATTTTTATTATTCGGTATATGTAGTTTAGGGGAATGCATTGTAGTCATCCAAAAATTTAACCTTGAAATTATACTTGATCTTCCCCTTTTGGACTTCTCCGAGCCCGAAGATACTATTTTTAGAATTTTGTGTGTATGCGTATGTGTGTTTATATTTGAATACTATAGTATTAGTAAATTTTGACTTTGATATGCCAAATTTTGAATACGTGAATACGTAAGTGATACGTAAGGGGATACATTTATGTTATTCCGTATATGCAGTTTAGGGAATGTATTGCAGTCGTCCAAAAATTTGACCTTGAAATTATACTTGATCTTCCCATTTTGGACTTCCCCGAGTCCTAAAACACAATTTCTGAAAATATGTGTGAATGCGTATGAACACAATAGTGCGAGTAAGTTTTGACTTAGGTTTGGAGTGTTAGGTCTACTTTTTTGCAACAGTAGGGCTAATGAGACCGGGACCTACAGCTTAAAGCCGATTCCTAACGGCTACGAACATCCATGCTACAGTGGGATTCGAACCCACGAACTCCGGTACCGAAGGCCAGCACCCTAACCAATCGGCCATCGTTCGGCAAGTTTTGACTTAGAGAAACCAAATTTTGAATACGTAAATGATACGTAAGTTGATACATTTTTATTATCTCATATGTAGTAAAGTAATCATTTTGTAATCGTCCTAAAATTGACCTCGAGATTATGCTTGGTCTTCTAGTTTTGGATCTCCTCAAATCCAAAAATATTATTTTTGGAATTATATATATATATGTGTGTGTGTGTGTGTGTGTGTGTGTGTGTGTGTGTGTGTGTGTGTGTGTGTGTGAACATGATAGCTTGAGTACGTTTTGACTTAGAAAAACCAAATTTTAAATACGTAAATTATAGCAATGTTGTAGTTTTTTTCTCAACGTTTGTGTTATTTACTGTAACTGGAAGTAGTAAATAAATTGCTGCTTCCGGTTACTATCCGGTTTCCGATTTGAATTTATAAAATAACTTGTTGGCGTAGCTAAAAGACAGATATTATTTATGCGATAGCGTTCATATGTTTTGTGAAAGTAAGAATAAGAACATGAATAGCGAAAATTTTTCTATGAGAGTACGAGAAAGTTGAGAGAAGGTTACTTTCGATTTTTTACTTAATAAATAAAACTGTTAATTAATATTTTTACTCAAATAACTTTAATTTTTTTTAATATTTAAAGAATGTAATATTTATTTCTTGATGGGTATGGAATAACAGGGTCAACGTAAATATCACACACTACACAAAATTTTTAGTTTTAGAAATGTAAAAAATAATATTTTCAGTTTAGAATTTCAGCGGGTATCATCTATGTTTCCTAACGTATTTTTTTCACTTTTAAAATCTCAAATTAAACACATAAATCATAGTGTATGAGTTTTACTTTCACTGACTAGAATGTATTTCATACAACTGAAAAAGAATTGGAGCCAGAGAAACCTCTTTTTCCTAGCTGACAATAACAAATAGTGAAACCTATGTATAACGATAAACCTCCCAATAACGATATTTTCTTTGATACCGCGGAATTCCTTATTTATTTTATTACTTGTTTACTTAATACAAAATAACTAAGAGGTTAAATAGCCCATAATTAACTACTAACTGCGACACTAACGTTTACATTTTCAATTATTTAAATAAAGTAAAATTAACCCATGAATGTAAAGATCATTTCTGCCTAATACATATTGTCTAACATTTAAAATCTATTATGGATAGAACAAAGGAAAAAAATATGAAATTTAAATACCTCTGACTATTACAGATTGTCCTTATTAGCTATCAGCTGTCATTTTAAGCCTCACACGAGTCAATCATATAAAAGTTTGTGGATCATTTTTTCTTCTCAGTTGTCATTTTTTGTATCATATGTAAACACAATATTCTGTGTTCACATATGATACCACATTAGACACATACTATCTTATTCTGGTCAGTCACATTGAGATATATGTATGTGTATCTAGATATACACATACACACAGTCACACACATATATATATATACACATACACTTACACACACATATATATATACACATACACTCATACACATATATATATATATATATGTACATATATACATGTATATATGTGTATATCTATACATACATATATGTATATATGTTTATGTATTAAACAATAGGGTGCCCAACCCAAACGGTTGGTGAGCCAAAAAACAATTTTCTGAACTGAGGTGGGCCGCACATATAAAAATAAAACAACAAATTGTTTAAAATATTTTATTATCGTGCAATATATTTTTTTCAACCTTTCTTCCAGCCATGAAAAATAAATAAAATATCTAATGAAAAATAAAAGTAATAATTACTCGATTGAAAAAAAAAACAGTAAATATGATAAACGCAAGCTAAAGATGCGAACACAATCTCCAAAAGTTTAACCGTTGATTTAAGGAAATATAATGCTTTTCCCTTTGTTTTCTTGACAAATATGAACTGATACTTTTGTAAGCAACAAAAACGTATAATTTGAGTTGCAACACTACTATACTGTTTTATACATCGAATGAAACTTTTTGGAGGTTAGAATTTCAAACGCATCGTTAGCTTGTGTTTTCTAAATCAATAATACCTTAATTATTCCTTTAAAATTAATGATAACTTCACAATAGCCATAAATATGATTTATAACTTTTTTTCCATACAACTTCCACTGACTGGTCGGACAGAGCATATGCATGTAACGAGAGTCAGCTGGCTGTATAAGTAACGGCCGATTGACAGAATATTCTAGAACACACAAATTTCAACGTAACCTGTCCAACCCTACTCAAAGATCAGGTTTACGTTGGTTACTATCAATCCTTAACGTACATAATGTGATATTTATTTTTGCAAACTTTAAAAACAATAATTCTATGTTTCAACTGTATATAGTCAAAATGACTAAAACTATATATAGACACTTGAAATCTTCAATTGGGCCACAAAAAGTTTTTAAATGGGCCGCGGGTTGGGAATGCATGTATTAAACAGTGCATTACTGTTATAGTTATAATTATTATTTATAAACAAACGTTAGATGTATATAACAATTATAACAATAATAATGAATAAAACAGATAGTGAGACATCTCTTTCAGTTATAAAATTTGTAGATTTCGAGGTGGATTACAAAATTCCATATAAGGGCCACATGTAGCCTGTTGGCTGTGGTTTGACAATCTCTGAAATACATAATAAATTTTACATTTAATTATAGTTCAGAAGTTTATAATGTTACAAATGTATCTGAAAAAGCTTTGCTGGTAAAGAAACAAAAATCAAACCCAAACAAAATATCTTATTTTTGTATTAATTTAATCAAATCTGAGACTTCGACGTTTCAACCTTCTGCTACCAACCTTTATTAAAACCTGAGTCAAATCTGAGGCCAAATATGAGTCCTACACGTATAAGAGGTGTCACTGAATATAAAAGATTTCTATTATTATTAACTATTTATTATTTAAATTAGGAGCATCGTACGAGGTTTAGAAAGGGTGGATTAAAGTCTTCAAATTAACCTATGAATGTTCGTAGGCAGGAAGTGTTTTATCATCCTTCTATAGTTTGATAATTACTCTGTAAATAAAAGATTGTAATGTTTGAAAGATTCAAGCCTCCCTCTATACAATTTCTATTAAATAAGTAACGAATTCTATTAGCTTTTCATCTAAAACGCCAATAATCTCTCTGTATTTCACCATTATCAGGAAATCTCTGTAATCACTGGGATAGGAATGAGTCTTAAAATCTTCCAACATCTTTTAGAAAATAGGTTGATCGATATAGACTCTTAATTAATATTTTTTTACCCTATTTACAAAAGATAAGATGTTTTTTTAGATTTCGGTCAGAAAAACTTTATTTGTTCTCCAGATCTTTTAGTAAAAGCTTTTAATATCTCCAAGCAGAAGGATTGAACCTTCTTTGGAAGTAAAACAGATTGATGCTCACGTCCTTTGGGACTTAAGAATCGACAAAAGAATAATACAAGATTCTATGGTTTTACTCAATATTAGCTAGACATAGGCCTACTTTTTTTGTTATGATTTTTTTATTAAATAATCGTAAATAAAGGAATTTCTACGAAGATTTGTAATTTTAATTCCTTATTTGTTCAAACTTAATAATAAGTTAAGGAAAAAGGTTTTGAAACTCACCAGATACCTTCTACATTATCACCAGTGAATTAATGGAAAGGAAAGTTCTATAGAAAAAAGTTAAATTTGGAGCAATCTTTTGTATTATTCATAACAAAATAAGATAAATTATCATACCTTTTTTCCTGCCTAAAATATCGCAAAAAGTTTAATACTCTGTTTTGTGCATCCTTTTTGAGTCAGAGATTATGCATACGGGGTCTTATTATTTTATCATTATTTGATTGAAATTTCTGTGTCAAATTCTTAATTTTATTTTATATTTAGCAAGGTCTTGTATTTTGGAGACATTCATGTAAACATCTCAAATCTTTAGTTATCTTCAACTGTCTCTTTTCCCTCCATTAAAATTTTTTTGCTTTGCTAATGGTGCCAACTCATGGGACGAAGAAAATCTATGATAAATACTTTTAATTAAATGGGAAATAATTAAGTGAATGATTTTCTCTAAGATAATAAGTGAAGCAAATTTTTAATATTCCGAAGCTTCAAAGCGCATTTTTTCAGTGTATTACTGAATGTAGCACTCTCACTAATAACCCCTTTCAAGCTAAATCACACATTAGTGGATAAGCTAATTTTCATCTACCGCCAGATTCTGGTACTTGCTTTTGGAAACTTTTAAGCTTAATTTATAAAACTTCAGACTAAGCGGTATTTTTATTTTAACTACGTTTTAGTATGTATACCAGAGTTACATGCGGTTATAATTTAGTTGATAATGTATAGATATTATAATATAGCTAGTTGGTTTAGTGATGAGTTGTTCTACAGGACTGTTTGATCTATTAGGTTTCATAGAATCTATGCTTACTTAATTACTCGCGTTTTCTGTAAATATTATTTGTTTTCTATTATTAAGTTTTGAGGAGATTTGACTTCTTTTACATTGCTCCACAATTTTAAATTATAAACTGAGGATGTTTTTGGAATATGTTTCTGAACGATACTGGCTGAGAGCTCCAAGGTCTTTTTCTTTGTTCGAGTAAGACACACTCTAAGGTTAAAACCTGAATTATCTCACGCTGTTCTGCTGGGAAATCTTCTTACAGGGGTCAACGGCTGTTTGACCAACATCTGCTGCTGTTTCAATAGATTTTGGTTATGTATCGGCTTAGTGACGCCACAAAGCAGAAGCTATAGATCACATATGCTTGCTCTAAAGAATAATATACGGTTTGTCCAAAGAGAATAGACACAGGAAGAAGTTCTGTAGAGATAATGTAAATACGCAAGCGAAAGAGATAATCTCCAAGTGTCTTGATGGTGATTTATAGTTCCCGCTCTGTGATGTCACTACGCCAAGACCAAGGGCCGGTCTCACCAAAGTCATTTAAGGCTAACCACGATTAATCTCTGTTTAAACGGAGAATTGAGTGTCACCATTGGTTGTCACCATGGGTTAATCGCGGTTAGCCGTTAAACGACATTGGTGAGACCGGCATTTTTCCAATAACAATTAAAACATCAGCAGATGTTCATCTAGCAGGTGTTTATAATACAGACGGTGACTGCTGTAAGAGGGTTTACTTGACAAACATAGTGAGATAATTCGGGTTTAAACATTCGAGTTCGCCTTTCCCGGTTTGTTCCGTCGGTCGAACTAATGTTCAACGTCTTTTGAAGCTATCTGTTTATCAGAAAATTTTATCTGGAACACAGTAAAAAATAATGTGTAAGCATTGGTTTAAAATACAAATAGAGAATCTACAAGGAACTTTAAAAGTCCATTCCTGAAATCTACAAAATTGGTAATTTAAAAAATAAAATCAAAACACAACTTAAAAGAGGAATGAAGAAACTGAATCTGAGCAGGAGGATGTGTAACTGTTTCTCTATCAAAATTCTTTATCTTGCGTGTTTATATTATCTCTACGGCGCTTTCCTTACCTCCTACGGCTATATTCTTTGACTAAGGAGACCGAGAGCTATTGCTTAAACCGATTTCGAACAGCTACGAACGTACATGGCAGCAGTGGGATTCTAACTCCCGAACTGCAGTTTCCAAAGAGTTGCCTTCTTTCTGTCTGGCTATCGTTTGGTGAACGATATGTTACAGAGGCAGATATTTATTTTAGTTGGAAGTCTTTGAAAAAGACACTAGTGGAAACTTTATACAAAATCGTATTAAAAATCAACACTGCATTTAAAGAAAGTTTTGACTTTGTTATGCTATTAGACTGCAGGCCAGTCAACCCTCTCTTAAAATTTGAAATTTTCCTTAAGGGATGTGGCTTTGCTATAGCGGACTGTTGCAAAGGATCACCGGCAGGCTATATTTTTTTGTCTTTTAGTCCTTTTAAATAAAAGTTTTGATGTTTCTTTTCAAAGAAACATCAAAACTTTCTTAAACCATCAAAGTTAGGTGGCTCCAAAGTAATTCTGCCTAAAACGTAGATGAGTGTAATAGAGTATTTCCCTACGAATTCTGCTTTTGATTTGTCTCTTTTTCTAGTTCTTTTAAATAAATTGGGCTCTTGAAGGAACACCCAAAATGCCTTAAGCCAACAATGATATAGTTCGGTTTGATGTGAATTGCTATTATCTACTTTTTTTGCTACGTGAGGACTAAGGGAAAAGACATCTACTATTTATAGCCAATTTCGACCAGCTGCTAACATCCACGTGAACATTAAAACTCAAATTCATAACGCCTGGTATAGAAAATCAGTTCCCTAAAAACAACAATAAAACAACAATAGTTGACTGCTTCTTCTGAGAAATACAGTATGAAGTTTCAAGATTACTCGTCAGGAAATTTTCTATGAACTCGACAAGCATAAAAAATAGAAAGTGTCCAACAATTATCTGGTAGATAGTATACGTTATATAAAGTCAGAAATCTAAAGAGCCTTAATTAATAGACAATCGGAACAAGTCATGAATCCATCGGACAAGCTGCGTGAAGCTTTTCTGGCATTCCCATACGTATAATACAATCATGATTTTGTTATCCTTTTAAAACCTCTTGGAAAGAAACAGTTCTTCTCACGAAGGGGGATGAATATATTGTCCCTCGAAAAACTAGGACAAATGGTGGCACACCACTGTTCTTTGCCCAGGAATTTAATTGGTTTTTAGAACTTCAGTCTACATCTTTCCACAAAAGAGATAATTTGATAGGCACATACTGTTTAAAGATGATTAAAAATGGCTACATTTATCCATGTAGCGAGTGAATTTCAGATCGAGAATCAAGCATTTGACCAGGCAAAATGATCTTCTGTATTCAAAAGCAGTGCTTCTCCTTCCTTTCTATTCACTGTTGGGTTCACGTATTAAATATATTGACAAGAATTTACAAACCAGTGGAATTACTCAGGTTTTTTCCGCTCGGGGCAAATGCTTAATTTTCCACCTCTTCTCTCTAAAAAATTTAATATTATTATAATGATAATATTTTCTAAAGTAAAGAAAACACCAATCTACAAAGAAAATATTAAGAGATTTTTGATCTCCCAAATTCAAAATTCTTACAAGAATAAAAACAAAATTTAATTACGAAAACATGTTTTGAATTCTGATATTTAGGCAACTTTATATTCGTTGAACAATTTTTTTAAATTTAATGTTGTTTTATTAAATAATTTCCCCATCCTAACAGAATATTACTACATAAGTGGGTTTGGAGAAACAGTAAAAAATGTTTAGGTTGATTATTAAAAAAATTTAGTTTAAAAAAATTGAGAAAATAAAACTTTTTTTCTCATTCAATTTTTAATGTTTTACTACCATCAGCGTCACGTTTCAAATATATTGACAAGAATTTAGAAACCAGTGGCTTTAGAAAGCAGGTTTACCCCACGGGGTTAGATGCTGAATTTGATACACCTCTTCCCTAAAAAATTAATATTACTATAAAGATAATAATTTCTAGAGCAAAGAAAGTAATAAGCTGCAAACAAAATACTAAGAAATTTTTTATCTCCCAGATTAAAAAATTTTAAAAGTTAAAAAACGAAATTTAACTGCAAAAATGTTTTGAATTCTAATAAGAGAGCAACTTGGTACCCTTTCGTCAATTCTTTTTTATTTAACCCCTTCACTTACAAGTAAAACGGAATCTGATGTGTCCCAGAAATACTCTTTAGCTCTGGCTTATCTAAACAATTTTGTGCAAATCGAAAAAGAGAACGTTTTATTTTGAAATTTGCATTGCTATGTAATATTTAATGAAATTTATATATGATGCTAATATACAATAATTTAATTACAGTATAAAATTATGGTTTAATATAATGCTGCACGACGTATGTCGGAGACAGCTACTGACGTCCCGGAGACGTCAAAGCTACTTTGGCACATAAAATGACTGACGTCTCCCAGATTAATTGTATGTCAAGAGGTTAAGATTGTTTTATTAAACAATTTACATTTCCTAAAAGTATACTATTAGATAAATGAGTTTCAAGAAATAGTAAAAATTGCTTAGGTAGATTATTAAAAAATTCGAACAAAATATAGAGACTAAGTAAAAATTTTTCTTCTAATTCATTTTTTAATCACCATTGTTTTACTATCATTTTTTGTTATATTCATCACACTGTTCTAAATATTTTTAGAAAATGAATTTTGAATTAAATGGTTGGTTCTTGAAAATATAATAAAACGTCAATTTTAATGTAAAAATGGATCAAAAACTATAAATTTCTTTATACTTTGAATTAATTTTTTTTTCTATCCGATTTAACCCTCTAAGCGGTTCTCACGTACAATTCCGCCAAACCAATGATGTCTTCAAAGTGGTTGTCAAGTACTATTTTCGACCTCCAAAACCGTTCCGAAAATGGATGTAATGTCCATTTCTGCCAGTGTTTGAGGTAGGAGGGTCAGGTCGATTGTTTAGGAACTGCACCCCTCTTTGACTGACATTTATTGAGGGATGCACCCCTACTCCCTGAGGCACAAAGACGCTGATAGCTTTGCTTACCTTTGTAAATCTCAATCTAGAAGTATTTCGTTTGCGGTAACACATGTATCTCTAATTGCACCACTTAAATATCTTGGATGACTTTCGTAAAAAAATGTAAATAAGTCTATTAAAGAATATTTTTATTTGTACTTTTAGAATCCATTATTTCTTATGGGATGATCTTCCAGACTTGACGAGCTCTATGTGCATTAAAAATTAACAATCTATAATATCTATTTATAACCGGAAGTAAAGGGACAATAACGAGGGTGGGTTTCCCGTATTTCATTGTTGTCGACAAGGGGTGAAGTAAAAAATCATAGAACGCTTTGGCCACTGACATAGTAAACCTTTAGCGTATTTTTGGAGACTTTTTTTTCCTCGGTGTGTTCCACTCGGAGGGTTAATGTTAAATCCATTCCTTATTGTCTTGGACATATGTTTAACTGAATATAAAAATATCCAATCATTTTAACCCTATTTGTTTGAGGTTTAGCGTTTTGATTACCGAGGTTATTGTTGCTGTCTTGTCTATTTAGGCTAAATGTCTCCAAAAGTATTGATGACATGGATCACTAGTTCTGGAGCCTTATGATTTTAGAGGAATTTTTTCTGTTGGTGAACCAAGTTAGAAGAGAGAAGTTGTAATGACTTGGCATTTACAAAATTGGTCCAAAGTAAGTGGAATTAGGAGTACGGCTATGTATGCATCAAACGCAAACTGAGATAGACCAATTTAACCCTTAATTTGACAAGATATTTTTTTCAAATATTTTTTAATTTTAATTTCTGTTATTTTCCCCATGTCTGTATTTTCCAATGTCTGTAAAATAAACAAAAAAATTATTTTCCATTTTTGAGATAATTAATGTCTGCTGTGGCGAACACTGACAATTATGTTATATAGTAGTTATAAATACACTCAAACCTGTTTTTGTGCGGTCTTTTTTTGTGCGGTAAATAAAAATTTCAGTCAAATTGAACATAATTGACGAAGTTATCGAAGTTATCAATAATGACATCGGCGGAGATGGGTCTAATAGTTTTAGTGAAAATGATCTTGTCGAAATGATTCAGGATGACACCGTAAGGGAAGATGAAATTATAAATTACGTAACAGATGTTACTGATGGGCAAGAAGAACTCGATCATATGACAGCAGATAAAATCTATGCAGGACTCCAACTCTGTCATGAATTAGAATGTCATTTTCTTGCAATCGATGCCAATTCTGAAAGAACTTCAAAATTCCAAAAGGAGCTTCAGTCGTGCATATCTGGCTACCGGGACATATACACGCGTTTAGAGAAACAACAGTCGTCGCAAAAACTAATCACTGCCTATATGGTACCTGAAAAAAAGTTAACTCTAAACGAGTGCGAGATAGTATCTTCAAGTGACGAAAGCGATTTTGAACCAGTTTATCACAGGAAAGTTCGCGTATTGTCAGACTGCGAAGGATAATGTTTATACGTTTTGAAAAGTTTTGTATGTGTAAAATAATCACTTAATATGTAAATAAAATATTTAAAAATGTTCGCAAGTGTATTTTTTAAATCAGATTCCAAAACGTTTGGCGAAATTCCAGGTATGTACTAGTTATTTCGTAAGGTTTTGAGTTATTTTAAACGTGAGACTTTTTTTATGCGGTTCCTATTCACCGCATAAAATTTTTTTAAATTCTGTTTCGAAAACTATATTTTATAGCTAATCGTGAAGTTTTGTGCAATTTTTTTATGCGTTTTTCTTTTATGCGGTCCCTATCCACCGCACAAAAACAGGTTTGAGTTTATACATATCCGGTGTAGCGGACTTAGCCAAATTAAGGGTTAAAGATTTCAAAGTAAAACTCATATTAAAATATAATTGAAAAGTTCAAATTTTATCTGAATTCAATATATTGTTATACTTCCTAGTAATAGAAACTCATGTTTTTTACACATTTAACTCATTTCATAAGTATTTACATTTTTTATAAACTTATGCAAAGCAGAACTCTTGAAAATAATTCATAAACTAGATTGTGAAATATATATATCTACATCATTATTATCCTTAATTCTTACTAAAAGTTCTTCTATAAATACTTCTAACATATTATAAATGCATAAATAATGAAATTCAATATTATTAGTTGAAATTTGTAAAACACATTTATTATTAACATACTAACATTAATGTCATTACAAATATTTCTCCTGTTCTCAGAGCATTACGTTCACAGAATCTTATTTTAAAGTATTTATTCAGAAGCATAATTCTTTCCCTTTTTTATATAAATGTTCTCGTTTATATATTCCATTTTCTTTTCCTAGAATCGTTCTTAATATTCGTTGAGGTAAATGAAATAACAAAGGTGTCTTAAATAAATGATTTAAAGAAACACAAACGGTATAAAAATGCTTTTATTTATATATTTATGGCCTGTTATTATATCGCCTGAAAATGTTTTTAAAACATATTACATGGCCAAAGATTATTTTAAACAAAAATTTGAAAAATCGGTATTTTCAGCAAAACAAGGATACTCAGCTTTCTTAATAAATTATTATCTAAAAGCAGTAATATTAATTATCGAATATTTATTGAGAATCAAATATTGATCTATATATTATTGATATATAATATACCACATCCACATACCGATATATACACAAACACACACACATATATATATATATACATACATATATATATATACATATATATATATATATATATATACATACATATATATATATACATATATATATATATATATATATATATATATACACACATACACACACATATATACATACATACATATGTACACATACATACATACATACGTACGTATACATATGTACGTACACATACGTACATACGTACAAACATACATACGTACGCAAATGTACGTATACATATGTACGTACACATACGTACATACATACATACATACATACGATTTGTACGTATGCATATGTACGTACACATACGTACAAACATACATACATACATACATACATATATATATATATACATACATATATATATATATATATATACATATACGCACAGATATATATATATATATATATACATATATATATGTATATATATATACATATACATACATATATATATGTATATATATACATACATACATACGTATACATACATACATACGTACGTATACATATGTATGTACACATACGTACGTACACATACGTATATACGTACACATATATACATACGTACGTACACATACGTACATACGTTCACATACATACATACGTACGCAAATGTACGTATACATAGTACGCATACATGTACGTATAAATTTTTAATAAAATTATTCATATTTTAATGTTTCCTTTTATATAAATTTGATTAAAGGAATTTTGTCATCAAGGATGTCCCCTCCCTTTGCCTTCTCCTTTTCATTTTCTAAGCCATACTAACGTTCAATTTATTTTATATTCAAAAGAAAGTGTTCAAAAACAAGAACTGTGACATTTGTTTGAATTTAGTTTTTAAATTTCTTATGCATATTTTGTATTTCAATAGATATATATTTAAATCCTTTTGTAAAGTTTTGTGTAACTATGCTTAGAAACAAATACTTTAGAATAAAACTGTTATTAACAAATATAAAACAGACATCTACTGTAAAATTGCACAAATCTTTCTTGATTTTTTAAAAATTTTGTCAGATTTTATGTTTTGGGAAATAGGTATTACCGAATATGCACGACTGCAAATAGTTAAGAATATCAAAATAAATGGACTGATTCAGAATATGATATTTATTTTTAAAGGAGCAATCTGCTCTTGAAGAAGCATAAAATAAGGCAGTTTGCTTCATTTGAATTTTAGATTCTCAAGACATCTCCGAAATAGTTGCAAATTTCTGTCACACGTAGTTATATTCATGTGGTTTGTATTATAAAATGTAGATTTTATTTTTGTTTACAGCGTAGTTATTCAAGAAGTAATTTTATTTTTTTTTAACATTTTGGAAGGAATACTACTTTTTTTTATCCTCACACAAAATAATAATAATAATAATAATGAGATTTACATTTAGAACTAGTGATTGTAAGTAGGAGGTATTTTAATAGGTTGGAAAATTAATTGTTTAAAATAGAGAATAAATAATACGAACATTTTTTTTTGTAAACGAAATGTGTACAAGAAAGCTTTATATTGTTACGAATTTGTAAAGGTATAAATTTTATAAAACTATATCTTTTAAAGGGAATTACTTCTTTTACCGTTTCCGGTAAATAAACCCATTAGCTTAACACGTTAACTGCCATGGGGGTTACTGGTAACCGGCATTCGAATTGGCTACAGCGCCGTGAGGTCCACCGGTGACCTGTGACGCAGCAAATAATAAAAGTACATAATTATAGTAAATATGGATACTGATAAATTTTTCAATAATGCCATTGTTATTATAATGATTTGAAGAAAATAATACAATATAGAATATGCAAAAATAATTTTATTAGTACATGAAAAATATACATTTGATTGAAAAAAAAAAAAGGACAATCGTAACAATTGCCTACTACTCCGTGTGAGTCACCGGTGATCCCCACCACGAAAACTGCTTCAAGCATGCTTTTATAACCAATTTTATCTTCTGCAAATAATATTTCAGCATATGCATTGCATAATGAAAAGTTCACGTCGGTGCCTTGGGCAAACCATCAAAAATGCATCTGGCAGTCAACGTGTTAAAGGGAATAGCTCTTTTACCGTTTCCGGCAGATAAACGCATGGACCAAAGAAACAACTTGTAGGTATTGGGATTTTTCTCTTGGCTACTCTAATGGCTGGAGGGCAGTGCATGGTTAACATAAATCCCCAATTTGGCGATTTTTGGTGACAAAATTTCTATATGGTAAAGAAACTTACAGTAGGTTATAGAACCAGTATTTTCCAGAATGTGATAAACATACCTCAAAAATATAATAGAGACTTATATTTTAGTCAGAGTCAGTTCAAACCGAGAAACAAAAATAATTCAAATAGTTTAAGGAAAAGCATTTTACTAAAGTTAATAAAAAATACTTTAAGAAGTTACGAAAAAAAAACTTACGAAACTTTTCTTACGGAGTCAAGAAAATATTTTATCGCTGGTTATATTAATATATACATAGAAAACATCGCGACGCTACATGCATTGGGTTATGGTTTCTTTGTATGCAAGAAAAATCTCTCTGGTATATTCCATATTTTAATGTATTTAAACTTTATTTTACTGGTAATTTTACTCCGATTTTCTGGTTGTACAATGTACTAATTAAAATGATTTAAAGTAATCCGAGAATTTAACTATTCAGTGGTTTGGTTTGGTTTGGAACACTACGATATACTGTTTTGTTCACGAGGGTTAATGAGACCGGGACCTACTGCTTAAAACCCATCTCGAACGACTACGAACATCCATGCCAGTAGCGAGATTCGAACTCTACCGAAGAGTAGCGCTCTATGATTCAGCCATCGTTTGGGTGTTCAGTGTCTTTATGTTAGGAATAAATTAAAAAACCATCGTTCTCTATTTTAGTCAGTGTAAGAATTTACATGACATGATACAACAGAACGTAACGTTTTAATTTTCACTAGAGATAATCTATGTCGTATAGTGCTTACATTAATTCAATACTAGTTATAAATATCCTTCATAGCAATTTAAAAATATTGATATAAAATTAAAACTTAAAACCTTGCTTAATCAAGAAAAACCTTCCTAGATTCAAGCGTCAAAAATAGTGGCAGAACATATAATGTAAAATACGGCAAAATGATGAACATGTGTAATATCCGAATTAAATTTGTTCTTAAAGTTTTTTTTAGAATTTTTTCAGTTGCAGGACATTTGCCTTTGTTAGTACTTTACCATACAATCCAATGATTTCATGATCTTTTTACTATGGGAACACCATATAAGTAGGGAAACATCGCTCCCTGCGAGGAGACAACAAACAAATCATCCAAGCTTTACTCTGGAATCGAACCCAAACTCATTAGAGGAGAGCACAATTGTCTTCAAAAGATATATCTATTCAAATACTCCAATCTAGAAGAGAAAAATCAGAATGTAGGGGATGAAAAGATTGGTTGATATACAAATCAATGTGAAATAATTGCAAATTTTTTTTCACAGATTAGTTCAGAATGAAATTTTAATTCCTTCATATATGCATCATTTTGCAGTATACGGCTGAACAACAGAAAACCAAACACAATATTAAAACTAAAATTGATCTAAGTACTATTTTATGCAATTCAGATAATGCTACATGGTGCCTAGAGGGAATAGTATTAGGTTACAACTAAACTATGAACAAAATTTTGAAATACATATTCACAGAATATGACTAATTTGATTTCAAATAAATCTTGAAAAGGGAGAAAAACACAGAAAATATTTTTTATATTACCAGAAAGGTTCAGTCAATGTGTCTTACAAGACACGCTGACTATATAAAAATTATAGATTATAGTCCTTTCGAAAATTATAGTCCATTTCTATTTCCCTAAGCTTTAGCGTGTTCTCATGTATGCATCTTAAGATAACAACAAACTGTATAACTCTAAACTGACTCAACTTTTACAGAAAGCTCTGTAAACTAGGAATTTTCTCTTGTTCAGACACCTAAATTCACCTTGCGTTGCAATATTTGATAAACCTCTGCCATATTCGTGAACACGAAATGCCTTCTGCTTTACCATCGGTAATTTTCTAACTTCGTGCTGCCCCCTGGATGTTTTAAAACGAAAATTTTAAATTCTTGAGTTTTCATCTTGCTTTTCATTTAAAGTTCAATATTATATCTATATTACTTTGTAAAATATAACTATTTGGAATACTATGATTCTTTTGTAATAATCCGGTACAAGGTATTACAGTACTAGATTTTAACATAAATGAACTCTTGCAAAAGAAAATTTCTCCGGCTTTTGATAATTTGCTAGACATTCATACTTGTTTAAAAGTCAGAAATGAAGGCGAAGAAAGCAAATATGCAAGTTTTCCCACTTTGTACTCCAAACTTCTAGAACCGTGTGCTCTGTTAGCGAACCTGGAGTAACATTTTAAAACGAAGTATGCTTCTCATTTGAATTTTAAATTCCCAGAGAGCTTTAAAAAGATGCATTCATTCACAGCCACGTTACTTAGAGAACGTTTTCTCGTTGCATGGGTTCCCACTCTTTCCCAAAATATCCGAGCTATTATTTCTATTTTTATGCAGCTCCTTTTTGCATAATAGAAATATGAATAATAATAATAACTGTCTATTAAAAATGTTTGAAAAAGAGCCAGTTGAAATGTTTAACCTTTTAAGTCCATCGTTACTTTAATAAAACAAAGTTACAATTTTATTTCAGAGCTTAATTGGAAAAAAAAGAAACATTTAGATTTAAAGAATGAGATGTTTTTTCATGTGAAACTAATGAATGTTTTCAGTTTAGTAGAGCGGCAATGCGCTTGACATATTATTATGTTTTTCATTATAAATAGTCCGCAATAATCAGTGGCTTTCATAATTAGTAATGGAACACTAATTAAAAATATTTCACTTTTTTCAATTTGTGTAATACTAAAGTAATTTACTTATAGCACCAGAGAGGCAAATGTTATTAACTTGTACTTTTGTGCATCATTTATAAGTTATTTTGAGGAATCATTCAACTTATTTAATATATTCTGTCCTATTATTTAACTTGTTTAGTGTTACTGTAATGAAATATTGGTAATTTTCTCATAGGAAAGGAGATTAAAATTACCAATCATCTTAAAACTGACCCTCATTTTAAACAATTGAATTTAACTGAATTACAAAGAATAACTTAACATTTTGGTTCTTTAGTGGGGTTGCGAAGAATCACAGGCAATAGAGGAGAACAAGTACGCATAGTTACCATCCAAGATGGATAGCTTTAAGCATTAGTGTCCTTAGCTCTCATGTAGAAAAAACAGTAAACTGTAGCGTTTCAAACCAACTAAAGCAACTAACCAACGAAACACTCAAGAAACCTTAATATCTATCTCAAGCTCGAAATCACAGATAAGGCTAGAGGAATAACAATTTTCACTGACTCCAGTCATTTTCTTCAGGCAATTCAGCAGGGCCTCTCAAGATAAACTCACAAAATTCCATGGGCCATATTTATCAAAAGCATATACACTGCATGATGTAGTAATGGGTACCCGTACACGGCGGCATAGGTAGCAACGAGGATGCAGATGTCTTGTCAAAAAGTGAGATAATTAAATAAAGAAAGTTTCCATCCTATCTCACTTTGTGATTACAATTCTGCTGTAAAATCGAAATTCAGATATCTTAACTCAACGCCAATAGAAAAAGTCTAAAAAACCATGACAAAACTGAGAACTCGCCACTTCAGGGGGATGATTATTGGTCCAGATGAAACAAGGTTCTAAATTCTCTGTAGAAACTGCCCTGACGCCGAGCTTTGACCAGATCATATATTCTCTTGCCATGCCATAATGGCTGCATGCAGCAGATCAGAGATTTATCAAGAGCATAGAAACAAATATTATGCACACAAATGCCTTCAGATAGTTGAGGCTTAGAATGCCTCATATGGAGCTGTTTAGCTAGACTATACACTGCCTACCGATCTTTGCCCAGTTTGATCCTTGATCTTGCAACTCTCCAGTTAAGAGATCACTAAATAGCAAGTAAAACTATTAATGAATATTTTTAACCAAAAAACTTTAACTTTATACAATGCTTAAATAACGTAGAATTTATTAACCTGGTAATGGATTTAAACAGGATGAAAGTAAAACTAGTACACTATAAAAAATTCTCAATTTTTGGAACAAAAAAATTGATATTTTCAGTTATGTACTTTATTAGGTTTCTGTCTCTTTTTAACGCTTTTCGCTTTTAAAATTTCAAATTGAACAGAAAAGCATAGTGTAGGTGTTTTACTTTGATTGACTATATGTTACCCGAAAGATACAGTAGACTCAGCTTAATGTGATCAGTTTGGAAGACCGAGATTTTGATAACAATAACCAATTGATTACATAACAAACAATATGCGAAATTAGATAAATTCCCCTCCTCCGTTTAATTCCCACGTACTAAATTTCAAAATAAAATGAAAAAACTCACCTTATATTTTATGTACTGTACATTATATTTTAAAACATAAGAATTAAAAAAATTGATCAATTGTTGACTGCCCACAATTTTTTCTAAGAAGCTCTTTCATAAATTGTTCGTAATCATAATGTTTTTTAAATTCACCAGAGTGGTGTTGTACTCGACGTTTTAACACTTTCAATGCAATTCAGAGGCTGAGAAATGTTTAACTGCGCTGCAGCATTGCGCTGACTCATTTTTGGTAACCTGTCATAACGATTTAAAATTTCGATCTTTTGTATTAAAGTTAAATCATTTCGCTTTCTGGTTTTCATATCGACAAGTTAAATGTAAGCGAGCAAGGCATAAAATATGAATACTCTCTTTCTCAGTTCCGATAAGAATGTGTTGCTTTCTGCTTATCTGACAACCAATGACCACCAGCCATATTTCTGAAAAATTCCAGGAACGTGTAATTTCTCACTCCCTAGGTTCATTCCCTGTTCCCCTAGGTGGAAGAGGAAGAATTCGCGGAAATTAAAACCACAGCGAAGTGAGAGAAAAGATTGGGTTCCTTCTGAATATATTGTGAATATTCCTTTGCCAGTTAAAATGAGGTTCGACACATGATAACATTAACCGATGTATCGATTACATAAAGCTATGCTTTTAACATACAAATGAATGGAGAAAATCGGGACCAAGTGATTTCGATAACAATAAGCGATTAATAACATTAACCGCAATCACATTAAGCGGAGTTTACTGTATTTGTGTTTGTAGAAAAGATGGGTTATAGTTTTAAACATACATATGTGAAAAAAGTATTTACAAATCACTTTTATAAAATAAAAAGCTTCGTTCAAAAAAAAAAAAAAAAAAAAAAAAAAAAAAAAAAGCTATGAATGAAACATACATGCGACGATGAGACCGGGACCAACACCTTAAAGCGGATTCCGAACGCCTACGAAATTTTATGATTCATATAGAGATTCAGACCCTCAAAATCTGGTATGAAAAGGCTGCTTAACTGCCGTCGTTCGGGACAGGATAACCAAGATGATCATTATGGAGAAGATCATTAAGAATTCGACCATGTAGTGTTTGAAGGATAATTTTTAAACTCATAACTTTGCTAATTCATTTAATAATTTGATTAAATTTTGGAGTAAATCTAAAATGACATCAAATAACTGTAACCCTTTTTATTCCGACGGTACTTACAAGTTCCGTTTCAATCAAACACCTATGTATTCCTAATAAAGCTGTTTTTTCTGACGATACTCAGAAGGACATGAACGATGCAGTTCCTACAACAGAAAAGAAGTGACAGCCCTAATCAGGAGTCCTTTTTATTCGCATAGTAGGGATTTTATAATTGGCATGCTGCATTCGAAGGTCATTTTGTGGTAGAGTTGGTACACGTGTTGTTCAGTTGAGTAAATTTCGTGGTTATTACCAGTTATTTGGTACTATTATTTTTTAGAGACTTCTATACTTTGCAGGTAAGCATTTCATTTGTTTTATTCATAATTTAATGTTTTATTTTCTATCATAGTGTCATCAAAAATATATGTTGGTACAAGAAAGTACAGCTGCAAAATTAACTACTGCTATACAGTAAAAATTAATTTTCTTCTTCCTATGATTATGCTCCATTACAACTTATCAAATGATGCAAAGATGCAGTAAGAAAGTTGATGGTAAACTAATTCAGGATATAAAGGGTTTAAATGATATATCACCTGTAAGCAACGTTAAATGCAAGATTTTTTTCTTATTTTTTGCCTTATTATATTTTTTTAAGTATTATCGTAAGTGCATGAGATTTTCAGCTTTTATTTCTCTGTTTTTATTTAGTTTGTTTTGATGAATTTACTTTGTAAAATATAACTATTTATTTGAAGAGAAAAGTGAGAGCTGGTTTAAAAAATAAAAAAAGAATTTTTGACACATTGTGCGCAAACTTATAACAACACAAATGGAATTTCATTAATAATTTTTGCTATTTTGTAAACAACAATTATTAGGCATAATATTCTACTTATTTAAATTTTTGAAACAAATCAAAAATATTTCACCAAGTGATTGAATTTTCAAAAAAGGTAAAAAAAATAATTAAAAATACCATTTTAAATACTATAAATAGTAAATTATATAAACAACAGCGAAAAAAGTTGGTTGAATTTCATTGTCCAACTAAAATGTATTTACTGTGTTACAATGTTTTATAAGTCTACAATGTATTTACTGTGAAAATATGAAATGAATATGTGCAGTAGTTTTTTGTTTACAATGCGTGCAAGCTGAAGAAACACGTTTTTCAGTAAAATTCATTTAAAGCTTTTTATTGTTTTCTTAATACCTCTGATATTAAATCTAAAGATTGTATAGCGGTACAGGCTCTAATTTAAAATTGTAATTTGAATGGGGTTTGTTTTAAACAATTAAGAAATGTCCAGAGACTTTAAAAATGTAAAAATAAAAAATTAAAAATTTTTAAAAGATTTAAAAGTATTTTGTTCCCTAAAAAATATACCGGTTTGAGATCCCGAGATTTCACGGATATCATAAAAACCCACGACTTTTTTGACGGCATTTCTTAGAAAAGAAACACAAAAGTTTATGGAAAATGTATCTGACTAACTGTGACAAATGAATCAGTGTGATTAAAGTGAAGTAGGATTTTCTGTATTTTTATCAAACAATCGAATAATCTAGCAATTTTCTTATCTGCCATTTCAGTGAACCGAAGAAAAAACATCAAAGATATCCTTTGACTTTCTTAAATAACTGCGGAAAGCACTGATTTATATTGTATTTTCCTTCTTTTTCCAACAAATGCTTTAGATCCCAGATCAAAGAAAAACACGATATATATATATCTCGCCGAAGACATTAATAGAATTCTTATCCACCGCTAGGAATTCAATATCCTTTGATAGACGAAGGAAGAGGTAGATGTTTAGACACATGTGTGTGTGTGTAAGTTACATCTACAGCGATCGGGATATCCTTAATAAAACTTTTCGAAATAAGTACACCGAGTTGGGAATAGCAAGGACGATTCTTTCCTCCGAGAATGGTCTCCGCGTGCTCCCCGGAATGAGTTGGAAGAATAATCTTTTAACTCGGGTATCTACTGATTGTCTCTGGATAGTTGTTTCCATGGATACCTTTGTAAACCAGGAAGAATTCTTCAATTTGAATTGGAAAAGAATAACAAATTAGAAGGATCTAGGAAATCGGCAAAGTAATATAAGAACAAAATAAAATAATATTTTTTATCTTTTTTTTGATTTTAATATCCTAAAAATATTGAAAATGAGTTATCTACATATAGGGATAATCCTTTATTTTGTAGTACAGTGTCTTCATTTTTCGTTATCTACTAATTATATGTTAGCTTATTTAAAGCTATAATAGAATAATCGTTGAAGCATTTCGCCTTATCAATCCTAAACAGTATTAAGACAAACGTTAGCATAATTTAAAAACAGTTTTATTAAACTTAAAAGAAAGATTAAAAAAATAAACATCGGCTAATAAGGCGATTTCACGCAGTAGGGCAAATCTCAAATTATGACAATTCTGGTTTTAGTTTCAAACGGAAGGGCAGTTTATTATTTGTCTATTGGCTGTTGTGAACATGAAAATGAGTAGGAAGGGCATTATAGTAGCTTATGACGTTGCGACAAATTGCTCTATTGCCGTACATACATAGCCGTACAACTAATGATTTGGTTTGGTTTGGTTGGGAGCGCTACGGTCTACTGTTTTGCACACGAGGGCTAATTAGACCGGGACCTACAGTTTAAAGCCGACTCCGAACGGCTGCAAACATCCATGCCAGCAGCGGGATTCGAACCCGCGAACTCTTCCGAAGAGCAGCGCTCTACCATTCGGCCATCGTTCGGCGTACAACTAATGAAGCAGTACTACTACTACTACTGACACATAGCTTTTTCCCATAAGTACTTATCGGTAGGGAAAGAAAAGATTTTCAGACGTATGTTATACGTCACGGCTCAAAAGAAAATGCATGCATAATATGCTAATATCGTCAGTGGTTATGAGATGGGTAATAAAATAAAATATTTAAATTACTTATTATATAAATACAGTAACTAACTTTCTAACATTATATTTCTTTCATTTCAGATACTTAGAAAAACTTTTCATCTCATTCATGTCATATGCATAAAATAATGTTTCGAATTCAAAAATAAACCCCGTACGTTTTTGTCTCGTTTATCAAAAAAGTAGATTGTAGCTATCAAAACCAAACCGATAAATGGAAGAGTCGAGTGTCTTTCGAGTTCCATAAGTTCCTGTTCCATTGAATAACGGCCTAATAGGTTGGAAGCTGCTCTGCGATAATGAAGTTCGTGGGTTCGAATCCAACTACTGGCATAAACTTTTGTAGCTGTTTGAAATCAGCTTTAAGCAGTAGTTCCTAGTCTTATTAACTCTAATGTTACAAAACAGTAGACCATAGCGCTCCCTATCAACTAACTTGTTTCATTGCTTGAATAGATACTTGTAGCCTTTCGTATTTGTTTCGTTCGAGATAGATAGGTCTGCCTTTTAGGTATGTTCTTGTTGCTGATATGGAGGCTTGTAGACATTAAGGTTTGAATTGGTTTGGCTTACAGCATTACAGTCTACTTTTTTCTACATGAGGTCTAAGACCGGTACTTTCTGCCAAAAACCTATTACAAATGGTTACGAACATCTGCGCTAACAGTGGGATTCGAAACCCACGAAATCTCGTACTAAAGAACAGAGTTCTCCTCATTCGGTCTTCGTTCAGCTTTGAAACTGTTAAGAATCAGCTTGTAGCAATATGTCCCCGTCTAAGTTGTCACATGTCACAATAAATTGACTCGAACTTTACTTCTAAACCTTAAACGCTTACTTAACCCCTGTATATTCAATAACTGACAGTAATGTTCAAAACCTCTTAAGTGATCAATTCAGTTGTAAATATTTTAATGTACACTTAAAACTTGTTTTTAATGCTTGTCGAATTTGACTTACTTTCTCTCATTCCCTAAACTTTTACTTAATCCCTGTATATGCAATAACACACAGTAACGTTCAAAACCTTTCTAATCTGGCTTTCGGAACCGGAGTTTCTGGGTTCGAATTCCACTATGGCATGGATGTTCGTAGCCATTCGGAATCCGCTTTAAGCAGTAGGTCCCGGTCTCTTTAGCTCTCGTGTTGCAAAAAGTAGACCATAGCGCTCCAAACCAACCAACCAACCAACTCACAGAGTCCAAGTCGCAGATTTCTTTGCCACCTTTAACATTGGCCTCAACACATTTTATACCTATCAGGGCTTTTACACCCATTAAAAAGGTATGAATGCCTTCTTAGTGGTGTGGTATGGATAACGGGCTCACACTGTTATTGCACATGCGAAAATTATTTAAGTGAATCTCACTGACTGATTAGGAAGTTTCAACATGGTAACGTAGAAAAATATTTTTTTTTCACTTTGAAAATCTATACCTTTAGCCACTTATCTGTGATACTCACATAATTTAGGGACTGAGATAATCCATTAATTACAGATTTAGATGTTGAGAACAAATCAAAACGATTACTTTATTGTGTACGATTACTTTATTAAAGTTAATATATAAGTAGAAGGTGATTATTTAAGTAAACAAGTAAACTGCTAAAGATTCAATGACCAATAATGCTTAGAATCTAAATAAATCCCAGTTCTGAAAATCCTGTATTTGGATAGGTGGAAGAATTTTTGTTGTTGTTGGGGTGAATAAAATAACCCGCTTGAGTAATCTTGGGTTTATTATTATTTTTCTTTCTTTTCACCAATTTAAATCATATACAAATTAACTCTGTGATTAAAAACTGCATCGTATCAAGGAAATTGAAGTATAAAGAAGAAATCCATTGCATGATAAGTTAAGAATATACTTAAACTAATCATGACTTGTTACATACTATTCAAGGAGCATATTCTAGTAAATTAATTTGGTTTTGATCATGATTAAATATATGGTTCACTCTCAAAGGTTTAATTTTGTCTTTATTCTCCTAAGTAGTCTAAACACACGTCATATATATTTAAAAATCTTAACTTAATATTATCCAAATAGCTACACATAAATATAATGTTTCACGCAAAAAAATAGATGAAACTAACACTCTAAAAGAGTTACTACGGGGACATATCATTCATAGTTATGACAACTTGACAGGGGTTGTCCTGTTATAGTAAATAAGACAATTTTGAAGTTAGTTAAAGTAAGTTTAGACATGTTTCAGTTATACACTTGAAAGCTTTTTTTTGTGGGTTGTATTTTGTATCTTTAATCGTTAAACGGTATTTTTGTGGTAGCTTCCAGCACAACTTCCGCTGTAGACCATTCGATTTCCTTATTAGGTTTTCAAACAGTGATTTTACTGTAGTGTGTTGTGAAAAATAGATTATTGCATTTGTAGCATATAATTTGTCTTTTTTTTCATCTGTGCACTTATTTTCAAAAACATTTTTCGGCGTTTTCAAAATTATGTTAGGAAACAAATCGGTTACACCTATAAAAATGTTTTGGGCTTAAAATTAAATATATATATTTTGAAGTGTTTTGTCAATAAATAGAAAATTCAGCATAAAAACATCAAAGTAAGTCTTGCTTTCATGATACATATAGGTAATAAAATCTCACTAAGGCTGGATTTGGTGAAATTGAGTGTTTGATGGTTGGCATTCCTTATAACTGTGATTACTCTCAGCTTGACTCAATTTCATCTTTGGGATCAGGTTTCAAATGATTTTATGTTTAATTACTCGAAAGGACCTCTAAATATACCAATTTTCAACTTTCAGATTAGAATGATGAAGAAATGTGTTAATACCGTCAACTCTTGTAACATCTGTGGTGAAATGACTTTTACACTTTAAATGCACTCCACCAGCCCAGTTACAAAGACTTATTTTCATTACTTAATTGTAAAATTAGGTCGATGGAGACAAAGTAGGCCTCATTTGTTTGTTTTAACTCTTGCTCATTGAGACTGTAAGAGAGGATGAGTGGGAAGAAATAAGCATTGAAGCTTGTTGTATCCATAGTTTGATGTGAGCCAAAAAAGCATGAAGATGATTGTTATTTCTGCTTGACGTCCTCCTTGAAACAAAGTTGGTCAATAAAGAATAAAACACCGGTAGAGTATGCTTATGTTTCATTAGCCATTCGCCCTGTTGCTCATTCCGCTGATTTTCTAATTCTTGAACCACTTCAAAATTATGAAATTTCATGGAATGGCTCTTAAGAAGAAGATAGTATAGCTTGCGAGGAAAAAGAAGACTTCAGGACTATGACTTCTCATGAACCACATTTTAAGGATGAAAGCTTGAATGAGGAAAGTATTGGAAGGAGGGAATTTTTGTGGGCCCTCAAATAAGCTATATTTTAAAGGAACCTACTTTTCATGATATCTTGAAAGAGAAAGCAGCATGTGAGATGTGTAAATGCCTCACGGCCAAATGAACTCGGTTTGGTGAATAAGTGGTGAAAGAACTCCTACAAAAATATTGTGAATTTGGCCCGTTTGTCTTTGTAAATTCATTTCCTCCTCTCTCATCTTGTATTTTTGTCTGAAAACTATGGAGCTGTAAACAGTGATCCCTATGAAATGTTCCACCAAGATATCTCAGCAATGGAATATAGATATCTCAGGACTTTCTTATATGTATGTTATATTGTATGTATGGATATTGTGTGTATTTTTAATTATTTTGCATAAGAAATCATCAGAATTACTATTTGTCTCACACTATCTTCCCGATTCAAAGTGAATTTCGATTTTTGAGGTAACACTATTGCTTGAATAGAGCTAAAGTAAAGCCATTTGGTTGTTATCTACAACAGTAATAATCGTTATGTTGAGACTTTCCATTATATAGATGTTTAGCTCTAAATATGAATTTATTGAGGTTACAATTTTTATTTCATTCCTTACAAGGAAGTAATAAACAGTAATTGATTAAAACTATCGTCCGTAAACAGTAGAATTTTAATTTTGTTTTCTAGAAAAGAACTTTAAAAGCAACATTTTAACTGTTTAAAAATGTATATAAATATGTCGCTATTCTTGAGTTGTATTATTGAAGACTGCTAGTGTTAATGGCCGTTACATTGAGATTTCTTGGTACAGAGAGTGAGGATTTCTATTAAAAATGGAAATGCACAACTAGATGTTATAATAACCCTAAATACAAGTTTAAACATTCTACAGCTAATCGTTTTTCAGTTATACGCACAACATTAATGTACGTTACATTAGAATTTTAATTATATAGAGTGCAAATTGAAATCAAGAGGAAAAGTACAGAGTTAGATGTTATAACTGTGATAAATACAAAATTTTGACTCTCTACGACTAATCTTGTTTGTGTTATGAAAGAAACACATGACCATTGAGAGACGTCAAGAGGAAACCAGTCAAAGCCAGTTTAAGAATGGTCAAAATGGAGATGAAAATCTTTAAACATATGTTTCTTTGTACGCCCATACTGACGTATCACTGAAACTTGTCAAAATTCATTCAGACATGGTAAAAATAAGCATTTCCGTTGAAATCTGAACACTAATAATTTTCCTGATTACAATACTTGCTTGAAGGCATATCATGTCAACAGGTATGTGTTGAAAAAGCAGCAAATTGAATTTAGGATTTTTTTTCTCGTTGAAGAACATGCACATTTCTCGTTTTACAGCGGAAAAATTTCAACGGTTTAAAGACCGTATCACAAGTCAACCTGAACTAAAAGAAACTGATTGAAAATATTTTTCTGTAATACAAGAAATTCAGACATTTTTCAACAGTAAGAGGAATAATAAACTAACACACCACATTTTGATGTGAGATAATGCTTTTACTTTGTACAAGGAGGTAAAAAATTAAAGAAGCCAGTGCCCTTAATTGGAGATTTTGAAACTTACATTAACATTTTTAATTGTTATAAAAGGAGCTTTTAAAATTACTATTAGTAAAGAGACAAATGTCCAAGATAGACTAAATGTTTATGAATTTATTCCTTAAGATATTATTTATTCTATACGATATTTTAATTTCGCTTATTATTGTCGTTTCTAGAGACAGACAAAATTAGGACCTTAACGTTACGGATTACTGCTATTTGCTGTTATCAAGAATTAGTTCAAATATTAAATCGTATACGAGGACTAATCGTATATGAGACGTTTCATTTATATTATTAAACTATCAACAGTGCTCGTGCTTTGATACGCTGATTTTTATATAATACTCTTAAACGAAGAACTGGGATTCTGTTTTTCGTATATAATTCTGTAAATTCTTTATAATGCAGTTCATGTCATTGACGAATAAACATCTATCGTTCTATGTATATTATAACCATAATCAATTATTACGGTACTTCAATTACCAATATATTTGTATTAATACCCCATAAGATATGAAATCGTTTCCAGAATGAGAGTAAGGAAATTTGACGTCAGTTATGTATTTGTTATATCTACTGAACATCCATTCAAGTAGTTGGTTTGGTGCAGTATTATTAAACTACCTATAATCTGATATTTTATCCTCAAATTAATTTGTACATTAATGTAAAAGGTATTTAAAAATATACAGCAGTTTTAACTTCAGATATATTATCTCTGCAAGATTGACAGAATAAGTTTTATTGTTTAAATTAAGAGCTTTATATGAGGTTTAAGTAAACCTCATATGAGTTAAAAGTATATTTTTTTGAAACACATTACATTGATATGAAATAATACGACTATTATAGCGACTATATTTTTCTTCTCAAATTAATTTGTACATTAATGTAAAAATAAAAAGATACAGCAGTTTTAACTTCAGATACATTATCTCTGTAAGATTGACAGAATATGTTTTATTGTTTAAATTAAAAGCCTTATATGAGATTCAAGTAAACCTCATGTGAGTTAAAAGTATACCCGCTTGAGACACATTGAATAGATATAAATATTCAGACTATTATAACGCTATTTCATACAAAAGAAACAGAAGTTGATGCAATTCTGACCGATCCTATTAATTGTGATCAATAAATAAATATAACCACTGAACAGTAGTACTTAGCAGGAGTAGCTGAACTCAAATCAACGAGTTTCAAATGAATTCCTTTTTCTAATTACACTTTAAAGAAGAAAGCTCTTTTTACTTTTAAAATTTTGTGTTTCAAACATTATAAATCGGACTATTTTTCAAAATTGCAATTATGAATGCATTTCATATGTAATTTGCGTTAGTAATTACTGCAATGTGTTACACACATTCGATATGTTTATATTATAATTTTAAATTACATTTTAATGTGATGAATATTGATGAATATCTGAAATAAATGAAATTTTTAATTACAAGTTTTTATAGTAGTGTTTCATAATTTATTTCTAAATTATGCCCCAAGCTATTACAAACAGAATGACAAAATATATTTTGGAGTCTTTTTAAAAAGTCTTCAAAAATAGTCACCCTGTGTTTTGAACTAGATCCCATACTACTTGTACTTTGCAACACATTCTAGAGTACCTTTACAGGTTCATCGAAATTTAGAGGTAGAATATTTTGACGTGTAATCTACTTTTACTATAAATAATTTGCATGCTAGGATGTCAGAAAAACAAGTACATGATGCAATGATTATGTACAATAAAAAATCATTATTTCCAATAGAAAGTGTTTTTGCAAAAATTTAATAGTTATGTTCCACATCTATTGTTATTTGCGGTTGAATTTAAATATATTTTCTGGTAAATTAAAGCCTACATTTAAATTAATTTGATTAGTTTATGTAAATCATGTCTAATATAAAAAACAAAACGTAAAATAAAACATTTCTCTAAATTTTGATAAACAAAAATGAATACTTTCAGGTTTTGATCAACTGATCTCAACTTCTCATAAAACTGATTAATTTCATCTCTAGAGGCATAAAAGATTTATTTAACCTTTTAAATTTTAATGCAAATTTTAATTTAAGATTAGAAAAGCATTACTTAAATAAATTTAGTTAAAATAACGATTATCAGACTTTATATCCTTGGTAGAATAGAGTAGTCTGTAGATGGCTTCACGATAATATTCATGTTTTATAGTGCTCAAAGTGTTAATGCTACATTACTTCCTAAAGCTTCACGTCAATTTCCGATACACGTTAGCTGCTGTAAACAGGATGTATGTATCGCTGTGCATATTGCAAACAATATCCGATACATGCACATATTAAGTAATATTATCGCCAGATGTTGCATATTAGAACTCCAATACTGTATTTAATATGAATTATGTATAACTTCAACATTAATATTACGAAAATGGTTATTTTAATCCTAATCAGACTTTTTTTTATAATATGTGTGCCATTTAAAATATTTTCTCTTACTTTTCATTCTTAAATTAGTATAGTTTACCGAACTATTAAATTTTAATTATGGTGTGCTCATTCAAAACAGCCAGGTTTGACTCCATGTAGGAAAAATAAATATAAAAGTGTTTAATAGCTACAAAAATACTTTAATAGTCATACACAGGTTTATAAAACCATCAGTCTATATGATGAAAATGTATGTATTGTTGATGATACAGGTTTCTGGAGTAATGTTACGTCCTCAGCATTGCATTTAAGAACTATATTTAAAAGTTTTTAGCTGTTACTAACAGTTACGTAAATAAAATGTTGTGATAACTTAGAGAAAGGTATTTAAAGAGTTAGCAGTAAAAATGGATTGATCATTTTGTTTTGCAAAACTACTCCATCTCTACTACGAACAATATTGAATGTAAAGACGAAAATTTCGTGGAAAAAAAGCTGGAGAAGGCTAGAAAAAAATACATGGTGCTTTATCGATCTGGTTAATTGAGCTGTCGGATTAATCGGTGTCCAAATAATTACGACTTACTGTATCCATAAAAGCTTTTGGTTAATATCCCACATATATCAGCTAAATCAGTAAGCTAAGTAAGCAATTACATCCATATCTGCTCCTTTATCGATCCGGTTAATTGAACAGTCCGGTTAATAGGCGTCCAAATAATCACGATTTATTGTATCCATAAAAGGTTTTGGTTAACAGTCTACATATATCAGCTAAAAACTTTAAGCTAAAGAAGCAATCACATCCATATCGGCTCTATTTCGCTATATCTACTGACACAGACAGAAAAGCTAGCACCTTCTCATAAACTTTCAGTTAGGTGTAGAACATTCCGGGAAATACTAATTCTACAAATCATACATTCTACGAATCTACTTATTCTGCCTTCCCGAAGTTACTTGAGACTTGAAGATTTTTTTCGTTATTAAAAAAAAAACTCATAGTTATAAGCATAGTTAAAACTCATAGTTTGGGGGCTCATAGTTATAAGTTTTATTGATAATATTGTTAAGTAATCTACATTTATCTTGTGAACCTTTAGGACCAATTAATTTTTATTACAGGGTATGGACTAATTTTTGAGTGAAAATTAGTACCCTACCCTGTAATTAGTACCTAAATTTTTAGAAAAAGTGGCGAATGCAGTTAAGCAATAATTGTTGGGCATGTAAAATTCATAAAGGCACATAGGCTCTCAGTGCATGGGTATGTGAAGAGATTACCTGAGAACCAAGTGGTAAATATCTTGCATTGAAAGCCCATGTACCAATAGGCCAAGAGGTAGACCCAAGAAAAGGTGAATGGATGAAGTCTTCATGGACCTAAAAACTTTAAAGAACTGGGAAATTCAAGTCAAGGACAGAGCTGTCTGGAGAAACATTGTGTTGCAGGCTAACGTCCACCCTGGGCTGTAATATTAATAAAGAAGAAAAAGTTAAGAAATTATATCTAATAACATACTTAAGTTTTACTTTTAATGACACAAATTTACTCGTAAATATCATTATTTTAATTGGAAAAAATATTTATATTAGACATTCTCAGATTACCTTGCAAATGTTTTAAATTTAAACAAGAACTATACACTTTTAATATTTAATTTGTATTAATACTAAATATCTACCTGTAATTAATGAATGGATCATTTGATTCTTATAAAAAATGAAGAAACAAAGGGAATGAAAATTTATGTCTTTTATGGAAGATATGTAATTAGATATCGGATACTTTACTCATTACTTTAATGATTGTTTGTTTGAAAGGTTAACAGTAATTTTTCCAACGAGAACAGTAAAAGTTTGATTGTAATTTGAATTTATAATATGCAATGTAGTAAAATAATGCGATTTGCAACTATATTTAAAACTTCTATTTCTTTTATACAATTCTTATCTGCCATTGAATTATTTTTTCGCTGGTAAGTCAATTTTGCTGCATACTGTTTATTAAATCTATATGGAACTGTTTCTAAATAGTTATTATTCCGCCTTGATAGATAACGGTAATCCCATACAGTACCAATATAGTTCTAGTGACATTTTCTATTTCTATAATAAAAATGATAAAAGTTTTCTGCTAAAATTTACCTAATAACATGAAAAACGTGATTAAAGTACAAAATTAAGACCTTAAAATCAAACTACTCTTACATACGAGAAGGTAAAATAGTTGTTAGAATATAAAGATGAGTGCAAAACCAACGTAAACCCCAAATAATAGAAAGATATTGAACACACTATGCTGTTTCACAGCTATGAACGAGCTGCCTTATCAATACAAGCAACTTACGAGATTAAAAGAAAACTGGCCAAAGAACCTGTGCGCGGTAGGCAATTGATTAATTGGTATTAAATCATTTTAATTAGTACATTGTAGAACAAGAAAACCGTGGTAAAAGGCCATTAAAATAAAGCTTAAATGCATTAAAATATAGAATATACATAACAGATTATTCTTGCATACAAATAAGCCATAACCCAATGCATGTGGTTTTGCCATATTTTCTATACACAAATTAATATAACCAGCTGTAAAATATTTTCTTAACTTCGTAAGAAAAGTTTCGTAAGTTTTTTCGTAACTTTTTAAAGTATTTTTATTAAATTTTGTGAATATTCTCCTTTAAATCATTTGAATTATTTTTGTTTCTCGATTTGAACTGATTCTGACTAAAATACAAGTGTCTATTATATTTTTTAAGGTATGTGTATAACATTCTGCAAAATACTGGTTCTAAAACCTACTTTTTGTTTCTTTATCATATAGAAATTGTGTCACCAAAAATAGCCAAATTTTGTAAATATTCTCCTTTAAATCATTTGAATTATTTTTGTTTCTCGATTTGAACTGATTTTGACTAAAATACAAGTGTCTATTATATTTTTGAGGTATGTGTATAACATTCTGGAAAATACTGGTTCTAAAACCTACTTTGTTTCTTTATCATATAGAAATTTTGTCACCCAAAATCGCCAAATTGGGAATTTATGTTAACCATGCACTGCCCGCCAGTCATTAGAGTTGCCAAGAGAAAAATCCCAATACCTACAAGTTGGTTTCTTTGTTAAGTGCATGCTTTTATCTGCCGGAAACGGTAAAAAAGGTAATTCCCTTTAACACGTTGACTGCAAGATGCATTTTCGATGGTTTGCTCAAGGCACCGACGTGAAATTTTCATTATGCAATGTATATGCTGAAATATTATTTGCAGCAGATAAAATGGGTTATAAAATCCTGCTTGAAGCAGTTTTCGTGGTGGGGCTCACCGGTGAAGCCCGCGGCGCGGTTGGCATTTGTTACGATTGTCCCTTGTAAACAATTGAGCTTCGGTTGCTAAGGGATTACGCTCATTCTGTAGCATTCGAAGTAGCTAGGAAGAACTAGAGCAAAGGATTTGACCAAAAAAGTGGTGACATGTTGTTTCGATTGCGTTGATTCACCTTTTCTTTGTCTTGAACGTTTCAATCTGACTCATCGCAATATGCACTGATAAAATGTATGTTTTACCTGTACTAATAAAATTATTTTTGTATGTTCTACATTTCATTAATTTCTTCAAACCATTATAACAATGTTGTTATTGAAAAATTTATCAGCATTAATATTTAGTATAATTATGTACTTTTATTATTTGCTGCGTCTCCGGTCACCGGTGGCCCCAAGGCGATGAAGCCAAGTCGAGTGCCAGTCACTGGCGACCTTCATGACAGTCAACGTGTTAAACTACTTTTTCAATTCTGAGACAAACAAGACTGCGGCTGACGTATAAATAAGCCTTAGTTCTTTATCGGCCAAGAAATGTTTCTTGTCAAAAAAGTTTCAGTCTAACAATGGAAAAGCACGTTTTCCATTTAATTTTGTGACTTATTTACGATGCCTGTTTTATTGTTTTAGTATTTTAATACAATCGAAATTTAAATGCCATATATGAGTAATTAAAATGATTCATTTTAATAGATGTAAGATAAATTTCTTTAAGAATGATAAAATCAAGACACTTGGGAGGCTCCCAATGATAGGTTTGGTTTGGTTTGGAGTGCTACGGTCTACGTTTTGCAACACGAGGGCTAATGAGACCGGGACCTACAGCTTAAAGCCGATTCCGAACGGCTACGAACATCCATGCCACTGTGGGATTCGAACCCACGAACTCCGGTTCCGAAGGCCAGCACCCTAACCAATCGGCCATCGTTCGGCTGAATGATAGGAGAATTGAGTTTGTATTAGAGACCTCTGCCAACATTGAATTTGAGTTCATGTTTAGTAGATATATTCTATGCATCTACTAAATATTGCACTAATCAAGTGAAATTTAGGTACTCTTAGATTTTCATTTGGACACTAAGAATTAAGTAAAAGAGAAGAAAAGAATTACACTTTGCTTCTGAAATAATAAAAGAGAAACTGAAAGCGAAATAATTTAAAATTTAAGTTAGAAACAGTTTTTCATTTTACTACTGGTAAATACAAATAAATTATTCTATAAGATAAAACAAATTTTCCTTTTATCTAATTGGATCTTCAGTTATTATATTCAATAAAATGAAAGAGTTTATATATATTTTTAAATCGGAACTTTTCTTATTTTTTTAATAATAGTAGCAAACAAAAAAATGGGTAAATTAATGTTTGGTTGTCTGAGAGTAGTAATCTGTAAATACACTTTCGGAAAAAATGTATAATTTCAGATTCTCTAATGGATTTGAAAAGACGAAAATGGAGTAGGATTATTCTTTTCATTGTGCAAGTAATGTTTTAAATTTTTTTATGTCATAACGTTGAAATTCTTTTTTACAAAATAATCCTTAAAATAGCTCGATTTTCTTTGCTATTTATTAAGAATATTTTTTTCTTCTTTAAGAAAGTAATTGTTTGTTTGTTTATTAGAAGGCAATAGGTTATCTTATTTGTTTTCATTTGAAAATAAAAGTATATATTTTTGATAATTTCCCTGAAAAATAATCAATATATTTCTATACTAAAGTGAGCGTATGATTTTCAGTATGCATGTATATACGCATAAATTTGTTCTGCACAAGAATCTCCAAGGCCTGTCATACATCAAATTTTGCAGAAGTATTTGGAAAAAAAACCCCTGTTTTAAAATTTTTCAAAAACATTTTATCTGAAAAGAAATTTTTTGAGCTTTAAGACAATCATACTTGTCAATCATACTCAATCTTGTTCGATGCCTACAGAGGAAAAATACGTTAAAAGTCACAAACATCTATTGGATTTCAAAAAAGAGTTTCGAGAAGTTTTTCATGGTTCTATGGAGAATTACTACATAAGATTTCACACATTTAGGGTGCGCCGTTTCTGTGCAGTCGTGTTTAAATACAACTGTACTAAGCATTTTACACATAAGATGATATAACCACCTTGTACATCAAGCGCTTAGAAGATTTGAAATTTGGTTCAAAATTCATTGATTCTGTTCACAGAAAGAGGATAACTAGTTAAATGGGAATGATGTTTTCATTTCCTGAATTCAAGGAGGAGTAAAAAGATTCACATCAATAAGTTGTATAGAAAATTGAAATCAGACAAGTAGCTTTCGTTAACACATTGTGTTCGGGTACATTTCGCAGCTGAATTCTACAGGGAGAGGGTGTTTTGCCGGTAAATTTAGTTATTTAGTTAAATCTCAATAGATTGAAAATTATTTTTTTAACCAACTTTTCGTATTTTATATTGAAACATATAAACAAATATATGAATAGAAATATATAAATTACAACCACAAGATTTTTGTAAACAAAAAATATATTTTTTAGTGGATAAATTTAGTGGATACAGTATCGTAAATATGAAAAATAAAATAGAAATAGTAGTATATAATATTAATTTTTATCGAATTATGTTATGCATGAATATTTTTACATTCTAAAAAATGAAAAGAGCAATCAATAAACTAATAATGCAAAAACTAGTTTTTATTTGTCTAAATTTTTCCAGAATCTATGTAGTAGACAAGAACATTCGGCTTCGTTTTCCTGTATATACTGTTATTTTTGTACCCACAAACAAACCATGTTGTTACACTAACCCGTACTAGTACGTGACCCGCGCTCAAGTATCAATCGTCAGAAAACGTACTAGTACGTGTCCGGCATACAATGTGTTAAGTGTGGATAGTTTGAAGCTTTTTCCAAAATTTAATTGTTGAAGTAGATCTGATGCAACCTCTCCTTCATTCCTAATAATGTTAGTTCCTCAACTGCTTTTTGAATAAGCATTATTTCAAAAACTGATGAACTACCTACAATAAAATTCAAAATAAATGGATCTATAGAATAAGTCTATGCCCCTTAATAAAGACAGAGTATGCCTTTCTCACTTTTTACTTGAGTCGATATTAGATAAAGATAAATGACCAAATAGACTATATTCCACAAATAATCAAATATTGTTTATAAGGAGCGATATTTGTTAATTTTCTTTCGGGTCTTTCACCTAATTTTGAGGCACACTGTGAATACAAAGAGCCAAACTACTGAAATGTGGGTTGAATGAACCTTAAAAGCTCGATAATATATCGTTTACGAACATGGTTTCAACGAAAGGCAGGTTCGGCTTATAGAAATTTACCAATTTAAGTCCAATTGCAGGTATGCCTCCTGCAAATTAATAAAGCGCAAGTCCTTACCCTTAAAAGTTTTGTCGAGTACAGTACGAAGCCGTACGCAGTCCACAAAGTGCCGCGTTTGTTCACCGTTGAAGTATGGCGTACCTTATACGCAAGTATTGCCGATTCTTTATACTGACGGGATTTTTATTTTCTTATATAAAATAAAAAGAACTATTGTTATTACGAAAAATTTCAATGTTCAGATTTCAACGAAAATACATATTTTAACCATTCCTAAATCAATTTTGACAAGTATCATGTTACGTCTGTATGCAAGCATAAGGCAACTTTAATTTTGAAACTAAGTATTCATTATTTTGTATGTTAGTTCAAAAACGGTTAGCTATATAATGTTAAAACTTTGTATTCAGGACTGTTATAACATCTAGTTTTTTCCTAGCGTATTGTGAATTGTAAAATGAAGCTTTTTTTATATATTTTATCACATTTGAATCAAGAATATTTATTCAGAATCAAAACAAAGCAAAATAAGAGTAACATACATATATGTAATGGATGATTGATTAGTTTCCTTCTCGTTTGAGTAACAGGAAAAAAAATCAGGATTACATTAATAAATCATCTCAGTTTATATTAAATCTATCATAATCAGTTCTAAAAGAAATTACGAGGGATTGCTTGATAGTGATTACAGTTAAGCAGAAAAGAAGTTTATGCAGTACATAGCCAGAAATAGGTAAAATATTGTTTTAGAAAAATGTTTTTGTAGTTTTTTGAGAAAAAAATGATTAAAAAGCGAATACAGTCGAGCTTTTAAATTTTTCATATGATTTTTATTTTACAGAATAAATCTGATGTTGTTAAAGATATTGCCCAGATGTTGTACTTTTATACATTGTTTTTCGGAAACAAAAGTTCAGATTCCTGGTTTTTTTTATTTATTTATGGACTGAAAGTTACTTTATGTGCAGCTCTTCTACTAGAAACTACTTATTTTTCCCGTAAAAAACTTTGTTATATTATAACTTTAATATATTAATATTTTAAGCATATTGGGTAAAAAACTTCACGGAGGCTAATTCAAAATGTCTAGTTAGGAATTTATATTTTTTTGATTGATTCTCATACAACTCAATTGCTATTTTAAAAGGAAGATAATATTTTCAAAAAGCATAGGAAGGATTTTTTTCATAAAACCAAAATAAATTACACCCTTCTTGCATTTAATACGGCGAAGAAAAGTCTGTCTCTGAAGCTTTTTAAAGCTGACTTTAAAATAAGAATTATTTCTGGAAATGAATATTTTTTTAAACTAGCTTCTTCGAAAATTGGTTTCGGCAAAAACTGCTTTAAAAATATTTAAGAAGCCCATGTTTACATTTCAGAAATTCAAAAACATAAGCACAAATATTCCAAGTAAACAAGTTTAAAAGATGTTTTTCCGCCTATAAATGGATTTAAGGGAAGCTGAAAAAGAGTGTTTATTTTCATTGGTTTATAACGCATTTTATTTTACTACTTTGAACTTGCAATATTCAGAATTCTTATTTAAATAAAAGACTTTATATAAAATGCAAGAAGTGCTTTTGTTATAATTCAGATGTTTCAAAAGGAAATAAAATAAGATTCAGTTTAGCGACATCTGAAACACCAAAACATAGAAAAATGTTCTGAATTTAGAAACAAAAGCATTAATAATTTACCCTAGAACGCTATCCTTAAATTTCTCAGATGTTTTGTAATTAAAAAAGTAATTTGTTTGAAGCTAAAAATAACTTTAATGTACAATAAATCATTTTAATAGGCAAGCGTACACATTGTTTGAATTTCCTTGCTTTAAAATACATTTTTTATAAAGCTGTATTGCAGACGTAACAATAGCAAAACTTTCGACTAAAGCAACATAGCGTTCTTAGCTACAGAGTGATAATTAGATTATAGAATAATAACAGCTGATTAATATTTTATATGCACATTTCCTTCATTAAAAAATAAGAAAGACAGTCGAGTTGATAGCACGCTGTCTCTGAACCACAGTTTGCGGGTTCGAATCCCTCAGATTACATGGATGTTTGTAACCATGCGAAATCCCTTTTAACCCTTTTTATCCTGACGGTACTTATAAGTACCGCTTCAATCAAACACCTATATATTCCTAAAAATGCCGTTTTTCCTGACGGTACTCACAAGGACATGAACCATGCAGTTCCCACAGCAGGAAATAAGCAGTAAGTTCCTGTCTCAGTAGCACTCGTGAGCAAAATAGTAGATTATAGAGCTCCAAACCAACCAGCCAGAAAAACAGTCGTGTTACGTTCCAAACTAAATTATTTATAAAAAAAGTCTAAATACAGCATGGTTCAAAATTATTGAGTGGATTTTATGTTAAAATAAAAAAGAACAAAATGATGTAGTAAGTATTTTTGTTTTCGTGAAAAAACAACTTAAAACAGTTTTACATAACACAGTTTTGAATATTTAATAACTGCCACATGAGCTCTATTGAAGGCAGGTGAAATATCCAATTTCCCTCGTTTCAAGAGTTTTGCAGCATTTTAGTAGGTATTCCTACAATGACTTCAGGGATCCTTCATTTAAGAGTATACGGAACTGGAGTTGCGTAAACTTGGCCCTTAGCCTACATGCCTAGAAAAAATATTCAAGGACTGCAATGTCGGATCTTGGAAGCCCTGGTATTGGGCACTCCCCTCTCTTCCGCAATACTGATCAAGATCACCAAATAGGAAATGTTTTGTAGAACCCCGTTTGAACTGTGGAACTCGAGAGGTGTGCTGCGTCGATTTGTCAAAACATACCTCAAGTCTGAAGATATTTACTTTGAAGAAAGCACTCTAACATGTCCCGATACTGGGTCTGTTCTAAAAGTAATGAGTTGGAATTTTTCACTCCAAACAGAGAATTTTAAGAGCGGAGTTTGCAGGTGGTACAAGTGTTGTTGCTATTGGTGGTGGTGGTTGCACTGGTGAGCTGTCAGGTTCAGGTGTCACTAGCCCCCATGTAGCAAAACAATAGACTGTAGCGTTAACATAAAAAAACCAAGCGACTTAGGAAACTTCCTCTTTTATGATGTTATGTTAACTGTAATTACTGTCGAGTCTGATGGACTGAATCCCCTCATCCTTCCAAGAAAATAAACCACATATCCTCCACATGGATAATGAAGCACTGTTACAAAAGTCAGTTGGTCTTGAAACTTTGCAATGCACAGATCACTCGTGATCAACTATATGAAATTAAGTTTATACTTAACTAAACAAATCGGCTACTGAGATGCTTGCCATGTCAAGAGAAATAAAATAATTTTTGAAATTTATAAATTAGAAACTAAATTTTTATATAAAATAAAAGTTAATTATTCCGTGTTTGTATTCTCTCACAGGATCTCAGAGGATGAGTTCGCAACAGTACTCCCTGGGCCAAGCCCTATAGTACTGGAGTAACTATTACTTGATATGTAAAAACTATGAAAATGAGTTGCCATGACATAAGCAGAAAAGTTAACTATGGGTAAGGGGAGAGAGAAATGCTTGAGTTTCGGAGAAAAACTTAACACAATGTAAGAACATACGATTAATCCAGCAAGCGATAAAAAAGTTATCAGACATGAAGAGTTAAGCTGGACAGAAAATATGACACTAATTAGCACAATAGATGGTTAACAATTACACAAATAATTTTTTTTAAAGTAAAGCAAAGGATGCAAGTAGAGTTCACAGACACTGTGTAAGCACAGAACTCAGTAAGGATTCAGAGGCCGAAAAACAGGCCAATAGAATTCATTTGTATTCTGTGAACCTCAATTGTAGCAATACGAGAAGCAGTATATTTTATTTTATTGCTTGATAAATGCAACTATTTAAAATTTTTTAATTTCTTTACAATTTTTAAATTTTTTATTATAAAATGGAAGATACCTTAAAAGATTTAATTTAAAGAGTAAAGAAAATATTTGACTTCATCTGGGCATAAAAATTTAGATTCCATTATACATATTTTAAAAATTCTCTTGATTTAAGTTAAATTCATTTAAAAAAATAGTACAATATGGAGAAATGTCTTAATATAAACATCATGTTTAAAAATATTGAATAAAGTTCTTCATGTAAAATTATTGTTTTATTTGTTAAAAGTTATTGAGTAATACATTTGTCAAAATTTTCCCTTTTAAAATCTCAAATTGATCATAAAAAGCAGTCAATGAACTGATATTGTTAATCAATTGCCATAGCTCCAGATCTGAAAAGTTTAATATATTTAGTGTAAGCCGGAAATAGAATTGAAAAGAATAATAAGCAATATTTTTTAAAAACTTAATACACTTTAAGCACACATTTCATACTTAAGAAAACTGAAAGAATAATTTCTTTATCATAATAAAAAATGCTTAACTTCAACTATAAACACTACTATAATACTAAATATATCTCATGCTCAGAAGACGCTTAGTATGACTCACTAAAAAGCACTTTAATGATATAGCTAATGCTAAACAACATCATTTTGTCCTTTAGTATAGTAAATGAAATGGTTTGCATTATCCTATTTTAATTATAAATTCTTATGTAGATAATTAAGCTTAAAACAACAAACTATTATTACACCACAGTGCTGTTAACTTCGATATTATGTGAAAATTAAACATCTTAGATACTAAACTTTAATCTTAATTACTTGTTTGAGTAAATTTATAAATAAGTGCTTTACATGCTTTGTGCCTTACGAAGTAATTATCATAATTAGCATATTTTATCTTTTAAAAACATAGTGTACTGTTTATGGAATATTTATGCTACGGAAGGTATATTGAAGGTTACTCTGCCGTTACGATAATGGAGTAAATAGTTGGAAAGTTAACCTATGATATGTACTTATCTGTTTATTATGCTGCACTACATAAACTTTATAAATGGAATATAGTATCCCAATCATGGTTAAAATATCGAGTTTTTTTTTGTTTTAAATTATCGTTTCAATCAAAATCCAGCAAAATTATGAATCAATTTTCTAATTTATTTAAAAAATCAGAAACGACTCTTTATGTTTCAAGACTGTTGAAAAAGAAGTCTCTTCTTTCAAATAACGCATAAGCTTTCAAAAAACGCGTTAAATGTTAGTCAAGAAACGAACTTGCATGTATTCAGAAAAATTAATCTCAAAATATTTAGTGACTAGTTCATTAATACTTTGCCTCTCCTTTATGTAACATTATATACACATCTATACTCTTGTATGTCACATGTGATACAAAATGATATAAAATATATAAAATCTTGGTTTGGTTTGCAGCTCTAAGGCCTACATTTTGCAACACGAGGGCTAATGAGACCAAGACCTACTGCTTAAAGTCGTGTACTACCTGTAACCAGCCACCCACCCGAAGTAAGGTGTAGGGTGTTGAATTGCTGGTTCGGTCTGGCCGTCCGGCAACAATGCGTTACGCAGGGTCCAAGTCCGCATTAAGTCAAGCAAGCAAGCCCATAATATTTAAAATAATAAAAGAAATATATATATATATATATATATATTTGTATATATATATATATATATATATATATATATATATATCTATATATATATATATATATATATATATATATATATATATATATATATATATATATATATATACATATATATATATATACATATATATATATATATATATATATATATATATATATATAAATGTAGAAAATCTAGGCTAATAAGTACAATTAATGCAGTTTACGAAAGTACGGGTGATACTCCGCAGGAGTCCTGCCAAGGTTAAAAGTCCGGTTGACCCGGTGTACTACATGAAACTTTCTGACATGAGAGCAGGTGTTTGAGAGGGAAGCAATATCTGCACAGGGCAGTTGTAATGGCCATTCGTGAAGGGGTACTTTGACCCTTGCGGTGTGGTATTAGGTTAAATTCATGGCCGCACGATGGCGCCTTGGTTAGCGGTGAGCCAGTCAACCAGGCTCCCGGTCTTCCTTATCAGTGCCAGGTTTTTGATTACGCTCTCTGCCCAGAGTTCCTTGGATCTGTCAGAGGGTTTCTTAATATGCAAGTCATGTGTCAAAGGGCAGTCATGCAGATAGTGATTGGAGTCACCGAGTGCACCGCAGACACAATCTCTCGATGAGCTATCTGAGACCTGGAACCTGTGGAGATACTGAAGGAAAGGTCCATGGTTCGTAAGAAGGGCATTTACTGCCACATTTCCGCTCAGTCTAAACAATTTCACTTTTCTTTAAGAACCATAGAGAACCCACTGCTTAAAGTAGATTCCGAATGGTTACGAATATCCATGCCATAGTGGGATTCGAACCAACGAACTCCGGTTCCGAAGACCAGCACCCTAACCATTCGGCCATCGTTCGGCTATAAAAGCTTGTATATAAAATATAGTTCATTGTGTATCAAGTAAAATACAAGAGTATAATGCATTAAATGTAATGTTATAATGTGAATTAGTTATGTATGTCATATATGATGTGCTATACAGCAAAGGGTTAGTTGCCATTAACATTGAAATTAGTAAAATTTTATTTTACAAAATCAAGATTTATATTTCTAACCATATGGTTTATTTAAACGATCATACCTAAAAAACTATTTCTTGAAAACTTCTGATAGAATAGCTAAAGGAAGAATTCGCATCTAAATCTATTTATTCAAAAGACGAGTGAATGTATATATATTGAGAAAATTTTACGCTGTAGATTTTCAGAATCATATTTCAAGTGCTATGTTTTCGTTTCTTCGTGGAAATTGAAAGAAGAAAAAATAAAGCTATATTTCCAGTTCTTCAGAACCAACCTCTCTATTTTTATCTTTTTATATCACCTATATCTTCAAACAAACAGCCTTTAGATAAAAACCTAAAATGTTGTTGATGGTGTGCTGTACTGAACTCTTTCTGGAATTTGGATAAAAAAACCTCATCACTTAAAAAAATTGGAAAACTGTAACTGAAACACATTTTCCTGTTAGATATCTGATTTTCAGAAGTTTCTCAAGTACTTTTATTATCGGTTTTTCTTCTTTTTAAACGTTAACATTTAAATGTTTAGATAATGTTTAAAAACTATAATAAATCTATCAGATGATTTTCTTCTTTGTGAAGTGTCACTGGTGTTGGAAATAATGCTACTTTTATGATTTTAACTTACAAAGCAGATTGCGTCTAAATAAGTCAGTCATTCAATCTAATGACTTAACAAGTTAATGAAATAAAAGTTAATTAATAAAAGCCTTTTTCAGTTTTACTAGATAAATGTTGCAAGTTGATCAATGAAACTTTTATGACTAACCATGCCATAATAATGAATTGATTTAAAATTTAAGTAGAATTGTTTCTTAATCTTAGAAAGGTAATCTTATTTTATGATACAGTAGCCTCTTCGTACCTAACCTTCTGTCTGTGTCTTTAAGTTTCCCAAATAAAAGATTACTTTTATTTTAAAATTTAAGATAATTTTTGTAATATATTATACCAGCTCTTTTAAGAATTTCATCTCAATTCCATAAAAAAATAACACACTTTATTTTGTCTTCATAAAACACTACCAGTACCACCATACAGAGCTAATAGTCATCTATCAGAATTCGAAATCCATTTATGATATACAAGACGTACTATATAAGCCTATGAGATGATAAAATAGAAGTCTAATAGTCGTGTGCAAGTTCCGACATTAGTCCTGTACGTTTCGATCTTCAAAAGACGTAGCCTAAATGATAGAAGTGTATAAAGTTTAGTTTGGTTTGGGGCTCTACGGTCTACTTTTTGCAACACAAGGGTTAATGAGACCGGGACCTACTGCTTAAGCCCGATTCCGAACGTTTACGAACATCCATGTCCCAGTGAGATTCGAACACAAGAACTCTGGTTCCGAAAGCCAGCACCCTTACCATTCGGCCATTGTTCGGCTAGAAGTGTATAAAAGATTATGATATAGGCATCCTATAAAGCTCTTTTAGAAGAGCTACGTTCAAAAATGCCATCTATAGCCTGATGACCGAGATACTGCTACTATTTCTTACTGCAGAATACCGAGCTATCTTTTAAATCAAATATGGTACTCGGTTTATAATATCGAGCTATCTTTTAGATCAAATATGGTTCTCGGTTTATAAAGACTAACTATTTATATTATAATATTATTATATTCATATTAAAACTAAATTTTATATCAAATTGCTGCTAATTATCTTTCTTTTTCTACAAATCTCAAACTTTAACGGTGTTTAAACTTTAATGGTTAACTTTAATGGTAAATTTTAAACTAAATGGATGCAATGTCTAGAAATCAAAGGACGAAATGAGGGTAAATGTTATAGTTACTCCAGAAACTGAACGGCAGTTACATCTGTATCAACTATACAGAAACAATCAATATGTTTTGAGGTAGAAGAGGCCAGGCTTTATGCAATCAATGCTACGCTATAATAAGTTCCATTTACCTCTTAATTATAGAATGTAAATTGCGAGAAAAATAAATTCATGTTTCCTACTGATCTAATAAGAGAAAGATACCGAACGATAATCTTAAAATAAGTTAGGATTAGTTAAGTTAATTAAGCATTACTATTTTAATAACTTGTCTATCATTACATATATATATATATATATAATAACTTGTTTTCCATAATGATATATATTTCAGCGAAAATTCTAAGTAGGGTTAGAAAAATGAATAACTATTTCATTAATATTTTTGATTTACAATTAAGGTTTCCATGTTTTCTAAAGAAAATGAGTGCATGCTGAATGTGTATCTGTTTCGACCGATCACAAATACATAATACTTAATAAAATGGTACAAAAAATTGTGAGATACTTAAGAGTTTCATCTGTTATAAAATATGAAATTATTTTACTTAATTGATTAGTATAAAAATATAGAACGTTCCTAAGTCTATTTTAATAACTTGTTATTCTTAATAACATATATTTCGGCAATATTTCTAAGTACTGTTGGAATAAATGTATAACTTTCGCCGATTACATACATACATACACACGTATGCACACACATATCTTCATCTATCTATCTATCGATGTTTCCCTCTCTCTCTCTCTCTCTCTCTCTCTCTCTATATATATATATATATATATATATATATATATATATATACATATATATATACATATATATATATATATATATATATATATATATATATATATATATATATATATATATATATATATATATATATATATATATATATATATATATATATATATATATATATATAATAGAAAAGTCGGCAATAAATTATTAAATTCTATTCAATCTTTTGAATTAATATTGCATTTTAATTCGGTAAATATATTTCAATCATGTCAGTTAACGTACGAGGCTAGCATTTATCACTACTCTGAAGTATAACTTTTTCTGTGTGTTCATCAAATTCCTTAATTGGTGGATGAGTGTTTTCTACCCTTTCTTTACTTGCTTCTTCATTACTGCCCTAATTCGGGCGTAAGCGTATCTGTTCCAAATTAAAATGGTTCATTGTCTTTCCTGGAAAATAAATTTTTTTGCCTTGATTGTTGATGTATTCCCTATTGTGTGTCTTCAAATTTATATCTTGAATCTACAAAATAGATAAAAATCAAGTTTTAAATTTCAATCAAACATCTTTCTTCTTGTGGGTATGGATCTACAAATTTTTGCATCATTCCCCCCCACACATAAAGACATATATCAAAAAAGGTACATTTTCAACCATGCCTGAAGAAGATAGGAAATTCTTTAATTGAACCTTTTCATAGGTCAGCACACTTCAGTATCAATAATTATGATTTTTACTCTAAATTACATTCTTGTATAATGTGAATGTAGGAATACAATTTTCTTATCTCATTAATAGAGGATTATGGTTCAATGAAAATAATCGATAGAAAAATAATTCCGGAACACTTTTATGCTTTAATATTTATTCAGCTTAATATTTTTAAAATTATAATTTGAAATAGTTAGGTACTGATCCTTTAGTGCTTAAAAAAGTATTTATATTACGTAAATTAGGTTTCCTGGAAATGAAGCAATTTGAAAAATCATAACATTTATCCATTAAAAATTAAGATATTAAAGTATTTTGGAGCTACGATTATTTAAAGATTTAATAAAAAATTTCTAGTAGTGCATAGAACTAGAGACAATTTAAATTATGTGAAATTATGGCCTTAATCTTTAATCAATACATTGTTCATCCTAAGTATCCAAAATGTAACTTACTTCATTTATTATCTTAATATTCTTTAAGAATAAAACTAATATTTTGAAAACTTTTTAAGTAAATCTTGAGTTATGAGAAAATTATTATTCTTTTTTTAACCTCCTATGAAATTACCAAAATAAATTGCTAGCAGATATAAATTTTAAATTATTTTTGAAATGGATTTAGACGTTGAAGCGTGTTTAAAGTTCATAATAATTTAAAACAGTGCTCTAATTTTTAACAATAAAATATTGAGTTTATTAACAGTTCTAATATTTTAAACACTTATTCGTACTATTACTGATTACAATTATGTGATATGATGTATTGTAGTCTTCAGTGATCAGTATACAATCTTCGTCCTGTTTAGTATTCCTTGTTTACTTCTTTAATATTATATTATATATTATAGTACATTTTAAATTGTACTTTACAATGTTTTATGTAGACAGAATTTGTTGTTAATACCTGTGATAAAATTTTCATTGTTACAAAAATAATCCATGATTAAATTTAATATTATCACATATGCACCTAATCTATTATTTAAACCAAATATAAACAAATATAAAAAATTAAACCAAACATAAAAAATATGCATAATTTAATAGGCTTACAAAGAGGTCAAGTTGTGTCCACATAAGAATTTTTAATTTCGCCTTTAACAGTTCTAAATTTAATCCAATTCCTTCAAATGTTTCACATGCATGGTAATTTTAAAACATACTTTTTATGCATATCTTCATCTGGCTAGAACATATCCTCTAAAAGTTTAAAAACATCAATGTTTTTTTTTGGATGTGCTGAAAAGTCAACTTTGAATTGAGCCATTGGAAATGGTATTTTAACTTAATTCTTAACTATGATAACATCTCTAAATTGTGCCCAAATGAAAAAGAGACTACAGTTATATCGAATATTTTTAATAACAATCTTATAATTACAGTTCATGTGGAACAGTATAGAGCAATTTGTCGCAACGTCACGAACTACTATAAAGCCCTTCCCATTCATTTTCATGTTTACAGCAGTCAATAGACAAACAATAAACTGCCCTTCCGTGGGACTACTTAAGAATTGAGTTTCCTTGGCAAATTTGGCGAAAATATTGGCAATATTTACTAAATCACCATTTACTAAATAACCATCTAAACATTGTATTTCTTGCTTTTTCTTGTGACTTTATTTAATTCACAGTACGCCATCGTAATAGAATTATATACTCTTACTTAATTAAAGAAAACGACTTGGAAACTGGACATTTATATTTATGGGCAAATAATCCCTTAACAGTCTACAAACGCAACAGCTCCAAATTATTAAAATTCAGCCATAGAGAACCATTAATGGCTTGTTATATCTTATTTATTTTAAGCATTGCGCAATTTTAATATATAAGAAAAGAGTTACACAAGGAGAATTGGATGCAAGTATCGTATAAATTATAATATAGATACAGATTGTTTGGACAAGGTGAGATCCCGAGAAAATGTTAGGTGACCATACTTAAACCATTATCGCCAAGTTGGCGGGGAATCCAGTTCTTTAGTCAAGTTTGAAACTAAAGCCAGAATTGTCGTAAGTTGAGATGTGCCCTACTGCGTGAAATCGCCTTATAGCTATAAATATTTGACGTTGCCGTTATACACTGGTTCCAACACGTAGGGAGAGAGTGAAAGATTTAAATATAGGGTTTACTTGGCTGCTGACGTATCCAGTTTCAGATAAACTTTGCCATAATGAAGCTTTTTATAAATTATGTAATGCGCAGTTTCTTTATGTATGCTTATTATAATAGCACAATTGAAAGTTAAATATTTGAAAAAAATTAGAATTTACTTGTCCCGTTAAAATAGGAGAGAAAATGCATAGCATATATGTAGTAACCTTTTAAAACATATTAATTTAAATTTACATTTTCTCTCTACCAGCAATTTAGGATTCATCCATTAAATATTTGCTTTTAAAACATATCAAATTTTTATCAAATATTTTGCATTGAGCATCCGGTAAAGGCGAACTATTCCCTTAAATTTCAGATGAAAATTGTCCTAAAAATACTGAGCACCGTCTGCAAGATATTTTAAAACTGAAACCGTATCTTCTTTGCAACCTTTCCCTTATCAGGAGATCCCGTATCGTAGATCATAGTTAGATTTCCCCATGTTACCATAGTAACTGTAGCTTAAATCAACTTGACCTAAATGAGACAGGTGGGTTCTAGAGCAGGAATCTTCCCTTCTAAACCTCGGACCGTTTACAGCAACCGTAAAAAGCTCCTTAATGCATTCTACCCGCCTTGCCTACTGTTCTCCTGAGACCAACCCTGACCGGCAAACGTGATGTTTGAGAACTATAAAGAGGAAAAAAATCCCTTAAACTCGAGGTATATATATAGAGAGAAGGAAAAGCAGCTTTCGTTTTTCTGATAAAATTTTTTGAAAATGTTCAAAACACGTAGTTAAGGACCTGAGGGGTTTGAAAAATATTTCGAGGAGTGAAAATATTATTTATTTATCTATTTTTATAATATTTCAAACTACTTCATTTATTTTTTCACTTGTGTTTTCACGGTAATATGAGCACAAAATGTAAAGAAAGAGTATACATTTTTAAACTCTTCTCGTTGTTTTAAGGCGAAAAAATATATGTAAAATTGCAAAAATAACAGCATGCAATTTTTTTTCTAAACATTCTCTATAAAGATGATTTTTTAGTTTGGTCTAAGTCAAATATGCGTCATAAATCCTGTCCACAGATTTTAGAAATTTAGTATTAAGAAGTAATAGTATCTATAAATATTAAAGTATGTGTCCGTTTGTTTGTGTATTTTTTATACAAATTCACATCATTTATCGTAGAGTCACCCCATTTTGGACAGACATTGGGTTCTGCCACCATTCGATATATGTCATAAGTGACATTCATTTCATAATGACGTTAGAAGTCTTCATTATGATTTGACAGAAAGAAGAGTTTATGGTACCAAATTCCTATCTCTGGTGACTTGGACGTCATTATGACGCAGAAGTCGCGTATGGCATATCTCGACTGTAATATGATAGCACCCATTCTTTGATATCGCCAAACGGTTACTGTCTATATTAAAACTTCTTCCGATTTGTCACGTAATATGAAATTATTACGCATGTTGTAACGTCAATGTTGCTGATTAACGATAGATGGCAGTAGATGTATTTTATTGTTGCATGGAAGATATATTAAAACTTAGGAACCGGTAATTCATATGATGATAAAATTATTTTATAGCATGTTTTTTATGTTTATAATTTAAATAAGATATACGTTATTTAAAAACAATAACTTTTAATCAGGTTGTATAATAAAAATTATGTCAATCCAACTACTTAAATTTAAGTTTAGTTGAAAATTTTTCGTAGTTATCATCCCGTTTTGTTAGCCTTATTTAGAAAATGCTTACAATCACAAAGTACATTTGAAGTTCCACTTTAATATTTTAGAAACATGTAACAAGATATTTAAGATTTTATAAATATTTTCAAAAGGGAAGGTACATGAATACTAGTTAACAAAGTTACTTCTTTTTAGAACTAATATAATTTCTATATATTTCTTTCGTATCTTGTGTAGTGATAATACGATTTAGTAAATCGTATTTCAACTTAAACGTTCTCATGGTTTTGAAATATTTCGGTTTTTTAATTTCAATTTCAAATTTAATATATTAGCATTCTAAATGGAAATTGAAATTTCATTTTAATATATCAAAATGCGAACATATGTAACTTCCACGAAGAATACCAAGATGTAGTCAATTTCATAAAATAATGAATAACTATTTGATAATGAAGAATTATTGAATAATGAAGAGTTTTTATGACTAATTAAAAATCAAAATGTGTCAGATTGTAATAAATGCTTTAGATACCGACATACTTCCCTGTACCTAGCATGAAATCCACTATGGTCTTTATATTCTCCGTATGACGAGTATGAGATATCTTGTGTAAAAGAGTGTGCCCGTTTGTGTGTGTTTGCTTTTAAAGGTTTGTCGTAAAGTCACCAAATTTGGGACAGGCATATTTTGATACCACTAAGGGGCCACTGTAGATATTAACAAGAGGTATAAAACTTTCTGAATATATGCAGAGATTAAAGTTATTAATATAAATCTATCTTCATTATTTTATACGCTATTAAACATCAAAATATGTTATATGTTTTATTGGCGTCTTGTATAAAAGAGAATGCTCATTTGTGTGTAAGTTTTTTGTCGTAGAGTTATTAAATTTGGGACAGGTCTATTTTTATACCACATAAGAGCCACTATCCATATTCAAAGCTCTAGCGTTAATCCCATCACATGATAGAATAGTGGAACGGATAATAATGTTACTGGTTGGCGACAATTACGAGTATTATTTAGATGTAGTTTTACATTTTATAACGTCGTAGAATATATGTTAGATTTAGAGAAATTTAACAAACAGTAATTTATCTACACATTAAATGCCCTCAATGTGTTTTTAAATATCTTTCGAAGTATTATGTAAAATTAATGAAACAAACTATTATTTAAAAGCGTAGTATATGTGTAGAAAAATTGAAAATTGTGCTAAATGGACATTTAAGTGGCAGTCGGATTCTTCGTAACTATTATCTGATTTTAGTATCCTAATTCTGGAAATGATTCCACATATTCTTTTAGATTAATTAACGTATACTTAACTTGTACTTTCAATTTTGTTTTATGAAAACCATCATTAGTGGAAAGTGGTTATAATATACATCTCTATAAATCCTTTTATCTCAATACATCTCTTATATATGTGTATCTGTCTAGGAAATCCTAAATAAAGGGATAGATTTTGAGGTAATTTGATATGGTAAAATTTAGATTGGTTTTAGGTAGGTTTGGGGTAGGTCAAATTTAACCATTATATTGATCAACTATTTATATTGATTGTTTAAAGTTATCTTTTTTTTCTGTTTAATTTCACTTTCACCTATTTAGGGGTAAATATAATGCCAGGAGTAACGGCGTCATTGCTTTCAAAATTAAAAGTGTATTAAATATTTTATTTATGCCATGAGCTAATTTTTTAAAATTTTGATAGATACTTTCGTTCTTTTTAATTAAAAACGTATGTACTCTAGAGAAAGGGCATATTTGTAAATAAATACGAGTGCTGACTACAACTCAACTTTTCGTTGGCAAAACTGCTTGTTTTCATTGTATCTTATGAGCTTCGATATGGATCACGTATACAAAAAAACTAAATTTTATTTAAGGGAAGGGGAAGGAAACTGGCCAAGTAATTCAAAATAGATTTTTTTAGCACTTACAAAAGTATATATTTTTGTAACACTTTACACAGTACTATTAAGTATCATAATCAAAATATAACTATTTTGTTTATGTGAACAGGCACAATAAACTATTACATAAATAAGAATCTAATAAAAATGTGCAAAACCTGATCATTTTAAGGACAAAAAATAATTACATTTATAGGTACAGTACTTCTCACAAAAGCATAGAAAATACATTAGAAATATGAAAAAAAACTTAGTAATAATAAAAAAAATTCTTAGAGCATAATAATTTTATATAATCTATTACATTACAGTAAGGTTAACGTTTTATTATCATTCTGAAAATGTTTGCCGCAAATTCTCGAAGAAGAACTTGGAGTCCAGTCTTGCCGTTTCAAAGCATTCGCAATGTAAGATCTTTATGAAAGCAATAAAATCCAATATTTTCACCTTTTTTAAAACGCTTAGTACAGCCATATAAACAACAGCTCTTTACCATTTTCAGATAATTGACAAAATTAAAACCCCAATAACAAGCACAAACCGTAGGAAATTCAAATGTTTTGCCAACGAGGAAGTTGAGCTGCAATTTTTACTGCACCTGACGTCATGCACACATTCTCTATCCTGTTATCCTAGTTGCAAGGCTAAAACGCGAAATATTGCAACTAATTATATCACTTTTAAATATCCAATATATCTGAAACTAAAATAGCCCGCAAAAGTGTTTTCAAAAGATACACGTGATGTCGCCAATTACTTAGACTGGGCACGAAGCGGCTATAATTATAAAGATGGAAGTAATTTTATTTTTATCATTTCATGGTGATATAGATTATTGTAAAAATATCACAAATAGCATTACCGTTGGAGGTAGTGTAGCTAAAAAATTACAGTAGATGCAACTAACAGTGAAAGATCAAAACTGTGGGAAAGAGACACTTCCCACCCCATTGTCATTACTTATTCAAATACTGCATTTATCTAAATATATAAAATTCTTCTTGAAATAGTAATGGGATATTGCTCATATAATATTAAAAGCTGGGAGTGGTCTTTGTGTAGTCGAAATTTCGTATATAGACTTTATGGACATTAAATTCATGTACGTAACCTTCAAGATAAGATCTTTTAGAATACTCTTTTAGTCTATTTCATATAACCCACACCTACATGTAAGGGTATTATGAGATTAAACTAGGGCATTGTATTTGTGAGACTATTATACTAATACAATATAGATGCTTAATTTAACATATTGAGCACGTAACCTTCAAGATAAGATATTTTTAGCATACTCTTTTTGTCTATTTGATCTAAGCAAAAGCTACAATTACATTAAAGGAATTGCGATGTTAAATTAACAAAATGCATTTGTGAGACAACTACACAAATACAATACAGATGCAGACTTTAATACATTGAGTTAGAATTTACATGACATTATATTAATATACTAAATGTAATAGGGATTTTTATTTTAATATTAAAATGTAACATTTTTGATACCAGTACTTTTGCCATATCTCAAATGGAATGTAAATTATATGCATTATGTCACTTTCGTATATAATTGAAATTTTAAAATGTTTCTTCACAGATTTATATATTTTTTAGCTTTTACACATGTCTTACAACTATTTGTAGAAGTGTTTATGAAATTGCATTTAATAATGCAAGTGTATATATATTATAACTTAGGCATGAAATAATTTAATTTTTGTAAATATGCAATTTTGATCTTTTAATATGTAAAATTTAACTTTTTATAATTTCTGTATAAGAAACCTATGCATAGGTTTTAAATTTTATATCATGAAAAAATCATAGTACTATCAGTTATATTTGACAAAAAATTGTATCATACATGCAAAATATTTTGTGATATATTGTTTGCAAAAAGTCTCATTTTTTTTTTTGCATTTTAATACAGAGGGTAAAAAATAAACTCATTTTAAAATACTTTTCATATAATCAAATTTTTATATTTTTTATGGAAATTTTAGGAATTCAATTTTTAAAATTATGATTACAAGTAATTATGTATTAGAAGTATTATAAGTGCCTGTCATAAGGATATTTATTTTCTATTATAATTTATTTAACAGTGAATCACTGCCAAGAGGGATTAAAGAAGAGATTCAAGAGAGCTGAAGTTTTTTTTATCTTTTCTTGTAGTTTATATTTCTTAAATATGTCCTAAGGACTGGTTAAAAGTTTTTGCTTATGCATGTATTAATTAAGTTTAATGTTTGGTGCTTACATCGAACTGAGCAGACAGCTATCTATATCATCGGTTTACTTGAATATTGTACAATAAATAGCTTTCACAATTGAACGATTGAAAAATTATAGATATGGGCTAGCATTGAAATCCTCTGGCAAGTTTTTTGGCAAGATGTCGCAAGCTAAATGTTTTTTTTGATAAAGAGAGGTGTAGCAGAGTCTTATATAAGTCTCTATGTGTGACTATCTAGTACTGGATTAGAGAATGTTTTACAATTATCCATTTCATAGGTAAATAGTAGCATTTTGATTGGGAACTTAAGAGAGCATATAGAGAATAGTTGAAGCCGTTAGATTTGTTCAATAGGAAAACCATAGAAATTGTGGGTGCTTAAAATACATGTTAAGAATTCCAGGGTTCATCGATATATTTGTATGAATTGGGGTTATCTGAAAATAACTTTATGTATTTGAATATCAAGATAGAAGCTTATATGTAAAATATACTAAAATCAAACCCAAGTGCTTGTCATAGGACAAGCAGCTTGAATAGACCATCCTGAGTGTCGAATCATCAAGGTTTAAATGCCTTTTGCTCTAATGTAAAAAAATATGTTTAAAGATAACTTACAGAAAGCCTAATACCATAATTTTTGAAGTCATGAAATTAAGATTTGGTTATTATGAGATTAAGTTCAAAATGAGAAGTGTTCTGATTCATCTGGATTCCTCAATAGTGTGTCAATGGTTCAGAAATTAATTTTAAATTATCATCACAGTTTGTGGGGAGTGCATATATAAAAATTTGTCTTGTAGCTACGAGTTTCGAGAAATTTAAAAGTAGCCAAACATGCTTTACGAGTTTTCAGGTTTATTTCAGCCAAAATGAGGTGCAACAGTGGCTCCTCAACCAACAAACAATCTTTTATTTGGAAAGAATGAAAGTTTTTTGCTTCTTGTCCAATACTATAAAGAAAAAGTAGGCTTATAAGGAGAATATTATGTAAAAATGATGCACATTGTGAAACCACAGCTTCATGGAATATAATGTACGAAAGCTACAAAAGGTGTTGACAATTTTACCTCTCTTACTTATACAAATCTCCTTTTTTTCTTTACAGTAAATGGTATTGATATTTGATTGTATATAATATTAGGTTTTTAATTTTGTAAAAAAAAAGAAATAGTTTATATAATTTTTGCCCATTTTTGGTTTTTTTTTAATATTGCTTTTAATTTTGTTTTTATTATGCTTTCTTTGCGTGCGACCGTCACTTGTCTTGGCCGTATTCTCGCATGTTTTTGTGTTTGCTGACATTTGCGTTTGTATAGCTCACTTGTCGGTTCATCGCAGGACTATTCAAGTGTTCAATTTTTGCTTTCCGATCTGTTTTCTTTTACAGTTCAAATTTGGGGGACAACGTGTCTCTCGTTTGTGGCCACGAGCTCAAGCCACAAGTGTCCTCTGGGTAGTGGTAAATGAGAGACAACCTCAGGGGTATACCTCCTTTAGGTCTACACTGGTTTCTCGTACCCGAGGTTCACCTGAGGGATCTGGGTCTTCAGTTAATCCTGATAGAAGAGTTTACCTTTGTAGTGTTTGCCCATTATCGGGTTTGATGACAATAACACGGACCATGACGGAACTCTCGTAGGTCAGCAGTATCTCAATAGTTATTGTGGTTAGTGTCGTGACCTCTGGTCTTCAGTATGCATTCTGCTGTATGTCTTTGAGATGGGTCAGCATAACAATTAACCTAAAGTTCAATCTTGCATTGAATATGCAGTTCGACCCAAAATGTGCTACAGCTATCTTTCACTTTCGTATTGTGCGTTACTTATGTTAGTTTTGAGTTTAATGCTTATTTTGTGACAAAGTTTTACCTTGTCTTATAAACTAAGGAAACCTTACCGGTTTGTTAGCTTTATATATGAATATGCAAATCAAAACAAACTAAAACAATAAGTCTCACCTTTTCTGCTTCAATAAAACCATTCCTTTTAATACTTCTTTAACCATTCGTTTGCCAACTTTTGATGGGATATAGTCAATGAATACTGATACACTGAATATATTATTACTCTAATAAAAGGGAGTGAAATGTTTTACATTTTGTCTCCATGAAACTCTCCTTTCAATATGTGAATATTTAAAGTTTACTAAGTGCTTGAATTTATCAACCATTTGTTTTAAAGCGAAAGGTAAACTTATATCGGAGGATTTCCTTGTTTAGCCAAAAAAAGAAGATAAACATAGTCGAATGAAATTAAGTTATGAAATTCTACAGCATTTCTATCTAATTTAATTGAATCAAAAGGAGAATAAAAAAATCTCCATATGTATTTCGTAAAATTTATTCTATACAGCCGAAACGTTTTCAATGCTAAATAATCAGTCGTATTTATTTTTGAAAGGAAATCTGCGAACAAATAGGAAAAATATTTAAAACTTTTCTACAATTCTAACGATAAAAGCGAATATTTTAAAATAGATAATAATTTTTTTATTTCAATTCAGGCTTAATTTTTCTCTCACTATTTCAATATTTGAATGCATCAAAATTTTCAAATTTTATTTCTTTTTAAATGAAATACATTGCTTTAAAGTCAAAGCTGTAACACAGTAATAAAATAAATAATTTATGCATTGTTTATGTTTCATTTTAATGCTTAAAATCCAGAATTTAGATTTAGAATTGTAATGTTTTTGCCACTATTTGAAATAAAATTATAATTTCATATTTACTCCCTTTATTTAAGTGTCATTTCTAATTGAGTTACTTTTTAAATTTTGAAATAAATCAATGCGAACCGTTTAAAAACAAAGAAATAGCCTATATAAATGTTAATGAAATTCTTTATTTCTTTTTCTGTATTTTTGAATAAATTATATTTTTCCACCTTTCTGCTTTCTTTTAGCTGGATGACATCGAATCGGTATTTCACTGCCTTTCGAAAGCGAAGTCCACGGATTGAAATCCCGCTGATGGCATAGTTATGTTCTTAGCCATTCGGAATTAGCTTTAAGCAGTAAGTCTAAGTTTTAATAACCTTTGTTCAGCAAAATTGTAAACCAAATTAAACCTCTCTTTTCGAGAATCCTTCGTAGATAATCATTAGATGAAAGATATAGTTCTTTAAATGGTATTGGGTTTAAATGGGTGATTTGATGGCGGTTTAAAGGCACCTCCACGCTATGGTCCACTGCAAGCCATCACCACCGTCTGGACGGAGTATGGCTTATGGAGGTCGACGATGGCAGACGATAAAATGGCCTTGGTGGAGGATGGCCTCTGAAGCCATTTTTCTCCAAAGATCAAAGACAACCAGCATGCGTTACCAAAGTGAGCAGTATGGATGCATACATGCTCTCTGCTCATTTAGTGGTCCAGTGTGGGGATGCAACTCATGAACCATCGTTCAAGGTCCCCATCAGGATCAATACTGAAGTGGTGAACCATAGTGTGGAGTCTACATAAAATTTTCATCTATCAGTAACCATAGTTATTTTTGATTTAGGGTTAGAAGTTAAAACAACATATTCTGTATCAAAAATGGAATAGTACATAAAGAATAGTAGAAGGAGTTCCATTTTTTCTGCTTCTATTTTTTTTACTGTGTGAAAAATTTCTTGACGAACCAAGCTCTTATCTTTAGCAGTCTTAAAATGCGAAGTAAAAAAGAAATGATATTTTTAGAGATGTTGACTAGAATAAAATTTCATATTTATGTGCATGATTAAAACAGACACTTGTCACTTAAAGTCGAAATAAAGATGTGTAACTTTTTAAGACCAGCAGAATTGCATACAAGCGCTCGTCCGCGCTCGGTGAAAACACCATCTTTCGTCAAAGCAGTCAAAAAGACGATTTGCCGAAAGAAGACGCTTCTTGCTTAACTCCTTGCCTGTGGAATATATTTGGGTAAAACGTGCCAAAAATTGAAATTTTTTTCTCTTTTAATGTGTTTATTTATTGTCATCAAAATGTTCGAAATAGATTATTTTTGAAAAAAATTTAAACGAAATAAATACTATTTTCAATACTTTCACATATATGGGAAATGTTAATGAATTACAGTAATTTTTTTCAAACTACAGAAAAATAAATCAAATGACATAATTTTCCGGATAAATATAATAAACCTCTATTATTATTTATATCAACTGTCATGAATTTCATGTTCCTCAGATTCCTTTGAATTTCACAAACTTTTTACAGTTTCCGAGAATTAGAGACAAATGGCGCGAAATTGCCGAATTTTTCACGGAAAAGTATCTCTATCTATTGGAAAAATGGAAATAAATTGGACGAACCGATTTTGGGCTTCACGGAATTGAAATATCGTTTTTTCTCTTGCTTAACTTCAGGTTGGGCATACTAAGATTGACGAATTTGCGTTACCCAACCTGAGTTCGGGCCTCACAGGCAAACGGTTAATAGATGAACGTG
>CM063498.1:105523405-105605905 GCA_032207245.1 Pardosa pseudoannulata | reverse complement strand
TCTCTTTAAGTATTATTCGAAAAGATACTAAAATCACACAATATAATTTATTTTTTAAACTTTATAAATTTGTATGATTTATCACTATGTTTACTAGATTATGACATGTGTACAATAATTTTGCACCTCATCTTTCAGCGTGAATCTTATCGAATTAATTTTCTATTAATGCATTTCAATATAAAAATTCTAAATATACTTATTATGTTGAAAGTGTTATCAAAATTTAGTTTAACTAATAAAACACAATTTTTACAGTGTTCTATTACATATTTAATGTTACCCGGGACAGAAATATCATATTTAAATTTATCAGATTTTTAAGGTGCAATTTTATAGTTCAAAAATCAAGTAACTCTTAATAGCATGAGTTGAAATGTGATTAATTTTACATAGAAACTTATAATTTCTAGGAATTCGAGACTCAAAAATTATACAGATAATACACAAGAGGAGAATTAAGAAATTGTTAATAGGTAAATTTACCAAAATTTATCGCACAACTTTTATTGTTGCTGGATTAGACGTTTTAATAATAAATAATTATATTGAAGTCTATTTAATGGTCCCGGAACAAACTATCTTACAAAATCTATTTTTTTAACCATGAGATTTAAAATTACATTATTTATTGTTACATTTTTAGAACACCTATTTATAAAAAATAGTTATATAATTTATTATTATTTATGAGATTTAATTATTTTCCGTGTGTTTTTATTCTCCAATTTCGAACGATATTAAAATTTCAATAGGGAGAGTATCATTGTTCAGGAATCATTTTTGAGTCTTTCAGCTTCAGCTGTTGTGTATGTTACAAGGTCCATTAAATACTTCTTTTCTTTCTCAGAATGTTATTTTACTATATAATATTTTCATTTTAAAATACCCTATTTTTAGAGTTTACATTTCTGCATAGAGGTAAAAGCTTTTATCTTCTGATATTATTTTTAAAACTATGCTTTAAAGAACAATTATTATGATTACAATGAAACTAGTTTATTTTGTTAGTTTATATGTCCTGAAAAGTCATGCTTTTGGATATTAACTTCTACATTGGGTATAGTTTCGAAAATAGTAAGATATTAATTAACAATTCCAAATACGGTGTTTAACATCCATATAATTAAATAGCAGATATATGGTGATTAACTCTTAAATGATATTGTGAGCATACATATTGTCTACCACAAAAGTACATGGTATTTAATCTGTGATTAGTTAAACTATGGTCTAAGGTTAGCATACAGATATTTTACAATAAGTATTTGTTTTTCTACGGAGCAGGCACCTATCCCAACTTTGTGTAAGCTGTTATAACTCTTGACAGAATTGGACTTGAGGAAACCTATAAAGTTTGCTAATCTATACATGGAAGCTCCAGCGAAGCGAAGTCTAGCAATCAGACTCTTTATTGAAAAGGTCGACCATAATGGTGCTTTCTTAGGAACAAAATTTTTTCATTCCACTCTAACACCGGAAATTGCTAGATTGATACATTTCAGAGTGCTGCAACATGTGGAGAAGCTGTGTTGGATGGAAGTACGAAATATTTAAAAATGGATGTGCATTTTATTGTACCTGTAACCATGAAATTTGTTTTAAATATAATTTTAATAGCTTACTTTAATGAAAGTTTTTTTAAATATAATAAAGTCTATCTTACTAAATGCACATGATCTCAGTGAGATTCTGCAAAATTTCATTCGGCAAAAAGTTAAGCTAATGTATTTTTAATACAGCATTTTACCTTTTGCTTAGCTCAGTAGTGCTTTAGCTCTTTCTGCTGAATATATATTGCTGAATAATACATTTATTCTAAGTTGAGAGATTCACAGAGCTAAACAAAAATAAAACTTAAACAGCTTTAAATATTAGAGCTTGCCATGATTAGTGATCAGTGTTATTTTAAATATCATAGGATGCCACAGAACAACACAAAAAAACTTCCTGAAAAAAGGGATTTATTGGTATCACCTGGAAAAGAAGAACAGTAAAGTGAAGCTTTATATGGGCCGTATCACACGACAACCTGTGTAATTGGAAAAATCAAGAGATTAAATTTGCTATCAGTGATCAGTGTCGTTTTAAATATCATAGGATGCCACAGAACAACAGAAAAAAACTTCATGAAAAAAGAGATTTATTGGTATCACATGGAAAAGCAGAACTTTAAAGTGAAGCTTTATATGGGCCGTATCACACGACAACCTGTGTAATTGGAAAAATCAAGAGATTAAATTTGCTATCAGTGATCAGTGTCATTTTAAATATCATAGGATGCCACAGAACAACAGAAAAAAACTTCATGAAAAAAGAGATTTATTGGTATCACCTGGAAAAACAGAACGTTAAAGTGAAGCTTTATAAGGGCCGTGTCACACGACAATCTGTATAATTGGAAAAATCAAGAGTTTACTATTTCTATTCCTTTCCATTATGTATAATGATCGGATTTCTCATGTGATAGCGAAATTTTTTTACCAATCAAAGGCTTTATCACACATTTCCCAAGACAGAAATAAATTGGTTGAACATTTTTTGCTATACCGTAAATATTTCTGCACAATTTTCATCGAGAAAAGGAACCCGTAAACTGAATTTGTTACTTTTTCTAGGTTGACAACTTGAAATTTGGTAATACTTTGATAGTTAAAGCTATTCGTCATGATTTCAGTCAACGAACTTCCCAAGAAAGCAAATTTATATGGGAAGCTAAAAATATCTCAAATTGTTTATTCGAATGACAAATTTATAAACAATACCAGATACTCGAAAATCTGGTAGATGGTTTATAGGAATTATCTTCCATGAAAATGAAAACTATTGTTTAGCTGTCCCTAAAAAATTACGTTAGTTATTTATGAGTTAAAATGAAATTCTGAAAAAAAAAACATTCGTTGAAATAATATTATGTTTCAAAATCATAAGCCTGTTGAAGATTAAAATTATTTTAATGTTTCCCCTTTTCATTAGTAATTATTTATCTACACGTTTCTTACTACCGAACCCATTTGAAGTTCCTTATTTGAATGGCAAATTTATAAACAATACCAGATACTCGGAAATCAGGTAGACTGTTTATAGGAACTATCTTCCTTGAAAATGAAAACTGACTCCAAGGAAAAAAATTACAAACTATTGTTTAGCTGTCCCTAAAAAAGTACGTTAGTTATTTATGAGTTAAAATGAAATTCTGAAAAAAAAAACATTCGTTGAAATAATATTATGTTTCAAAATCATAAGCCTGTTGAAGATTAAAATTATTTTAATGTTTCCCCTTTTCATTAGTAATTATTTATCTACACGTTTCTTACTACCGAACCCATTTGAAGTTCCTTATTTGAATGGCAAATTTATAAACAATACCAGATACTCGGAAATCAGGTAGACTGTTTATAGGAACTATCTTCCTTGAAAATGAAAACTGACTCCAAGGAAAAAAATTACAAACTATTGTTTAGCTGTCACCGAACCCATTGAAATTGCTTATTCGAATGACAAATTTATAAACAATAACCGATACTCAGAAATCTTGTAGATTGTTTATAGGAACTATCTTCCCTGAAAATGAAAACTCACTAAAAGAAAAAAAATCTACAAACTATTGTTTAGATGTCTCTAAAGAAGCACATTAGTTATTTATTGGTTAAAACGAAATTCTGAAAAAAAAATTCATTGAAATAATAATAAGTTTAAATACGTAAGCCTGTAGAGGATTAAAATTATTTTAATGTTCCTTTTTTTCCTTAGTAATTATTTATCTGCACTTTTCTCATTACTTAACCCATTTGAAATTGTCCTTTCGAATGACAAATTTATAAACAATAACCGATACTTGGAAATCTAATAGATTGTTTATAGGAACTATCTTCCCTGAAAATGAAAACTGAATAAAAGAAAAAAAATACAAACTATTGTTTAGCTGTCTCTAAAGAAGTACGTTAGTTATTTATTGGTTAAAACGAAATTCAGAAAAAAAAAATTCATTGAAATAATAATAAGTTTCAAATACGTAAGCCTGTTGAGAATTAAAATTATTTTAATGTTTCTCCTTTTCTTTAGAAATTATTTATCTGCACGTTTCTTATTACTGAACCCATTTGAGTGATTCACTGATTTTTACTTAAGGCTTTTCGGTACGTACATGTCTTAATTTTTACAAAGTGGAGCAATTGAAAAAAAAGAGAGGAATGCATGCTCATCTTAAACAGATTTTTACAAACTATCCTTTGAAAAAAAATGCTGAAAATGGTTTTTCACCAAGTTTTCTAAATAAGTATCTTAATCAAACAGCTTGAATTATTTCTTATGAAATATAATCAGAACATTCCTTTGCTTTTTCTCAGCATGCAAAAGCTAGTCTGATCAAGAATTTAATTAGTTCCTTTAATTAATTAATTAACTCAAGGTGTAATTTGTAGGATTAAAAATGCAGGGAGAGGCCAGCATAGGAAAAAAACGCGGCATTTTACACAGTAAATTATACCACTATAAAAAATTACGGTAATCGTGAAGTTAGAAAAAAAGGAGATAAGCCCACTTCGAGAAAATAAATAAAAGTGTTCAGCAATAGATAAAGTTTTCTTGATTTAAACTCATTATTAACTTTGATGAATTTTTGTGTTTACTTTCTTTTGATAGAAATCTATCTTTTCTTTTTATTAGTTTGGTACTGCAGAGAATTCTTTAAATACGTTTTAAATTATTTTATATCTATATGTTTTGCCACAAATTTACAAAATAGTAAAAGAATTTAAGCCAACTGGTATTTAATAGTACACTTAAGTAAGTAAAGAAATATATACATATATTTAGACCTACTACATAGTGTGTGTGTGTATGTATAACACACACACACACACACATATATATATATATATATACACATACATACATACATACATATAGACATACATATATGTAAGGAAAAATAAACTAGATCGGGAAACTAATGCAGGCATTTTGTATAAAACCCCTAATACAGCCCGAAAAAATTCTCAGGGGTTTTCAAAACTTAAGTCAAGGGCTAAAAATTCCAATTTTTAGTCCCTTACTTAAATTGACCACTGGGGCTACAGTTTACGCCCTATGAGAAGGGGTCTAACCAATTATATCTCTACATTGCTCTATCGGACAATTTAGGAAATTTCCAAACGAAAAGGAGATGCACGTTGTCAGAAGCAGATTTTCCTGGAGATTTCCCTAAGATTTTTATTGAGATGTTGACCCAGGTGTTAAGGGTCTTTTATATATAACTTCATGCTAGCTGACCCCTCAGTTTCTCCTGTCCCTATGATGAAGTGGGAACCCGTCTTCCAACGTTATCTTAATAAAGGTCTTTAGCTGGTGTCATTTTTATGGGCCATGACTGCAACCATTCATTGTGAAGTCCTTCTTATTACATACATACATAGATATATACATACATACATAGATATATACATACATACATACATACATAGATATATACATACAAACATACATACATACATACATATACATACATACATATATACATACATATATACATATATACACATATACATACATACATACATATATATATACATATACATACATACATATATACATACATATATATATATATATATGTACATACATTCATACATAAATATACATGTGCATCCTTCCATCCATATATATGCATACATACGTAAACACAAACACACACACATATATATATATATATATATATATATATATATATATATATATATATATATATATATATATATATATATATATATATATGTGTGTGTGTGTGTGTGTGTACAGTTCCTCTCAACGAACTTACGGAAAGTATAAAATGTATTAAAGATCGTAAATAGGAAAGAAAACTACACATCATAATTTGACTTTCATAACGGATGAAAGAAGATTCATTCGCCTGTCATTCTTCAGCATTAATGATTCTTCATTACACTAACATTTGTCTTTGAACAGTGTAGTTTAATATAGAAATATCTATTCATGGAGCAAATTATAAATCACTGTAAGTAATGATTTTCGTCCAAGATTATAAAATGCAGTTTTTATGCACAAAATCAATCTAGCTTAACGGCAATTGGAAGGAAGTAACTCTATTCCTAATTAACATTCAAACTCAAACCAGTCTTTTAATACTGAAAATTATTCGAAAATGATTAAATATTCCATTATATTTTTCTGGAATGTCAAACATTAATCAAAGAGAATAAACATAATCAGAACTTCGTTTAAAGACTCGGAGATTAAATACCGAAAAATCATTGCAGGTTTCGGAGAGTAGTTTAGGGAATTGATGAATGAAGGTATTATTCTTACCTCAAAAACATACAGTTTCCTTAAACCTATCATATGTTAAATGATATTGGTCTCTGGAGGATGTATGGGGAAATTAGATGAATGATGCTACTATACCTGATTATCTTTGACATGTTAAAAGGATTAAAAGGTAAAATGATGTTTTTTTAATAAATTAATCTTTTAAGAACATACTTGTATCAAATCCATACTAGTGGAACAACGACAAAAGATTAGTGATGTATGCAACGTATGCAGACTTTCACGTACTAAATCATGTAATTTGATTTAAATACCGTTTTGAGCGATGAAAGTGGTTGTTAAGCTTTCAAAAATGATCTTGTGGTTATCATTGCTTCTTCAATTTTGCTTTTGACCACAAGATAACAAAGGAAGCTGAAATAAAACGATTGATTTCTAAACTAAGAATATTCTAACGTAACTAATTGTTAAAGCACTGCATATAAATTCAAAATGAAAGTTTTGTATTCTAAATAACTTTTAATCCTTTAATCCCCGAATCATATGTATTGACTATCATCTTAAATTTGAGTTATCATGGACTCCTGAAAGTAAAACCATTAAAAAGTTTACACAGCTTTGAAATTTTATAGGTTGTTTTCAATAGTGATCAGTTGTAGTTTTAAGCACCATATTATATCATTTATGTAAAAAGAAAACTTCGTAAAAAGGGATTTATTTGGTATTATATGTAAACATAATAATATAAACACTATACAGGGAAGTTTAATAAGATATATAGTTTTAATAACGATTTCAGTTGATGCACATACTGGAAAAGTAAATTTAAGTACAATGCAGAAATCCCAACAAATCGATTGGAGAAAAAATTTAAATAATACCCCATACTCGAACATTTAGGAGATTGTTTATCGGATTTACCATCTACCTTTACTAAAAAAGGAAAAATAGTATATAGGAGACATGAAAGTTCTACAAACTATTTTTCAAACATCCATAAAAAGAAACTCGATGTATTAATAGATTAAAGCATTTCTTTTTCCGAAACAAAACTAAACTGTTGTAGAAAAGCAAAAATGTGTAATGGATATTGAACCATCACTTCTATGCATTTCTGCTTTTAACCAAACTTAATATTTACTTTCGTCTTCTGAAAGACATGTTAGATATAAAAAGTTAGTAGGACTTACATGAAAGTAATGGAAAATACTATAATCTTTATTTACAATCGGATGATAATACCGAAGTGGGCTTTCTTTATTCCGAAAACCTATTAATAAAACAGATGTGGATGCCACAATTCCTTGCACGCCCAAAATATATTTTTAAAAATTTTGATTATATGATACTTTATATGTATTACAAATGGAGCATTTCTTTAAAATTTCAAAGTAAATTTCGTCTCTAAAGATCACCGTGATGTCTAAGTAGACCTCAAGTACTGCCCCATAGAGGCAGATGGCAATCCGGTACTAGAGATTTATATAGGCAATTCATAACAAGCTGAATATTGCATGATTTCAAAACGCCCTTTTATATGCCCTGAAGCAATAAAACTATGAAAATTCAAATATTTTTTCCAAAAATTTACATTTTTATTTTCATTTTTTAAAGGTAAACTTAAACATTCTGTGGATGTTGTCTAAGCATATGTTAGTGATGTGTAGACCGGTAGCGTTAATGTTCGTTGGTCTGAGATTTATATAGAATTCTGATTGAAATCAAAAAAAGGGAAGTGTACAACAGTTCTAAATACTATCTTCAATAATAGAAGGATAAACTCGAATGTTAAAAATAATTAGAAAGCGTTTAATCACAGAGTCACTCACAGAGGCTATTGCTAATTTTAGACTGACAACTGGACATGATTACTCAGTCGAACATCTAAACAGGATAGTCATATTAACTGGTAGTCTGTGCATCACATGTAAGACAAGCAATATAAATATAGAATACTTACTAGTCTGTTTGGCCCTTGACTCAACTTTACAACGTAAAGGTGATATTTACCTAATACATTTGATTGCCAGGGATCACATGTCCTGATCACGTAGTCCCCTCTAATCCTTTTCCTTTGAAATTTAGGGAGATTAATTATAATTTTATAATTATTATGAGTGTTGTGAGAGTTTTTTTGATGTTTTAATTCTCTTGGCATTCTTAAATATATTGGTATTTTAAATGTTAATTTTAATTTTGCTGTTCATGCGAATGGGCTTGGTTTTTAGTATCAAGTTCCATTTTATCGACATGTAGCAACAACTATCTTCAATATTCTACGACTAATCGTTTTTGAGTAATGCCAAGAAGAATTAAGAAGCATTATATTACAATTTCTTGTAGTATAAGGTCTTGATTGTAATAAAAACGGTAGATGATAAAATATGAGGTGAAGCGATAGTAAATACACAGTCAAGTTATATTAATGTGACTACTGCCTACTTTTGACGTCAATGAAGAAGGCGCGTGTCATCAGAAAATATGGTGAATGTATAAAGTGTGTTGTAGGAGCATTCAGAAAACATTTTATATCTTACAGTCATGAAGAAATGGAACGATTTATCGAACGTCCTAAAGGGAAGGATCATTGGCTTTTGGCCAAGGGTGGAAGCATTTCCGAAAAGTCTAATTTTGTAAACTATTCACGGGTCGCCGTGGTAAAAGTATACCGTGGATGTAAAAATGGCCCTATCCAAAATCAGAGACGTGACAAATATGGTGCACCACGAATCTTAGATGGCAGAGATGAACGACGGTTGTGAAGCTGCGTTAAGTCGAATAGATGTGCAACCGTTGAGCCACTGATCCACCCACCCAGATGAACCAAGGGACAATCAAAGGTTCAACGGATGTTGCTGCGTCTGGGGCTCCACATCAGACACCCGGTTAATTCACCTATGCCGACTGCTGTTCGTCAGCGAAGAAGACTGGAATTTGCATGCCAGTACCGTAACTGGGCTTCCACTGAATGGTGACACTTGTCATTTTCCGATGCTTCAAGTTTTATGCTCCATCAGATAGATGCACGTTGGCGTATACGACGTGAAACGTCTGATAGCAAACACCTTGCAATAATTGCCGGAAGGTTCCAAGCTAGAAGATAAAGCTTTAAGATCGGGAATATGTTTTCGTGATATTATCTGGGTTCACTCCTCTTTATGGAACGAGCAATGGATCACCATATGCATGCATCTATCCTTTCTAAGCATTTTCACCCCTACATTCGAATTGTTCTCCTCAGGATGATGGTATCTATCAGCAGGACCAAGTGGCATGTCATAAAGCTCGAAGTGTAAATTGAGTGGTTCGAAGAGCACCAGAAAGATTTTGAAGTACTCCCTTGGCCAGCAGATTCCCTAGACTTGAACCCAATCAACAATCTGTGGGACTACCTCTATTGGATGTTCGGACCATGGATCCTCATCCACGTGACCTAGCGCTGCTGCCATGGCACTGGAGTCAGCATTGCTCAATATCCCAATAAACCTCTTCAGGAACCTAATTGACTCTCTTCTTGCACATCTTGCAACGGTCAGCTCTGAAAATGTGGTTATTCTGGATTTTGACAGGTAGTCACATTAATGTGACTGGACTGTGTAATAATATTAAACTTCAATTTCTACTTCTATAGTTTTTGAGTTATTCGAGATACGTGCATAGGTACAGGCGTCTTGTTAAAGCTAATTAAATTTCGGGCTTAAAATTTAAAGTCAATTAATTCAGAGGTACTCAAAATGGCTACTTAAAGTTTTAAAATTAATGTTTTCTTGCACTACGTAAAGACAGAAAGACAAAACTAGTCAAAATGGATTCATACAAAGTCAAAATTGATCTGTATAAATTGAAATTCAAAGATCTAAAGTACAATACTTCCTTTACTTTTGACAAAAAATAAAAATGAAAATTTCATGTGCCTACTATGCAGATCTACGTACTTGCTTTAATAGGTACCAAATTCGATACACAGTTTCGTCATTAAAGAACGAAATGTTTAACTACACAGTTTCGTCATTAAAGAACGAAATATTTAACAGTTAATATTATAAAGATCACAAAGTGATCGTTGTTTTGAAAGCTCAAAACTTTAATGTTCTCATTGTTTTCAAATCCGATCAAGTTTACCGAATGATAATGCTGGTACATCTAGTGCATCAGTAAATTTAGAAGAAGATGGATCCTTTTAATGGATGGATGAATTGGATGGATGGATCTTTTTAATTTTTAAACTTATAATTCAAGACTCCACACAAAAACAGATCGAAAAGTTTACTATTTACTTATTGGCATGTTTTATTCAATTAATAGGGGTTTATCAACAACAGCAGTATTACATGTGGAACTTAAAATCTAATATTAGCTTGATTTAGAGTTCTGCGGTCAATTTTTGCAACACGAAGACTAAATAGCTTAAAAGTTATGAACATATATATCATTTAGGTACCAAAAGTCTATGACCTCTCAATCGGCCATTATACAGAACCATATATGGGAACAAATCATTTCATATAATTTTTTAAGATTAAACATTCATTGGACCTTTTGTTTCAGAAGATTGATTTCTTACAGCATAAAAATACCCGTGTATGAGTTTATTTATGATGGTTTCTTGAATTAATTAAAAACTGACGTCAAAACATGATCGATATGAAATTACCTACGTAGCATTTTTATAATTACTCATGAAATGCCTGAATATGTTTTAACTCCAAAAATATCCTTTTATAAAATACATTTTTAATATAGAGTAGTTTTCTGGTAATAATATCAAATTTTCACATAAAATATAATTCATACCTATAAAAATATAATATATATCCATTTAAATATGAAATACGGATGAGAAACTACAATGTTATTTGACTTTCGTATTTTTAGAAATTACTTTTGGCTGCTCAGATTATTTTATGACGAATGAATATTTAACTTAGAGACAAAGAAAACTAGAAACAAAGTACTGTTTGCAAAGGAAAAACAATTTTCTGCAACTCTAAAGCCGATTAAAACGTGGAAATAAGTACGTGTATTAAAATTACTTCATTTTAATGTTTGCTAAATCCGGGGAGCTTCTTGTGAATTCTACAGGAAAATTCTTTGGAACTCATAAGATTAAACCTCGAAGCGGAGTTAAAATGAGAAAATGAGATTGTAGGGTAGAAGTTACATGACTGCAATTCAGAGGAATTTAAAAGATAAAAAATAATTATAGAGCTGATATAAAGTATTTTATGCACTATAGAACAATTATAAATAATTAAATGTAATAGTAGAAGTTATCAAAGTAATTTATTTTAATTTAGTTATTTAAAAATTTCTATTTCAAAACGTTTGCAATTTTTCTAGAGAAAAAGAATTCCCTACAATTTGAGCAAATACGGTGAATTAAATAGCTTATATATATTAATCAAACAAAATTTTTATTTATTAAATAACATTGTTTTTCCTAGAAGTAGTATGTTAACACATCTTTTGAATTGAGATTGATTTAAGAAAGTTGATTCATTTAGCTTGTTAGATAATTTTAATTTATCTTCTTTTTATGGGAGAAAGTAAGTTTACTATCACCTTATCACTACCCACTGAGTTTTATTAATAGATAGGACATTTTATGCTTTTAATTTGTTTTTATGTTCAAATACATAATATTTATAAAGCATATTTTGCAAATACTGCGATACGCATTTGTATCAAATGAATGAAGATGACTAAAATAAATGAAGTTATTACGTTAAGAAGAAATTGTCTTTCTAACGTTGTATTTTTATGATATTCATTATGATAATGCTAGGATGGATAGGAAACACCAAGATGACTTAAAATAAAAGGTCAATTCTAAGTCACTAATATTTCGAAGAGCAGCATACAACATTTTAGGTGTACAGGTTTCCTGAATGATCCAGATCCTAGGGATGGAAACGTATACATTTCTGACACAGCATTATTATGTGATCCCAAGTCATAGAGGTGTTCTATACCTTTCTTACAAGCTTGTAACCCTAGTGTTAAGACACTATGTATATATATATATATATATATATATATACATGTGTTTATATATGTATATATATATATATATATATATATATATATGTATATATATATATATATATATATATATATATATATATATATGTATACACATATATACACGTATATAATATACGTGTACTTATAATATATATGTATCAATATACATGTAAAATGTGAAAAATAATTGATCAAAAAACGATTTTATTTCGTATTCTAAACTTCTCAGACTCTGATATTAAAATTAAGGACGTGATTTATTGAGATTGTATTCCTTTTTCATAATTAAAATCTAAATTAATAACTGCTACGGGTGTCCTTTTCATGTCCTTTTCTAACTGAACTGTCAAATATTCCAGGGACAAACTCAAGTCCTTACAATCTTTAAGCCTTTGTATCCAATTATTACGCCTCGTAGTAACCGCTGCTTAAGTTCTTTCTCATGGAAATATAGCCATGTTATTATCCACTCATTTTCACAAATTAATAGATGCAAATTTGTCTCCTATGTTAGAAGTATCAGTGGGTTCTCCGACTTTTAGATGAAAACAACGAATACTAAATATTTTACCTGATTTTAGAGTCTGATTGAGTTGCCTCCCATGATATCGTTGCAATAAAACTGTTTGGAAAGGAAGAACTGGCAACTAAAAATTATAGGCTATATCCGACGTGTTCGGCGAGTGATATCTTTATTGATTACACACACACACACACACACACACATATATATATATATATATATGTACAGTGAAGTATATATATGTACAGAACGGGTGTCCTACGGGTGTCCATACTTTGATTTGGAGAAGAAAAACTCAAGATCAGGTTTATGGTCGGATATAAGACAAAGGAATGATTTGAGAAGTCCATTCCCTCGTTCCCCCCCCTTTCTAAGAAAGATTAAATCTGTTATTTCTTTTGAATTCTCCCCACACCCTTCAGATAGCGAATCCCTATTGCACCATCCGTAGAAACTGAGGGAGGTACAGGACCATCAAGCGACGAAGGTATCCTAGGGCCTTTGTTTGGAATTCCAATCGGTACAGTTAAGGAAGAAATGCACCCCTGTCAGTAAAAATGTCATTCATGCCAGTTTTATTTAATTAGTTTGTCAGTGATCTGAGTTGTAACGATGTCGAAACTCGTTTTTCTAAGTTTGGAGCAGAGCATTGAAGTTCTGCGTGAATATGAGAATGGCAAATCGGCAAGAAATTAGCTGAATTTTTAACTGTAGAAGAACGCAAATCAACAAAGTCATTAAAGAAAAGAATTTGATTTTGAAGGAGTACGAAGATTACAGAACAAACGGAAAAAATTGTAGCCTTTTAAAAAAATGTAACGATGCATGAAATAAAGTGCTATTTTCTTTTTAGATAAGTTTTAAATTTCATTTGCATTAGGAATATATCTCAGACTTGTTTATATTACGCATTATAGTAATTATCTTATATAGTAAATAAAACCCTTCAGAGCGGCCATCCCCTCTAAGCGGCCAAATATTCTCGGTACGGTGGGGTGTAGGCTCAGAGAGATTTCACTCTATATATATGTAATACTTTAACCTAAACTAACTAGCTTAATGATAATAGAATATCTAAAATACACATCTGGTTCTTTTTTGCCTTAAAATCACAGCCTTAGCCCATATGTCTTTGTTCCTTCTCTAACTCTGGTAGTCTTTGGTAATTTTGTGAATAAAAACAAGGGGGAGGCGCCGAACAATGGCCGATTGGTTCAGGTGCCAGCCTTCGATACCGGAGTTCGACTCCCACTGTGGCATGGATGTTCGTAGCCGTTTGGAATCGGCTTTAAGCTGTAGGTCCTGGTCTCATTAGCCCTCGTGTTGCAAAAAGTAGACCGTAGCACTCCAACAAAACCATACAAACCAAAAAAAGGTTTTCTTGATAAACTGTATATTTTTAATTTCAATATTTTCATCCATTTTTGATTTTAACATTTCTAGCATGGCTACTATTTTAACTCCATAACGTTTCAAAATACCCAATATATATATATATATATATATATATATATATATATATATATATATATATATATATATATATATATATATATATATATATATATATATATATGTATATATATATACATACACACATATATAATGGGTGTTTATGTATATTATTTACAAGATCTATATTGTTTTGCTTCTGTGTTGCCATTTGTTGATCTGCAATGTTTTCTAAGCATCGTGTATATCACGTTTTTATAAATATACCCATCATTTAGGGAATCCCCTTTTTCTGTAGAATGTTGCAACCTGATTTAAATCTGGAATTACGGTAAATTATTTTACAAACAACCCCTGATTAATAAAAAAAATTCTTTGAAGTTTGAATTTAAATATCTCAATCAATCTTTTCACAGAGAAGAAAAACCTTTTCTACAGTTTTTAAGATGAGTGTAAATTTTTACTAAATGTAACTACAGGTAATTTTCCTAAATAGGATTTTGTAATTTTTCAAGAAACTGAATTTTAATTTTAAAATTATCATTAAATGAATGCTTTCTTTATTTGACTTATTTTCGAAATGTTTAAGCAACTTTTGTAAATAAATCCACTTAAAGACTTAACAATGTACCCTTGTGTATAAATTATTTATTTATTTTTCTCTTCAACTCCTTTGCATTCTTAGATTTCCTCTACAGTCTTCAATCTGATATTCTTTTTAATTTAGAGAAAATTTAGAGTAGCTATAATTTTTTAATATAATTAAGATGAAATAAGGTAACTACAATAAACGTTCATTTAAAAGAAGCAAGTCTCTGTAAGTAAAGTATTATTTAAAATAATTATACCATTAACATCTACTAAAAAGTAATTTACTTTTGCAATTCTTTTTAAAAAAGGGCTGAAAGAGTAGAAAAAAAGGACTTACATTTCGAATTCTTTTTTCGGAAAGAAAAAAAAAATTGTTCAAAACAACAATAACAACAAACAAACAAACGAAAAACAAAGTTAAGCAAAGTTTATTTTAAAAAATGTTTGTTGCTTTTAAAAGTAAATACGAAGATAATCCTTCCAGCTTAGATGCATTTTTCCATGCCAGTTAAGAGCTTCTCTCTGAATATTATAGCCTGAGTAGTATTTGAAGTCCAGATGTATTCTAACTTAAGTTTGGAGTGATATTTTGATGCTATCAACTAAAAGTCGTAAAACCTGTTTATAAAATTTATCAATTTCAGAAATAAAATTTTTACTCAGAGCAGCTTTTGAGTGGTTCATTTTCAACCATTTCGTTGTTTTTTCATCCCTTAATGATTTTAACATTTCTAGCATGGCTATTATTTTAACTCCATAGTGGGTCAAAACACCCATTATACGCACACACACACACACACACATATATATATATATATATGCTCAAACACAGACATATAGGTATTTAATGGATGTTTATGTATATTTATTTACAAGGTCTATATTGTTTTGTTTCTGTGTTGCCATTCGATGATCTGCAATTGTTTTCTATGCATCGTGTATATCACCTTTTTATGAATATACCCATCATTTAGAGAATCCCCCTTTTGCTGTAGAATGTTGCAACTTGATTTAAATCTGGAATTACTCTAAATTATTTTACAACCAACCCTTGATTAATAACAAAATTCTTTGAAGTTTGAATTTAAGTATCTCAATCAATCTTTTTCACAGAAAAGTAAAATGTTTTCTACAGTTTTTATGATGAGTGTAAATTTTTACTAAATGAAACTACAGGTAATTTTCCTAAATAGGATTTTGTAATTTTTTAAGAAACTGAATTTTAATTTAAAAATATCATTAAATGAATGCTTTCTTTATTTGACTTATTTTCGTAGTGTTTAAGCAACTTTTGTAAACAAATCCACTTAAGGACTTAACAATATACCCTTGTGTATACATTATTTATTTATTTTTCTCTTAAACTCCTTTGCATTCTTAGATTTCCTCTACAGTCTTCAGTTTGAAACTCTTTTTAATTTAGAGAAAATTTAGAGTAGCTATAATTTTTTAATGTAATTAAGATGAAATAAGATAACTACAATAAACGTTCATTTAAAAGAAGCAAGTCTGTGTAAGTAAAGTATTATTTAAAATAATTATACCATTAACTTCTACTGAAAAGTAATTTACTTTTGCAATTCTTTAAAAAATACTAAAAGAGTAGAAAAAAGGACTTACATTTCCAATTCTTTTTTCGGAAAGTAAAAAATTTCTTGTTTAAAACAACAACAATAACAAACAAACAAAAAACAAAGTTAAGCAAAGTTATTTTAAAAAAAATGTTTGTTGCTTTTAAAAGTAAATACGAAGATAATCCTTGGAGCTTAGATGCATTTTTCCATGCCAGTTAAGAGCTTTTCTTCGAATATTATAGCCTGAGTAGTATTTGTAGTATAGATGTATTCCAACTTAAGTTTGGAGTGATATTTTGATGCTATCAACTAAAAGTCGTAAAACCTGTTTATAAAATTTATCACTTTGAGAAATAAAATTTGTACTCAGAGCAGCTTTTGAGTGGTTCATTTTCAACCATTCCGTTAGTTCTAAACAAAAAGTTAGTAGTTCTTAATTCGATAATCTGGAGAAACATAAAAGAGGGACGGAAAATGAAGTAATTGAAAACATTAAATGTAGCTTTCTCCAAAGATATTTTGCCATTAAGGGTATATAATTACTTTCGAGATAAAAAGTGTTAGGGCACTGATCGTCGGTATCGGAGTCCATGGGTTCGAATCCCACTATAGTATGGATGTTCGTAGCCATTCGGAATCGGCTTTAAGCAGTAGGTCCCGGTCTCATTAGCCCTCGTGTGCAAAACAGTAGACCGTAGAGCTCCAAAAAACTAAACCAAACCATAAAATGAGAAAAAGATTTTTTCAAACTTTCAATTTCTTAACAGTTTTTATTTTTTTAATGTTAAGATGTCAGATGATTTTGATATATATTAATTATGAATAAAAAATATATTTATCTTCAATTTGATATAAAAACTCAGTTTCAAATATACATATCGAAAGTTATCTTGCGGTGAAAGAATTTCATTTTTTATTTTTAGTACATATTTTAAGTGTTATTTTTAAGAATATTCGACTTGAAATGTCAAAAATAAATAATGTTTTCAAAACTAAAGGAGTAACCCCCCCAAAAAAAATAACGGTCTAAAATATAAAGTTCTGCTTTATGTATGATAAAATAATTCCAAGGTCATTAATAAAGATTTAACTTTGTAAAAATTACTTAGTTTTATTGTATGAAGCAATACATTTAACTGCCCTCATAAAATATACATACTAAGAGAAAAAAGTAGAAATTCACTTCCTAACAACATAACTTTTGAAATTCGTAAATTAGAAACTAACTTTCTATACAAGGTAATTATCTCTCTTAGTCTGTGATCCTCAATTATAATGATACAAGTGATATATTATATTTTATGTCATAATAAAGACTAATTAATGAAAATTTTCAATTTTTTAAAATTATTTCTCTTTAAAATGTCAGATACATTTAAAGATTTAGATTTACAAATTAAAACAGATATTTTGCTTCAATTTTATATAAAAATTTATTTTCTAATATTCATTTACATTTAAAAATTGCCGAACGATGGCCGATTGGTTAGGGTGCTGGCCTTCGGTACCGGAGTTCGTGGGTTCGAATCCCACTGTGGCATGGTTGTTTGTAGCCGTTCGGAATCGGCTTTAAACTGTAGGTCCCGGTCTCATTATCCCTCGAGTTGCAAAAAGTAGACCGTAGCACTCCAAACAAAACAAAACAACAAAACCATTTAAAAATTTACCTTGCTGTAAGTGAATTTCATTTCTTCCATTTCTTGTATATTTTCTACTTTATAAAAAATATCTTACTTGAAATTATAAAATTAATTTTTTCAAAGCTAGAGCGTTATTAAAATAACTGTAAATATTTCATTCTGAAAGGATCAGAATATTTTGATTTATGATCATTCTATAAACGTCGGTTATGATGAAAACTTTAAGGCGATGATACTTTCAAATTCGCTAAAATCAACCGAAAATTCGAATTTTCAATTTTAGTGAATAGTGAAAGAATATATCATTAGAAATACGGAGCAAAAAGAATTTTTTTCATTCCCATCATTTTATCATTACTTATGGGTATAATAAACTTATCATCACTTATGGGTATAGCAATAATAACTTCAAATGCTGTTTACTCAGAAGTAAAATTTTCATGTATTACAAACGTTTAAAGTACTCCAGGCTCATTGAAAATAGATCATTGTCTCTGAAATGCCAGTATTATTTACGGTAGAGTTTATAAAATAATGTTGAAACGGGTATGTTTTGAAGTATATAATATGTTAGTAAAATATGGCAAAAATGCTGCAAAATATGGGTATCATCATCATAATTATTTTTTTCTCTTTATATTATTTTCTGTGAAAGTTTATCGAAACAGCTACATTTTTTTGTAAAGTCTATAAGGTATACTTAAAATTTTTTTTTATAATATTTTATGAAAAATTGATGCGCATGAAGCATTTTCAATTAAGTTAATTATGAAATAATTAATAATAATTGATAACTCCAAAACTAATTAATATTTTTCCTTCAAATTTTTAAAATATTTATATATTAATAGTACTAATAACATAGCCAATCTTCAAAGAAATTCATTTAAAAGAAAAAAATAATTTGCTCTAAAGGACCACTTTCGCCTTAAGTCTCGATTTCTATATCGTCTTAAAGAGATATCTTGATGCTATCAACTAAAACTTATAAAACGTATTTTATAAATTGCTTATATTCTGAAATAAAGTTCCTGCTCAGATCAGCTTTTCATTGATTTATTTTCAACTTTCATTGTGTGAGTTCTAAACGAACAGTTAGAAGTCCTTAATTTGATAATCGCGAGGAAAATAAAAAAAAGGACTAAAATATAATTGGAAGCATTAAATGTAGTTTTCTCTAAAGGTATTTTTCTATTAATTGGTTTTAATGTGTCTTAATTTTATTAGAGAGCCTCTGAAATAATCTAAAATATTAGTGTAATTACTTTTTAATTCCTATTTCAGGAAATAATCTTATCGAAGTGAACATTAGTCTTTCTGTCTTCGATCTATTGTCACTTTAAACGGATATGAGTTATCAAAGTTTCTGCGGAAATGAGAATGCAATTAAGGGATGAAACGGATCTGTTTCAAGCTGAGTTTCTAAGACCTAATAGGTTTGGATTATTTAATTACTCGATTTATTGAAACGGATGCTTTAATCCATTGTAGTCCATATGTCATTATGTCATCAAGTTTTAGCTTGTTCTAAAAGGAATGTGTTAAAATGTTGGCATTTAAATTCTCTATAATTATATAAGTTCCAAGATTTGAATTTTTAACTTCAATTTCCTTCTTTTTTTTGTGTAAAATAACGCATTATCTATTGGGTTTTTAAGAAATGTTACTGGGGGAATGGACTTTTTGAAGAAAAAGAAAGTACAGGAAAACATGAGTTAAATAGATGAATGATGGGAAAAATGATGAATGATATTTTTGCGAAAAAATGTACTAGGTTTTAAAAATCCGACCTTTTTTAAAACTTCAAAATATATTGTTTAGTTTGTTGTGGAGCGCTACGGTCTACTTTTTGCAACACGAGGGCTAATGAGACCAGGACCTACTGCTTAAAGCCGATTCCGAACGGCTACGAACATCCATGCCATAGTGGGACTCGAACCCACGAACTACGGTTCCGAAGGTCAGCACCCTAACCATTCGGCCATCATTCGGCAATATATTGTTTAAAAATTATATATATTGTTTAAAAATATTGTTTAAATATATTGATTAAAAGAATGACATGAGTAATAAAATATTTTGTATGTTCAGAAATCTGTATATGAGGTCTTGTTTAGAGACTTGAGAATGAAGCTATCTCTGCTAAATTTTTTTCATTTAAAACGTGTTACTTCAGAAGACATGTTAATAATAACCTATGAGTGGGAAAATTTCACCCACAAGTGATTGGGACAGAGAAAAAAAAGGGTCGTTGAACCGAGATGTACAGGTGTGGAAAGAAAGTGGGAAAATGACTCGATTTCGGGTTTCAAGAGTGGATGGACATCCAAATCCTGTGAGCAAGCAAAAGAGCCCGGGCCAGCATGCGGAACGCCAGCAGACGTCCAGCAAAATAACGGCCGCTACGCCAGTACCGACGTCCAGCCTGTTGACAGCCCCAGACTGCTCCTTGTAATTACTGGAGGCAAACTTAATAATATTCATAATTATTACCTAGATCTCATAATCTTTTGATAGGGAATACTATTTCAAGATTATTGATGAATAGGAAAACCAAATAATTGCAGGTCATGTGATGTATTAATTTGTAAATATTGTACATAATAAATGTTTTAGTTTAAATGTTAGGTATTTTCCTTTAATTCCATAGAGTATATTTTATTGTGTTTCGCCTTAAGAACAAGCACTGATGTTTTTGTTGTAAGTACATTACACCACTATGTATTAACAAAAAAGTTAACGATTTGTATTACATACAAAAATTATGAAAAGCACAGCAGGTAAATAAAGAATGATTGTTAAATTTGTTGCTTTATAAAATTTCTTTCAATGCTTTTACTAAAGAGTTTTATACTTGTTGAGACCAAATATGTGGCATAAAAGATGTATCACGTATTATACAAATGTGAATTGGCTACTGATATAAGCATTAAAAATATCTTACTTGAAATTATAAAAATAATTTTTCAAAGCTAGAGCGTTATTAAAACAATTGTAAATATTTCATCCTGTAAGGATCAGAATATTTTGTTTTATGATGAATCTATAAACGTCGGTTATGATGAAAACTTTAAGGTGATGGTAGACTTTCAAATTGGCTAAAATTGACCGAGTATTCGAATTTTCGAGTTTAGTGAAGAGTGAAAGAATATATCATTAGGAATACGGAGCAAAAAGTATTTTTTCATTCCCATCATTTTATCATTACTTATGGGTATAATAAGCTTATCATCACTAATAGTTATAGCAATAATAACTTCAAATGCTGTTTACTCGGAAGTAAATGTACTAGATTTTGATCAATCCTCATGAATCACAATAAGAAGGAATATAATAGTTTTTAATGTAAAAGGCCAGATACTATGTGTAAACGTCCCTTTGTGCGTTTAAGTATCCACGTTAAGAATCCACGTGTTTGTTCTCACTGCTGGCAGCTTTGTAGCCGTTTGGAATCCGCTTTAACCGTATAGTAGAGCTGAATGGGATACGTGGCCCTCAAATTAAGAATTATAATAGATTAAAATTATGTTACAGCAAAATTATACCTTCAGTGGCATTTCTTATACATGTAGGCATCATGATTTTTTAAATTTGATTCAGTTCTGGATAGCAGTTAGTGGCACAAAATGGAAAAAATGTTATGTCTGAAATTATTGAAAAAGTGAACACAAAAATTAAAGATTTTTCATATTTGGTTGTTTTTTGACTAATAAGTTTTTGATAAGACACTTATAACAACATTAAATTTTAATATGAGTTTAAAATATATTATCAATGTCAATGTCTGTTTTGCCGTACCTACCTCCCGATCATTTTTGCTTCTAATGATACACCTGGATTTTAATCAACAGGATCATGATGAATTAATTATTATTTTGAATAGTCCAAAACAATACAATCCGTCCATAACAATATTAAATTTTAATATGAGTTTAAAATATATTATCTATGTGAATGTTTGTTTCGCCGTACCTACATCTCGATCATTTTTGCTTCTAATGATACACCTAGATTTTGCTCAACAGGATCATGATGAATAAATTATTATTTTGCATAGTCCAGATTATCAATTTAAGCATAATAATTCACAAAATAATTTTTTTCACACTCCCAAACAAAAAGGGAAAATATATAAAGATTGTTGCTCTGGATTTGCCGTGCTGTGGTCTTCCTTTTTGCTACACGAGGGCTAATTAAACCGGGACATTGTTTAATGTCAATTTTTAAGACAACGGGTTTTGAACTCACAGTCAATGTGTTTTGAATGACAGTCAATGGGTTTTGAATTCACAAACTCTACAGAATATCAGCGTCTAACCTATTTGAAAATCGTTTGTCCCATAGTTATAGAAACATAAACGTACAGGTATAATGAAATTTCAGCAACATGAGTATTTCAAGAATAAGTTTCGAGATCAGGGAAATTTTTTTTTTGCTTTCTGAATGCATACATCTTTTATTAGAGTTCATATAATATTTTTTTTGTATTTACGATAGAATATATTTTCAACCTTTTTATCTACAGGCAGAAATAATTTTAAAATAGATTAAACAATTTTAATTAATATTTGCTTAGCTATAAATTATGAAAATTAAATTTCTGGCATTCGGAAATCTTTAAAGCCACAGAAAAGCTCTTTTTAAATAAAATTTTATGGTGAAAGAGTGAAAGTCAAATGAATTAATAAAAAGCCTGAAAAATCTGCTTTTAAGAAACGAGCAAATAAAAAATTTTTAACCTCGTTGAAAAAAATCTCTCTTTTTTTCTAAAAAAATCTCCAATGCTGGTCAAAGAACATCACTGAGTAAACAGCTAAAAAGCTTTCTCCTGTTAACTGAATGGATTGTGGTCTAGTTTCATGCTTACAGATGCCATGCTTCAGGAATAAAAAAACAAAGACAGAAATCCGAATAGAGTGTTTAAAAGGGGTTGCTGAACGAATAAAAAAAGACGACAGGTTTTAAGCAGAATCTGGCTAAAGTTTAAAAAAAAATGTAGAATCTTAGTCAAACTATTATTTATTTCACGTATCGATGCTTAAAAAAATAAAAATTTTTATTACTTAGTTTAGTTAATATATATATATATATATATATATATATATATATATATATATATGTGTGTGTGTGTGTGTGTAAATATATACATTTATATGTGTGTATACATATATATGTATATATATATATATATATATATATATATATATATATATATATATATACTGAAAAGATAAAAAACTGGTATAGGCATGCGTATGCAAATAAAGTAATAAGGAACCAATCAGAATACGGTGCTGTGGTTGACAAAGCTTATATAAGACAAGTGTATGGTAAAGTTGTTAGATCGGTTGCTGCTGCTAAAAAGGCAGGTTATCAAGATTTAAGGGATTTGAATGTGGTGTTATACTCGTCATATAAGAGATGGGACACAAAACTGTCGAAGTAGGGATGAAATTTAGATTTTACCGTACAACCATTTCACAAGTGTACCGTGAATATCGGGAATCGGTGAAATCTCCGACATCGTTGTGGCTTGAAAAAGATAGTGTAAGAACAGAACGAACGACGACTGGGGAGAATCATGAAGCTTGACAGAAGTGAAACCCTTCTGCAAATTGCTGAAGATCTCAATGCTGGGCCATCAACAAGTGTCAGCGTGTGAACAGATCAACGAAACATAATCGATATGGGCTTTCGAAGGTGAAAGTCCTCTCGTGTAACCTTACTGGCTGCATGACAAGAAACTTTACGTCTTGTCTTAGGCATCTTACTTTATGCCCGTCAGCACAGACATTAGATTATTGATGGCTGTTGAATGTGATGGCTGTTGATGTCAACAGAGGACTGTTGCAGCTGGTGGAAGTTCTGTGATGGTAAGAAGTTGGAGTTATATACCCTTGATACTTCCAGATACAACTATGACAGAGGAAACGTACGTAAGCATAGTGTCTGATCACCTGCACCCATTTATGTCCATTGGGCATTCCGATTCATGTCCATTGTGCACTTGGGGAATTCCAGCCGGACAATGTGACACCCCACACGTCCAGAGTTACAACAGAGTGGCTACAGGAGCACTCTTCTGACTTCAAACACTTCAGCTGGCCACCCAAATCCCAAGACATGAGCATATCTGAAACGCCTTGCAACCTGCTGTTCATAAAAGATCTCCATCACCTCTTAATGTGAGGTAGTTATGGACATTCCTGCAGGATTTATGGTATCACTTACCTCCAGCACTACTTCAGACATTAGTTGAGTCCCTATCGCATCGTGTTGTGGCACTTTTGTTTGCCCGCGGGGGCTCTGGGGCTCAACATGATATTAAGCAGTCGTACCAGTGTTTTTGCTCTTCAGTGTATGTACATACATACTAACTGTCTTTAATTTTGTTCCCGAAAGTAAACAAGGCTAGATTATTTCACTTTCCTTAAAATATTCAAATATTTCTTAGACTATGTTTATTATTACATATTCAGAAGAAACATGGAAATTAAACACTAAAGAATCAGAATTCCGAAGGAAGAAAAGTATGAAAGAAAAAATATTAAAGAAAATACTAGGACCAAGATTAAAAAACAATGTACCGATCAGAAGTACAAACAGAGAATTTGAAAACGAAAATTAAAGATATAGTAAAATACATAGAGGCACAGAGAATCCGATGACTTGGACACGTCCAAAGAAGCAATGACAATAATGTAATTAAAGATGTAACAAAAGGTAAACTTTTGAACAATAGGAGAAGAGGAAGACCAAGAGAGGAATGTATTGAAAGAGTTGAAAATACCTTAAAGTATTGGAAAGGTTTGGCTTTAAAGCAGAGGTGGCAGGCGGCGGTTGGGGCAGAGGCACATGCTTGTAAAACGCTGTAATGCCAGATAAGGATAAGAATAATTCTTTGATATAGACATTTTTAAATATGTTTGCAAAACAAGTCATTTTAATCGTATGTGTTTGAGTCTTAACATTTTAAATATAGCTATCTATTAAAAAAACCAACCTGAGAAAAATAAATTTAAAAATTTAAAACTGTAATAAATATTAAAAAGAAACTGTAAAATGTCAAAATTTTTATGCATCTAATGTTCTTGTTATATCTTTCATTAATATCAACCATTATTTTTTCAAATTTATCTCGTAATTTATTTTATTTATTATAACTTTTATGTACATAACCAAAGCAGAATTTTCTAGAAAAACTGAGTAAAATGCAAATCATATATTTATATATATATTTACATCTGTATTATACTTAACTGCTATTTTAAATTACTCTTTAAGTATCTTAAGTATATTAAGTAAGCTTTAAAGATATTATAAAGGAATAAATAATGATATTTAATATTATTAGTAGAAATTTATACTATATCAATATCTCTAAAAATATTTTTCATGTTCACAGAACCTTACATTTGCAGGACCTTATTTTAAAAGTATCCAGTTACATAATCAATTCCTTAAGTTTTTGACTCAAACTTTCAAGTTTACGCATTTTAAAATTCATTTAGACAAATGAAATAATGAAAATGTAATCAAACGATTTAAAGCAACATAATGTCAGAAATGTATTTCTATGATTTAAAATATATTATACTGTTTTAAAATTTTGTCCCAATATACTAGATGCTCTTAATATTTTAAGTAAAAATTGAAAATTTGAGTGCAGAGTACCCTTAAATTAGAAGCTTCATATAAAGTTTGTGTGAGTGAGAATCTTAAAACTTTTTTAGGGAAACGGAATGAGAAATAATAAAAAGAATAATTAAATATATTTAGTTATTCTTTAATATATAATTTTTATTATTAAAATAAGAATAAAAAGAATTTTTAAGAAGCATAGATATAGCTTTAAAGCTGAAACTAATAAAAAAATATTGCATTAATAGGAACATGACAGAAATATCTAGAAAGTTTTTGAGAAATAACAAACTGTGTATTTTGTATAAAAGATAAAATAAGATTTCTGGATCATTTTAAAAATGTCTTGGCAGTTACAGCCCACCGAAAAAATATCCATTTATTCTGCTCTGGAATATTCTATAAAATATTTGTTGTTTTGATGGTTTTGATAAAATTCTCCGGAAATTCACTTTTATAAGGTGGGTAATATAATGTTTAGGTTAGCAAAACCTTATTTTCATAATTATAGCCTCTCATTGTGCAAAGTTCATTTATTCCCTCAGGGTATGGCCGACAAGAATGCACTAAAATTTTTGTGCCTCTTGTGTATCGTAGTTTCTTTTTAGAATACTGACAATGTATACAATACGTATACTTTAACGATTATAATAACAATTTCTAGAAAGGTTCTCTTGATAATAATCTTTTTACCCTAAAAATTCTGATTAATGTTTCAGTAAAAGGAACAAATACTTAAAAACACTTTTAGCCATTATAATTTTTAAAATTTATGCAGGAATTCGGAGAATTTGCAAAATATTTTATTAATTTTCTATCTTATATAATTGGAAAACTGGAAATTGTTTTTTGTTTTTAAGACATACTTTTTTTTGTTTTTAACTTGGGGTGAGTCAGGATTCTAGATCTTTTGTTTGCATTTTTCCCTTCTCTGTTGGTAGATTCATTTGTTTTAAGGGAAAAACTCTTAAGGGTTTTGTTCCAGGTTTTGAGATGACATTTATGTTACGTTAAAATAGAATTAAACTGATTAATTGGGCTAGAAATTGAACATGAAACTTTACAAAAGTGTTTTCTGCGATCAAAAGCAAAATGCTAAGTGACGAATCTATGGCCCAGTTTTATCAAAGTTTTTATAGAACCCGATCAAAAGCAAAAACCTAAACGACGTTACAGTTCGTCAGTTTTGAAAAATTTTAAGTGTAATTTTGAACATTACCAAAGTCATATAGAATATTTTTATTAGAAATAGAAGATGAGTATATTTAATTGCATTCGTCATTTTCCTTTTATACCCCTAATCTGCTCGATTAAAAGAAATATGTAATTAATGTAATGCATTAAGGTCCTCTGAGAAATAATGTGCATACGGAGATATTAGAAAAATTTTTAATCTATTTATAGATCAGAGGTTCTCAAACTTTTTGCACAGGCACCCCAGGCAGCCATGGCACTCTGTTTAGAACCTCGGAGATACGGGATCAGTCTTACCTCGAGATAAATACAAGGTCATTTCTTGGTGAGTTTCTACTGCGATACGTTGGCAGGACAACTTAAATTTTAACTTCTAAGTATCTAATGCTTTAATTGATAATTGCAGATTATTTTTTATTATTGACGAGGCCCACTTTTTATACGTTTTCAGTTTGAGAATCTCGAGTATAGACTAAGCTAAAATTATTTATATGCTTAAGATTTATCAGCAATTGAATTTCCTTTTTCTTAGTTTATGTACAGGAAGTAAAATTCATTAATTCAACCTTTATGAAATTTTTAATATATCATTTTTGTTTCAGAACACGGATTTTTGAAGGGAAGTGCTGACAAACGCACGTGTGTGTAATATTGAAGAAAGAGAAAATTAAGAATGTAATATTTTACGTTCGTGATCCTATCCATCACTGATGTCAATGTGCTTTCATTTCCATGTTAATACACCACGAGAGAGTGCTGTCAGATTTGATTCAATACGAATTCATTGGTGGGGGGACACGCATCTCCCTATACTCTCATAATGGGGCACGACAAGCAATCTTTTGTGTGCAGGGTGTGAACGAGCCTGGAATATTTGATGCAGGGTAAATGAGAACATGAGATCATCATGTATACCCACTGGGTGCATTTGGGGGGATGAGATGGGATATAAACGCAGAGTTTTATCAGATACTTTGATATGAAAATCATGCTAAAAGAGATTATTTAGGATGTTTTTTGCAGAAACTCTCACCCGTATTATTCATAATAGGAACAGTTTAAGATCAGGGTGTTCTTTCGATTTCATAGAAGAAAAAGCTTTGCTAAGTGGTTGGTCTTTTGAATATTTGATAACTATTTTGATTTTGAGATATCAACTTTCGTGAGGGACAATAAAATAAAATTATCTAATGGATGTCATAATATATCGAATTTATAGTCTCAAATTTAAATCGGAGGGTATTTTTATGTAAAAACTACAATTTGGATAAAAACTTAATAAAAAAATGAAGTGTAACAAGAAGAGGGATAACAATAGACAAAAACGTTCAGTCAAGCTCCAGCAATCAGAGATGTAGCACCGGCATCTTTTTGTCGTGTTGATTGTTTTATGTTTTAAGGAATATGTACACCTTCAAAAGTGATTTTTTGAAATATTTGAAATTTTTATTTTTAATGTTAATTTTATCATGAAACATAACTTAAAACTATGAAAAATGCAAGTTGTAAAGTTTTTGAATAATATTTTCAAATTTTATACAGAAAAATAGGGTGAAATTTGCCCTAAAATTAGGCATTACGCAAAACACGATAACTCCAAATTAAATCATGTTATCACTGCTTTGTAAATTTGATAATGTTTCTAATTATATATTTCAGGGAATATACTACAATCATGTGGATCACAAATATATTTGTGAAGTTATAGGAATTTGGGTACAATAATATTGAAAATTTCTCAAAATTTTCATGTAAGTCAAGAATTAAACGGCTGTAAATCCCAAAGTAATTAATCTGGAACCACAGTTGTAGTCTATTCCCTGAATATATAATTATATAACACACACTTAAAATATCTAAGAATTTGGGCTAAATATTTATGAGTTATTATGTTTTGCGGTAAGCAAAATCTCGAAAAAATCAATTTTGAGAAAAATGAAAAAACAACTTAAGGTATTAGAAAAACTGTATGTAAATACTTATAATGCCTTTAAATACACCTATTTTTTAAATCCTGCCTTTTTTTCTTTTTAAGATACTAGTTGTTTTCTTTCTGAATGCTCGTAATATATTTTTAGGCTTTATTTTGCAAAGAGTAGACTCCTATTTTCAAGTAAGTAATATATGTTAGACCCTATGAAAATCACTATAATTCCAAAATGAATAATTATATCATTATTTTATAACTTTCTTAACTTTTCAAAGTATATTATTTATGTAATGGACTTTTATTATTGTGATCATAAACATATCTGTGAATTTATGGGAATTTGTGTACAACACCTTACGAAAGACCCGAACATTTCATGCGTTCTATGAATTCAACGGCTGAAAATCAGAATTAGTCTGTAATTAATCTTGACAGTTGTCTGTTACATTTCTACATTTTGATGTAATATGCATTGTTTTCTACCTAATTGTTTGTTTTGTGGTTCAGTAGATTTTCAATATAACATATTTGGAGCTTTTGCCATTATTTAATATATCTTGTCACACATGTTATTTAAGTAGACTTATAAATATTATCTTATTTGAGTTGAGATAATATAATCTTTGCGTAGGTAATCATTTTTTATCTGTCTGCAGTTGTTCCATTATTTTTAGATTGCGAATATAAAATATTTTCTGTTTATCTATTTTATATTGTCTGTCTACGGAGTTTTGAGCCTTTACAGGTTATAGTAGCATTCCTTATGAAATGGCATTTATAGCAGTGAAAGGTATCGATACAAATACTGGTAGGCATATTTTCTTAATGTTTATTTTAATGTTTATATAGAAATTTTATATTTTGGTTATACATACAATTAATAATCGGAAAAAGAGCAGTGAATATCTGTTTTCTTGGTTGGTTTGTTGGTTGATTGGAATTTAGTGGCGCTAATTCCTGAAAGGACAAACTGCGTCAAACAAGACAAAATCAAGAACAAAATAACAGATAAAAACAAAGCAAAAATCAATAGAGAAAGGAAATTTGAGGATGAAATAGAAGAAACAACAAATTGAACGTTAAAAGCACATAAACATCAAACAAATGGTAAAATAGAAATATAGTAAAATAGAAAATATATACACGATAGATTATTACAGTATAAGAAAATTAAAAAAAATGAAAATTAATAAATCCTAAATCAAAAAATTGTTAAATTGAAAAATAATAATGAAAAATTGAAAATAAAGATTACCGTACAAAGATTAACGTATCTGCTTTCTTGGGACTGGATGTAGAGACTACACAGTTACACAGTTAGAACTTGCTAGAGACTTTTCATAGAAAATAGAATATCATGTAAGTTCATTTACAGTTTTTAAAGATTAAAATTTGAAATAAAAGGAATTTTTAGGTCTTTTAAAGATCTGGAGGACAACCGAGTTAATTAGTAACGAAGTGTATAAGCAAATTTAGAGTGAGACAAACATATGTGAGCATCAATAAAAAGAAATGCATCTATTTCTGAACAGCAATTTGTTGAAAAAATAAAACTTGAAAAACTTCCACTTTGTTCGACTTTACGAACATATTAAAAAATAGAGAGATTAGATGGCTGAAACAGTATGTACAACAGTGAAGAAAAAACAGACAGTTATTTAAGTAATAGCTATATACATACTTTCTATTTCCTTACATTATTACGGTTTTAATTATAACTTATAATAAAATTAAATTATAGTACTTGGAGTAAGTTTCAGGGTACAGCATCGTATTTTTATTAGTGCCTAAATGAATTATTTATTGCAATAACATTAGAATAATAAAAGTCTTAAAAAACTTTTAAAAAGTTTTGCCTGAAATACTCGATAGAAACGTGAGAAAACGGAATTGTTTTCAAGAAATAGGTATTAAGATTTTTCGCGGAAGAAAATTTTTAAATTAAAAATAAAAACATATTTTACTATTTTTTCCTGTTAACTAATAGAAAGTGATTTTTAATAATAATTTTATTTTCATATAAAATGATATTTATCCCAGTATTCAATTTTTCTCTGTATTTTCACCTAGTGTTTCTTTAGTATAAAAAAGCGTCCATACGTCTGTAGGTATATGTATTATACGTTCATTTTAATAGTCATTTTGTATAAAAATAATCTATATGTACATAGGCATTCACACACACACACACACACACACACATATATATATATATATATTATTTTCCTATGAAACGATATTTTTTCCCAATAATTAATTTATTCGTATTTTTTTTCTAGTGTTATACTAGCATAAAAAGAATGTCTATTTGCATGTGGGTATCCGTCTAATACTTTCATTTTACCAGTCATTATATACAAAAGTAATCTATATCCCCACACACACATACAAACATACATGGATCTATGTATATGTTACGGCCAAAGCCCGAAATTCAGCCAGTTCTCGAATTGGCCTGCCAAATCGTGAAATAGCCAATATCGCCTCACAATGACCAGCCAATGTTCGATCTTTCCTTGATTTCGGGGTTTGGACAGCCAATTCGGGAACTGGCATGGGGCAATAGGCCAAAGTCAGAAGAAAAAGATAATGAGCAAATTTTGAGTGTATGTATACCGTAGTGCTAATGATAATCACATTATAGCTGCCAAAGATAAGTTTTCGGAGGAAACCGCCTCTCTTAGGCGCGGAGGAGCGTCCTTCGGAACAAAGGACAAGGGAGTACAGTGGCTGTAGGTGGGCTGTAGTCTGTAGTCTGTTTTAGTGAGTAAGGATCTCACCTTACCAGAAACTTCCTGGTCTCTTATGAAAATGTCTTCTCCCTTGGAGAAAACAAACAAACTAAAAGATAATCACATTATCTACTGAATTAGTTTATTACTGAAAATTATCAGTATCATCACTTGTTAAAACAAGATGAACTTTTATGACATTTCGAATGGCGCAGCAGTTTGTTATTGTTATACCTGAAGTTATTTGTTGAGCACGTGCCCGTAAACAATAATGCGTTGCCAGATTTGTTATTCGATACATGGATGCCAGATAAACTGAAAATATAACACTGTCTTTGCTACCATGTGCATGCCGTCATCACACCGCAATCGACAGCTGCGCTCCCTACCGAACAGTCTTGCTTCAGCACATCGAACATTGGCCAGAGAGTTCCGAGCACTTCGGGAAGTGGCCGGCCAAAGTTGCATATACGCTATTCATTTCTAGTATATTGGACATTGGCCACACGCCCCTAGCCAGTTTGCGATTTGGCCGGCCAATTCGGGAGCTGGCCGAACTTCGGGCTTTAGCCGTAACACACACACACATATATATATGCTTGCATTCATGTATATATATATATATATATATATATATATATATATATATATACATATACGTATATATATGCATATATATATATATATATATATATATATATATATATATATATATATATATACATATACGTATATATATGCATATGTTTGTGTATATCTCTTATTTTATTTAAAAAATAATCTTTAGATTTTTTTTATTTTGTTACTTTTATTCATTTTAAATTCTTTAGACGTGAGCGTATTTTTCAATGTGTAGATTTTTTTCTAGCATACATATAAAACATTCGTTTCTTTTCAAAATGTACAAATATAAGGGAATTATGAAAATAACCACAAACTTACAATTTGTCAATATCCCAATAATAAGTATCGCTGGATTAGGCATATTGGCGAGGATAATTTTGCTTTGTTTCCTTCACTTCTCTTCTCACTTAATTTAATGCCTTGTAATTTGTTCCTTTTGAGGCACATTAATAGCCTTGTATATGTACTATCAAAAACATAACAAAATCAAGATCAGTTGTTACAAATTAATAAAATAATATCATGATAATAATTTTACATATAAAATATTTTCATTGCTTTTATTAATTTTATGAAGTATAATTTCAAATAACACAGTTCACTACTGTGAGTCAAGAACATTTTATTATTTTATAAACATTACAATATTATAATACATTTTAGAATTTATAAATGATATTGAAATTACATTTTAGAGTTGAATTCTCTGACGAATCTAGTATTGAAATTCCTATTGAATTTCAGAAATAACCCAGCTACGTTGCCTTGGTATAATTTATTATACAAAGCCTCTTAGTTACTATAACAATTCTGAAGACATTAAATTATCAATGGAATTCCAAATTAAATGTAAAGCTGCATATAAATTGGAGAGTATTACCCAAAGTTTCTATGCACTTATTTACAAAGTTTTAATTATTCCTTTTGACATTGATTGAAATTAATATTTCAGATATTTACAATAGTTTATTTCATAGAGTTTGAGTTAGACATAAAACGTTAATAATTTTAAATTGATTTGTTCACAGAAATGGTATAAAAAGCGTTTTAAAAATTTGCTTGTTGGGATAGGTGAAATGGAAAATTCCATTTCAGGAAAGAGCAAGGTAGTGACACAATCAAAATGAGGAATGATTAAAAGAATGAGCACTTCAGTTTAAATATAAAATTTATATATATATATATATATATATATATATATATATATATATATATATATATACATATATATATATATACATATATACATATATATACATATATATATATATACATATATATATATATATATATATATATATATATATATATATATATATATATATATATATATATATATATATATATATATATATATATATATATATATATATATATATATATATATATATATATATATATATATATATATATATATATATATATAGGTCTAAAAATTAGGATCCAAATGTGAAAAAACGTTATGGGATATTCGAATTAACCCATATTTTAGTTAGGAACGTATTTATTAAAAAAATTGAGATCATTTAAAATATTCCTGGTTTGTAAATGATTTTAAGGAGAAAAGTAAACTTACTTCTCAATTTCTTAACGATCCAACTTTTAACTCCCTGTTTGTTGTGGTATCTCATGCCACTTGGATAAACCAAGCACGATTGAGCCTGGAGGCTCTCGTATTAAGGCCAGGGGGTGCGCTTTTCGTTTTAATGAGCCTCATTAAGGTGAAAGAACGACTTCGCTCAAGTAGGTCCTCGTAATTTTGAAGCAGGGACCAAGCAAAAGACCCATAGACTTGGCCTGCCATCTTTAGAGGTATTAATTGAGAACTTGGAGGAAATTCTGACCAAGAACATACCTTACGTGCCCCAGTCACCTTTAACGAACATGGAGGACCTTAGGCCGGTTCGGGTTCCGAACCCGCATCCTCTCAGTTACGAGATCGTTGCCTTTGCCGACTGAGCTACCGCGGCTTTAAACTCCCCACTTAAGAATAAAGAATGTTGTTTAACTCTTTGGGGACGACCACGGCCCATGCCGGTAGAAGCACAGACGGGCTTGGCCGAAATGGGCTGGGATTAAGAAAAATGGGGGTGAAAGGTATGTCTAGCGGGGTCTTCTTTTTGACAATTTGCCTACAGCAAAGATTGACTACATTTTGATGTGTTTTTCTTAGCAATGAGTTTTTAATTTCTTTTTGTTCTCTAAGATAATTTTAATCTTATTTTATGCTTCGATATATATTTTGAAGTTTAGTTTAAAGGTATTTTATATGAACATAAGCTACAGACTACAGTATTTTATATGAACATTGTAGATACATAGTTAAACAATTTTGTTTTTATTATTGATTCAATGCATAATTTTTCTCTTAAATGAATTTTATTGATAACGTAGGGAAAATAAAAAGCCATAAACTCAATTTGTCATTATTTGGACGAGACAGAGGAAATGAATTATACTGAATGATTTACTTTCTTTTGTTTTAAGAATGCTCACTATTTTATAGTGATTATTTTTTCTGGAATTTATGTGTTGTAGAGCTATTAATTTTTTTATACTAAAAATGTTTTAGTAAGTTTGCAGTTCTTAATTTAAAAATTACCCTTATTTATTAACTTCTGAAAAAACTTAAATTTTGTACACTTTCGAAATGAGTGTGTATGTTTATACTATTACGTGAACTCATATACTAAATTTATGTTTAAATCATGTTTGGTAGATAGACTGGTGTTATAGTATATAGTAGTTACGAAGACCATTTTCCGGGAAGAAGGAAGAGGAGTGGGGAGAATGGGTCCATTTTACATTTTCACCTGCTGAAAACTTTAGGACTTATGGGTAGTAAAATTATCTGCTCCCGTCGTCTTTAAAGAGTTAACAAAGTATGTGAAAAACTAGAAGTTGCACTTAAACCTTTGAGGTGCTCATTAAAACGAAATGCTCACCCATTTGCCTTAATACGAGTAGCGTATGGCTCTATCGTACTTGGTTTGAACAAGTGGCATAAGACAACAGCAACAATGTGAAAAACTAGTCTAAAAAATTGATTAACAGGAATATAGTAACTTTTAAGCTGAAAAGGGTTTATAATAAAAGCCTAATTTTGATTCAATCTAAAATAAAAAGTCATAGTCTATTTACAATAAACCTTTTCCTTCATCATCTATAAAAATCTAACTTTATCAAAATCTTTTAAACTGAAAAATGAGTTTTTAAAAACGCATAAAATGAATTCACCAATAAAATATAAAAATCTATTTACCAGCAAAATAACTTTTGTAATATGAAATTAGAAACAAATTTTTTTATTATATAGAATCTATATTTTAATTTCTTGAACCTCAATTAAATTAATATGAGATATATGTTTTACATTATTACATAACATAACTGATTTTTTTTTAATTTAAAGTGTCACATACCTTTAAAAGTTTAGGTTTACAGATTGGAAAGGAAGTTTATTTTCAATATGGTAAAAACATTTTATTTATAACATACATATTTCAAAAATTTTCTAACGACTAAGTGAATTTCATCTTTTGCTGTATATTTTTAATGTTATTTAAATTTTTTTATTGAAATCATAAAACTAAATTTTTTTAAAAAATTTAAAATTTTATCAAAAATTATAAAAATTTCAGTATGAAAAGAGCAAAATATTTTATTTTATGATGAATCGAAACATAAAGTTTGTTATGATGAGAATTTTAAGTTTCGAAAGATAAAACATCCTTTTTTAATTGAAACATTTTTATAAAATTTCAGTAGTCCAAGAACATTTATAAAAAAGCTTCGAATGCATTGCATATTTTACAACTGCTCTCATTTTAAATTGTATAGTTATCATTTAAACAGAAACAAAAATTGGGTTTACTTACACGAGTTTAACCTCCAGGAACACAGCTTCTTTAGGTGTGCACCGGTTTAACGCACCCGGGGTACCTGAGTGATCTTTCTCTAGCATTCTTTCTGGTAGTCTTGAGCTTACTTCTGTAGAGTTTGCTCCTTACCGGGTTGGACCACATTAATCTCTCGAACCATGCCGGGCCTCTCTTAGATCAACATCAGCTTTAGAGCTGTAGTGGTTGCTATCGTGGAGTACTGGTTGACAGTTTCAATGCTGCTGTATGTCTTCGGATGAGTCAGCGTAAGAAGTGACTTACACGAGTTTTTTAAAAAAAGTTTTCACTTACGATAAAACATTTTGTTTAAAAAAAGTATATATACCAACAGAATACTTCAGCAAGTTTTTTTCGCTTTTTTTCAGTGTTACCTCCGAATAATGACTGAATGGGTAGGACTCTGCTCTGCTGTACCAGAGATCGAGGGTTCGAATACTACTGTAGTGTTTGAATTTTAATTTTGTTATAAATGCAACTGTAAATGTCAATATTGTAAGTAGATAGTACTGCTTGCAGAGGCGCAATGTATGTTAAAGAAAGGAGAGTCTGTGAAGAGTGTCGACAGAGTACGGATCTGCCGCTTAGGGCAGTTCATCAGTTAAATAAAGTTTTGTTTTAAAATTTTGCACTCTTACGAACCAGCCAAGACAACTACTGCTGGAATTGATGTTCGCAGCCAATCAGAATCGGTTTTAAGTTGTAAGTCTCGGTCTTATTATACTTCGTGCAGCAATACAGTAGACCGTATCACTACAAACCATAGAACATTATCATGTTCTTATGGAACACATTTACTATTATTATCATTGTGAATCGCTCGCATGTCGAACTAGCTATCTTTATTACTGGAGATATACTCAACCAGGTCAGGTGCTCCGAAATCTACCATTCTATGGAGAACGACGAATTTTACTATTATATTTAACTAGCTGTCATGGAAAGAATTTACTATTATAATTATTTTCATTTAAGCACAGTTTTTAGAAATTTATTTTAAATTAAGGATAGGCAAGTAATTTAAAAGCTTTCATTAAAAAATACTTATAGCATAGTTTTTTTCAGCTTTTACCAAAACGGTTTCAAATTCTAACAGTTTATTTTAATTACAATGAATCGCATGAATAACATTTTAGGGTTAATAGACAATATCCAATAATTAATAAACAATATCCGAAAATTTAAGAGAGATTAAGAAAAACGTAGTGAACTTGGATATTTGGAAGTCACCAATAACGTATGAAAAATGAAACTTTTTTTGGGCTTTAAAAACAAAGATATACGATTAAAAAACAAATTTTGATGAAATAAAAAATGATTTAATTGAAAAAATCAACTCGTGTATTAATTAATCTAGTATGATATTATTAGGGCAAAAGAAAACTTTTCTATATTTGATCCAACTTCAAGTTTTCTTGTCCTCTTATTGTCTCAATAAAAGCTTTTTTAATAGAGAAAAATGATAAAACTGTGATTCATATGTAAAGTAGTTTCGACTAGCGTTAAGTTTACTTTACAATTTTAATAAACTGCTCTTATTGTACTATTTCTTAAAAAAAATAACCCAGATTTGGTATATTAAAACAAAATAAAAAGTTTTCTTTGAATAAATTCTTTCAAAGCAAAGTTTAGTGTTAAAATATAGACACATATTTATAATAATTAAAAGAATTTGTAGTATTTGATAAATGAAATCTTTTAAAGCGAATATGCAAAAAATTAAAGCTTACTGAAAAGCATTAAACTAATATTGACATTATCCAGACGAAAAATTGAGTACACAGGATATAAAAACTGATTAAGTGTTTAAAAAAACTTTAAACGACAAAAGAATTTGCTTTTTCAATAAAATATTTAAGATTATTTATTATGATTGTAAATAAAATGAAATATCTTAAGTATACTTGTTTAAATCTATGCTATTTTCTTATTGATCTTATGAGTAGTCTGTAACAGAAAATAAAGTACTTTGTTTTCACAAAAATTTAATTTATTTCGTTAGTTGAAGAGTGTTGCTGAGCTTTTCATTTTACTTTAACGAAGCTTAAATTTTGAGATGCTTACTAATATGAAAATAGAAGTATAACAATGTTTGTTGGGGCGGAGGGTATGATACTAAGCGAATATGAAGAAACAGTTTTTTTTTCGATGCCACATTAAAACGCTTTTTTTTTGAGTATTTGTAGCAGTTACAATATGCTCAATGTTTCTCCATGTATAATATTACACAATGTTTTTAATGTTTTCTGGCTTAATAGTTTCAACAGACATCATTTATTAGAAACTGTAGAACGAGATGTTTTAAAAGTAATTGGAAGTTAATGAGTATTTGAGCATTACTTATAGTATTTGTAGCAGTTACAATATGCTCAATGTTTCTCCATGTATAATATTACACAATGTTTTTAATGTTTTCTTTTAATAAAGTTGGCAACAGACATCATTTCAGTTAGAAACTGTAGAACAAGATGTTTTAAAAGTAAATGGAAGTTAAGAGTATTTGAGCATTACTTATTTTGAGTATTTGTAGCAGTTACAATATGTTTACTGTTTCTCCATGTGTAATATTACACAATATTTTTATTGTTTTCTTTTAATAAAGTTGGCAACATACATCATTTGAGTTAGAAACTGTAGAGCGAGATGTTTCAAAAGTAATTGGAAGTTAAGAGTAAAAATTTGTATTCTTACTATAAATATGATCTATATATATATATGATTTTTATTTGTTCTAACGATTTGTTCTAAAGAAATTTGAAGCACCAAAAAGAGCTGTAACATATTTCTTGATTTATAAGAATGAGGGTGTGTGACAACTTTCCTAGCAAGTTTATCCCAATTAGACTCTATAGAAACATAGGAATCGGTGACATAATACAAAAATTTAACATTAAAAATTTGGAAGATAATTTAAAAAAGTTGATTTCTAAGCATTTTTAAAACTGTTTAATAAAGAGCTATGGTGTAGAATTAATATAATAAGGTTACGTAATAAGGAGTTATAATTAGGGTTTCTATTAATTTGAAAATTGTTCGTTCGAGGCATATTTCGAAAACTGTAATAACTGTATGTTATTTTCTGTAAGACTAAATAACTTTAATATATAAAAAATGGAAAAATGTTACAACATGTAATTAAATTGTGTAATAATGAGCTACGATGTTTCACATTTTACAAAGGGTAAAGAAAACCGAGCTATTTTAAGAGCGAATTGAATCTTAATAAAAATCCTCATCACTACGAAATGAAATAATTAGGCTAAGAGAAATTTTAAATTAACCACACAGTTACTGAATTATGGAATATTTTAATTAGGTGTTTGTGACTTACAAATATGCAGTATATCTCTATAATTAAATTATTTATTTATAAGTAGAGCTATGAGTTTGAGGAAAATATTATTAAGAAGAACTCTTAAATATATGTATAATAGAATTCAAAATGCTACATACTGCAAAAAGTGAAAAAATACCACGCAATCAACACAAGAAATCGGTGAAATAAGTTTATTTTTCTGAGTAATTACTTTTCAATATTTTAAGCTGAAAATTATTAAGTTAATTGTGCAGGATTTGAAGCATTAAGAAGTCTTACATTTATGACACTGGATTATCATAATTAAGCTTTAACACAAACAATTTAATCTCACAAAGGCGTTCCAGCCATGAAAACACGCATCTGTTGGGAAAGAAGTGGGAATTCTGATATAATGCTATGATAAAATAGCATGATATATGTATGTATTTAGGATTTTCTGTTAATTTGCTGTTCTGATGAATAGCTCATTGATCTGAGATTTGCCTTCTTTTCCTTTTGTATATGTTGCTTAAACACTCAATACATTTTTCCTTGATATTGAGCCCCAAAATAAAAATCTTTTTGATAAACATTTCAACTATCAAAACAATTATATTTATTCACATCAGTTGTCGAAATTTTGACGAAATTGAAGTATGGAATTTATCAATTTATGATACTTTTTTATTAACAACTTAAAAAATTGGCATTTATACGTAAAGTTGGTTTTTTTTTCATGAAAAATAATCAAAAATATCCCAAGAAAGTTGTAAGATAAAATATATCTTAGAAAATGTAAAAGTTTTAATTATATAAAATGGAGTTTTTCCATTAAAATAGCACAATATGCTATTCGAAGAGGATGAAATATCGCCAAGTAAGTGAAATCAAAACTCACTTCTTCTCTCGTGTAAAAGAAAATGGTAAAAACTTGTATTAAAAATTGTGCAGTAAATATTTTACCATTCACATTTCGCTCAGTTTTACAAATGATTAAAATGCGATTAAAAATGAGAGTAGTAGGCTATCACATTTAAAATTTCTTACTGTACCAAAAAAACGTCTTTCAATCATTTATAGAATAAGACAACTATTAACTTATATTAAGATCGGGATGAGAACGAATTGTTAAAAATCTATGTGTTTCATTAAAAAGTTGCTAAATATAAAAGAGGAATTATGATGTCACCAGAATACATAAATTTCTTAGTATATCTATTAAAAACTTATTATTTATTTCCATAGTACGAAAAATAGTAATATCAACTGTTCATCAAGATTAAATGGGGAAAGTTGCTCTATAAACGTAATAAAATTAATAATATAACTTACTGTATGAGTAATATGTTTTATTAAATATGAATTAAAAAGAGAGGAATTAGGATTCTATTAAGTTATAAAACTTCTTATTGTATAAAAAAATATTTTTAGTAATTCACGGAATACGAAAACTGTCGATCATTATAAAATGGGAAAAGTTAGTATGCGAGCAAAATCAGTATAGACTGTTCACATTATACTGAAAAATGTTTAATTATTAAAGGAATTATGCGTTTGATTGGATAGTAAATAAATAAAAGTGGAATTCGGATGCTATAAGATTATAAAACTTATTGTATAAAAAACATTCTTAGTCATTTCGATTACAAAAGTGTTGATCATGATTAAAAAGGAAAAGTTACTTTACGAGCGTGATCAATATGGATTGTATCGAATTATACTGAAAAATGTTTGGCTTACTGAATAATGCGTTTGATTGGCTAGTAAATAAATAACAGCTGAAAAAGGTATAAGATTATTATTGTCTAAAAAAGCACTTTTACTCATTTACAGATTACAAAACGTGTTGATCATGATTAAATGGGAAAAGTTACTCTACGAGGGGGATCAATATGGATGGTATAAATTTAATTGAAAATGTTTGATTATTAACAGAATAATGAGTTTGATTAAGTAGTAAATAAACAAAAGTGAAATTAGGATGCTTTTAGATTTTATAAAATTTGTATAAACATACTTTTAGTCAATTACAGAATACAAAAAGTGTGGATCCTGATTAAACGGGAAAAGTTAAGCTACGAACGTGATCAGTATGGATTGTACAAATTATGCTAACAATGTTTGATTAAATAGTGACTATATGCTTGATAACATAAGGAAAAAATAAAAATTTGTTCAAAATGCTGTCAGGTTATAAAATATGGGTACATAGGCAGATCAAAGGTAATCGTTTTTATAAGATTGGAAGAGTTTGTATTATAATACAGGCGTTGCTTAATATACGTTATTAATTACTTAATTGCCTAAGCCACCGCAAAATCCACGTAATCCCTTGCAAGCCCTGCGATTAACAGAATGCTTTGAAAGCGCTATAAACTGCAATCCCGTTAAAATTTCCCTTTCTGCATTTTTAATTATTGGCCTACATTTCATTGTTTAGAAACCAACAATAATTTTGCCTATCAGTCATTTGGTTGTTTAAATTTAATAATTATTAATGTAGAATTAATTTTTTCTAGTAAATTGTTTTCCAACAATGCATTTGCTTATTTATTAAATTTATATGAAATTCATTCATGTGCTATAATACGAGAATGTGCATTTTGCTCAGGAATTTAGCATTTATTTAAGCAAATTTCTAATTTGTGTTGTTTTTATAGTGGAATAAAAAACTAAAGTAAACTATAACAAAATTTATTTGCAAATCAAATTTAATAAAGGACTTTCTTTAACAATTTATTATTAATATATATACTATATCATTGTCGGTGTTACTTAGATGATATTCGATAGGTTTTTAAACAGTTTGTTCTGCTTGTAAACATTCACCATATTAAGTTAACAACTACTCCAATTGGTATAACAACATGATCGCTTTATCTGAAACCATATTTCACTCTTGACTTTTGTATTTATTTAATTAAATTGCCCACATTTAACACAAATTTTAATACAATTTTTTTGTAACCATTAAAATGTAATCTTCATTAATCATACATGGAAATAGCTCATATTATTTTAGATACCAGGGCTTTTTTTGGTAACATAATTTTACTGCAGTCATGTCGTATAAGACAATTCACTAGAACACAAAGACCGTTAAGGTATTTATTAAACCTTATTTTATTTTCCTCTTAAACTGAAAACTGACGTATAAGTCTGACACAGGAAAGAAACAAACGTGCATCTAATGATTTATGAAAATGAGTTATGAAGAGTGGACAATCAAGTGCTTAATTTCCAAATAGACAGAGAGCTTGAAAGGCCGATTCTGCTGCGGGCTGTATAAAGAAAGTGATAAAATGCATAGAAAGGCATAAGAATAAAAATGATCTTTAGTTTTGCCAGTGATAATTGAGAGCTGGTTTGGAAAAGTGTAAGAAGGCCGCATGTAGCAATTCTTAATTCAAACTTTAGTTTTCGGAAGTGTATGAAGAGCACATAGTGAAAGTCTTCGATTTAATTTATGTAGCTGGGAAAGATAAGAGTAAGTAAAACAGAACGTGAATTGGGAGAATTTTAAAAAACTTTAGGCATGATAATTTTTGATATGTTACATGTAAGTCTGAAAAATAATTACTTACAAAAAACAAAACTGGAATTGTAGAATTTGAGGAAAACATAATCAGAGTATATTAATTGGTTATATTTTGTCATAACCCTTTAAGTAATGGGCATTAATACTCCTACATGGGGCCTAACAGAAGCTCTAAACAACTCGTCAAATAGTTCACATAAACTACTTTTGTCATTATTAATCATTCAAGTTTACGAAACTGAAGGCATTAACATAAAGATCTCGTCAACTCAAGTGTCAATTAATCTTCCGAGATGCTATAAATCACGTTCAGGAAATGTTGCTGGGATGTCACATCTCACTCTTACTAGTCACACTGGAATTCAATTTTTCAACCGGTGAAGTTTCTTGGAGTGTCCAATTAATGGAGAATTAATACTTCCATTTCATAGAAATTTCTGTTATACTGAGTACATGTTGATTGTTAATCAATATATCATATTATTATAAATTAATGCATTTCATTTAATATCTAATCAATGTTTACTTCTCTGTAAATCATTTAAGGATTTAATCCGGGTATCTCACGCTTAAATAATTTTAAGGAGAGTGTTGTATTATGAGTATAAATGATTTAACTTGAAATTAGCTTTTATTTTTAAATACTTTATTACTAACTGAAAGTGAAAATTAAAAATGTAGTTATGTAACTGAGGTGTATCATTTGATTGTCAATACTCGATCAGTAAATAAATCTGAATTCGTTGCATCCCAAATAATATATATATATATATATATATATATATATGTATATATATATATATATGTATATATATATATGTATATATATATGTATATATATATATGTATATATATATATGTATATATATATATGTATATATATGTATATATGTATGTATGTATATATATATATATGTATATATGTATGTATATATGTATGTATATATAATATATATATATATATATATATATATATATATATATATATATATATATATATATAAATAAAAGTTTTAAAAATGGGGGGTAAGAGTTAATCAAACTATAATTCAAAATAGTTACAACTCATTAACTATAACGTAGTAGGAGAAAGACACACCCTCGACCGGAACTATACAGAGTGAAGAAGCCGACGCTGTGTAGAGATAGGAATTTTGCTTATGTAGCAAAGCCAAAAGCGTCAGTTCAGAGTGGGAACTCGGGCTGATAACATCCTCCACGCTTGTATTGGTAATTTATGAGAACAAAGGATATTTAAATGGCATAGCCGTGGACAAAATGATTACAATAAAGAAGTTTTTATATATGAAATGAAATGTGACTTCCATGCCTTAACCACTCGTCCATGTCATATATATATATATATATATATATATATATATATATATATATATATATATATATGTATATATACATATATATATATATACATATATACATATATACACACACACACATATATATATATACATACATATATATATATATACACATACATACATACGTACATATATATATATATATATATATATATATATATATATTATATATATATATATATATATATATATATATATATATGTGTGTGTGTGTGTGTGTGTGTGTGTGTGTGTGTGTGTGTAAAAATATGTAACGGGAGTGAGCGTTACGTGACCTAGAATAGTATTGCCATCAAATAATATCGCCATATTTGGCGACAAAATTTAGTCATCAAATTTGGGATTATGTAGGTAAAATAATTTTCTGTTAAGAAAAGGAACACAAACACTACAGTATTCTATACAGGTGTCTGCATTTATAATTTTTGATTAACTTTGTTTAAAACATATAGTCTATTAAAATTAAACTGGGTACAGAAAAAATGGGGGGGGGTGGAGAGATCAGGGTGGCTTGCATCCCGTTGAAGTACGCATTACTGAAGTTTAATCAAAGAGAAGAGGTTATTAGAAGTACAAAGTGTCGGGAAGTCCACAAAGCCTCACAAGCCATTTGGTGCAAAATTTGCTGTCGAACAATGTTGACATGTTTTGGTCGAAATAATTCTCTCTCTCAACCGCCTAATTTTAAATCCTTTGGACTTGGTAAATGATGCGTAGTTGAAAAGGTGACTAACAAGTCTAGACATCCAATCCAAACATTGTATAACTGAGAATTTCTATTGAAATAGCATTCATTGATATGGATCGTGTTAAAGAGTGTCCACTAGTGCTTCAGGTCATGAATGGGGGTGGTCAAGCGTTGAGTAAATATGTTCTTTACGGTCTTAAAAACAAAGTGGTTAAAATTTCTGTAAAACGTTCTGTTTTTGAAATAAAAAATATGTTAGAAAAAATGCATAATTGTCCTGATTTTACTATAGTAGGTAAAATAATCACCTGATAAAACTGGAATTAGATTTTACAGTTAGAGGTAGAGGTAAGCATATTCAGAACATATTAATTAACTAAACTTTGATACATAATCCATTGCCTAACAGACATTGATGCATTTGAATGGGGCATAACAGAATATCTAAACAACTACAAATAATTCATTAAATATTTCAAATAAACTTCTTTTGACATTATTAATCATCGTTTACTAAACTATAGGTATTGACATAAAGATTTCGTCTACTCAAATGTCAAATAATCTTCTGAGATGCTATAAATTACGTGCAGGAAATGTTGCCTGGATGTCATATCTCAGTCTGACTGACTTCATTGGAATCCAACTTTTCTAAAATGAAGTGCTTTTGAACTTTCTAATTAATGAAGAATTAATATGGTTCTATTCATGGAACTTTTGCTATCTGTTTCCCGACTACATATTGCTTGTTGATAAATGCAACATATTATTATAAATTAATGCATTTCATTTCATATCTAATCAGTATTTACTTCTCCGTAAATCATGAAATGATTTATAACTAGTATCTTGAGTTAAAGAATTTCAAGGAGAATGTTGTATCATTAATGTAAATTTATTGACTTGCAAATATCTTTTATTTTTAAACACTTCATTACCAACTGATCTTATGCCATACTAGTTTAAAATCTGTGTGCGGAACAGGCCAAGCTAAAATATTTAATCTTTAGTAGGCGATAAGAATTACCGAGATTTTAAAGATTCTACAGATCTTAATAGATTTCACAGATTCTGGATATATAAAGTGCTCCTATATTACTGAAAAAAGTTCAATATATGTAGACATTAAAATATAAAACCTAGTTGGTTTATTTTAGGTGCACATACAGTCAAACCAAAATTTAGCCCCAACTTCAAAATATTTCTAATCTTGTTATATGAATGTGAACATATCTTTATGTAGAAAATGTATTACCATACATTGTCTACCAATAAGTATTTGGACACCTGTGATAGAAAAAATACTAACTTTATTCAAAATCAATAGTTGGTAGATCCTCCACAAGAGGCAATTACAGCGTGAACCCTCCGGGACATACTTTCCACAAGTCTTTTTATTACAGCTAGTGATATCGTCTTCCAATTCGCTTGGAGTTGACATATAAGTTCCTTCACCGATTTTGAACGGTTAGTGCACCCCTTAATTCGGCGATCGAACTCGTCTTAGAGGTTCTCGATACTGTTCAGGTCTGGGCTCTGGTCAGAACAGTCCATTCGATGAATTCCATTGGCATCACATCAATCCTTGGTTAACCAACCTCGAAACATAATAACTGGCATTGTCGTCCTGTAAGTAACAGGGGTCCAACCCGTAAAACTACCACAACGCAGGAAGCACATTGTCATCCAAAATAGGGCAGTAGGCATCGGCACTGAGCTGACTATGAACTTGGACCAAGAGTCCCAGTCCATACCAAGAGGAACACTCCCAGACCATAATTCCACCTCCGCCGAACTTTACTGTTGGCACAATGCATTCTGGCAGGAGACGTTCTCCAGGCAGACGTCAGACCCAGACCCTGTCATCCGAACGGTAAAGGGGGAACCTTGGTTCGTCGCTCCAAAGAACCCGTTTCCACTGATCTACGGTCCAATTTCGATGTGCTTTGTACCACATTAACCAAGCAGCGCGTTGGACTTTGTGATCAAAGGCTTATGGACAGCAGCTCGACCATGAAAACCAAGCAGATGTGCTTCCTTACGGATGGTATTCATTGAAACAATACTCCTGGATTCCTGTTGAAACTCCTAGCGGATGAGGGCCATAGGTTCGGTGCGGTTCTTCCGAATTTCTGTGGACATCACTCGTCGGTCTCTATCTCCCAGTTTCTTTAGGCTGCCGACTCGAGGCACATTCCGACAATCACCGCTCACCTTCCACTTCTTAATCACATAGGCCAATGTAGATTTTGGGTACTTCAGATTACTAGATATGACCCTTAAAGATCGGCCACATTTATGATACCCGATAATTATACCTTTCTCGAAACCAGAGAGCTCCGAACTGCGCAGCATTTTGCATGCGACTAATGCTGATGCTGTTTCCTACACGATGTATACCGGCGGAAGCCGTGATGGACCTCAGATATCGTCATTTACATAGGTGTCCAAATACTTATTGGTAGACAGTGTATAACTACTACAGCGCAAGCTTTAAGTAAAGTCAATAGATACTTCTCCGTTCCAGAACAGGATATTTGACATTTTCTGAAACCTTTTAACAAGCTAAACCTCTTTTTTCATTTCTCAAAATTCCTTTTGATTCAATACTGTACAGTTAAAAAGAATTTTAAGAGCTTTAAAACAAAGTTGTGTCAAATATGGTGTTTAGTAATCTTACTCTGGTGTTCTGCAAGTAGAGGTCTGTAACAAGTTTTTTTTAAAATGAAGAACATAAGCTACCATTTACAATAATAATGCTATTTTAGTTGGTGTATGAATTTCTTCTTCGTTCGAACAATATATGTCTTTGTCCTCTTTTGTTGCTCATAAAACAACCAATATTTATTCGGTGATTCCATGAAAAATATTTTTTTATGTTGACAAAGAATATTGAGAAGAGTAGGGTCTTCTAGAGTAAAATATTATTTCAAGAACTCTTAGAACAAAAAGACTTTTCTTAAAATTTTTTATTTTTTACCACTTATGCTATTCTAACTTTAAACTAAGGAAATATTTGGATGATTGAGAACTAAAATAGGTCATTAATTTGGTTGAAGTATATATTTTTAAAGAAGCCTGCAGCACTAGGAAATTCTAGTGTAAAATAAAACTCAATGCGAAATTATCAGGAATGTGCAATAAAGCAACGTAATACGATAATCACAATATTTCGTAAATACCATTAAATTGAAATGAATAACTTATCAAACGAAAAGGCAATGTACATAAGTGAAAATAAATATACGCTTAATTAGGTTAAATATCATTGATGCGTAAAATAATACAGGCAATATTTTGTCTTCAAATCTTCATTCAAAAAATACGAAATCAAAAAGTCTTCTTTAAACACCATTTTCAAAGCATGAACAAATGTGATGAAAATGGAAAATTCTCTTACGTTCTTCATTAAATTTTTGTGTGTCTGAAAAGCTCTCGAACGCTTTAGTTTTTCTTTTTACACATCACAACATGAATTAGAAAGGATTTATTTCATAATAATCACTGAAGCGCTAAAAAGGGTTCAATATTTTAAAAAAAGATCAAACACATGATTGTGCTCGATTTTACTTTTGTGTGGAATAACGTTCGTCATAGATTATTGATATTTAGAAAACTCTTAACTGTAACTATTTGAAAAAGAATTTCCGGAAGAAGTTCAATTAATTTTCTATTCTAAGTTTCTTTTTTAGAATCCTCTCATGCGGAATTTAAATATTAAAAATTTAGCTATTTATTGAAAGAGTGCTTTCATTAAATTTCATATTTTCCTTTTTATGACAATATTATTCTGAAAATAATTAAAGTTAAGAATTTCTTTTATAATAAAGTTTAATCATTTTCAAAGAAAGTATTATACCTAATTAAAAGAAGTTAGAATGCCCAAATTTTTTTATTTTTATGGATCACATAGCTTATTTATTCACTTCAGTGATGATGGCTCTTTTATAAAGAGGCTACAGATGAGCTGTTAATTCAATCATTAAACTGTTTGAGTTAACTAATAATTTATACTTTAACATTTAACCTGTAAGTTTGAAGGATTTCCAATCGTGAAAATAAAAAGAACAGGGTACATTTTAATCATCTAGAAGGCCAGTTGGTAGAAATTATTGTCAAATGTATTTTAAATTTGCCAGTTCTAAGAGTTGAGACACCATCTAAGTCTATGTAAGTAACTTAAATACGGCACATTGGATTGATTTGATAAGAAAATTTTTTTATATATATCCCGCATACCCGTACTTAAAATTATCGAAGTTTTCACTATGAATCTGTTTTAATTGCTTTATAAATAACTTATTGTGTAGAATCTTTAAAAATAAGGATTAAACATTTGAAGTTCTTCTTTATATACTTTTTTTAAAAAACAATGTAGTCACACAACAAACGATATACCAATTTACTACAATAAACTTATGTTTTAAACTAAAGTGACATTTAAGTTTTACCCTATTCATCACACTCTAATGGTAAAAATTAAACATTACCTGGCAGAAGTTTCTCCTAACAAGTCTTCTCTAGTGTCAAACATCGGGGATAATGATGCTAACAGTAGGAGAATGGACGGAGAATGGTAAATAGTTTTTATTGATTTTTCTTCAATATTTCAAAAGACGGCTGCTCAAGATTGAATCAAACAAATTATGTGACCTCCTCTGCATCATGATACAGGCATGCATCAAATTTTGCAACAATAATGTGAATTTATATAACAGATAAACACATCCTTGGCAATTTGCATAAATTCGGCCTACACAACACAAAAACCTTTTAGTCTCATACCTCGATTATTCAATATAATTCTTCACGTACTTATGACACTCAGCCATAACATAATTTTCACTTCTACTTCATATATGTAATATTGCTACTATTATGAGTCACAGTGCAAATATCTGATATGTAGGATGTATTTTCATTTTTTCAAATCGAACATAAGGCATAGTAATTAATAACAAGGATAATATGCAGTTACAAGGGGTATTATTAAATCATATTAATTCATATAATTTTGAAAACAATAATAAATATGGCTACAAAAGAGAATATGAAACGAAAGTGAAAGAATTAGTAATTTATTTTTTTATTGATTTTAGTGTCATTCATGTTGAGACATTTGTCCTAACGTTTTCTGTTTAAATGATCTGGCAAAAAACGTGGTTTGGTTTACAACTTACAGTCTACTGGTTTGTCCAGAAAAGATAAAAAGAACAGGACCTATGCTTAAAGCCGATTCCTGACAACTAAGAAAATGTATGCCAGCTGCAGGATTCGAATCCGAGAATTCTGGTACCGAAGAATGAACCATTGTTAGGGGGCAAAAAAAGAGAGCTTATACATGAGCCTGTGAAAAGATAAATCACTTAATATCACCAAATATGACATTTTTATTTCTTTAGAATATATTTTTAAAGTTCATGGTGAAAACTTAACCTAACCGAATGCATTATTTCTTTTTAAGATAATGAGTTGTTGTATTCTCAAAATTGATAGAGTAATATAATCTAAGAACTAATTTGTTTTTTAAAAATAATATAAACTTCATTTAAGATTCATAATTACTTAGACCAAAGGCTGGACGGGGAGCGACTGAATTTTAAATAAAATTAATAATAAGAAATTTAACTGAAAGATATAAAAACAGATCTTTAAAAATCAAAAATTAAATTAAATTATAATAAAAAGTCATAATATTTCGAAAATTTTATTCATAAACGTAGAAGGTAATTAAAGAAAAAATATAACTAGCTATAAGTATTATAATTTAATTTTATTAAACAGACAAAACTTTAACTATTTATTTGTAAAAATAAATAATAAAAAAAGTCAAATATTTCATACCATAGCATGAGAATAAAATGACTACCAAAACGTAACTATTTATTATAGGGTGCTTATGCTTTACTATGTTACTCGCAATACATTCAAATAGTTCTGTTATTCACAGTACTTCAATACATTCCTTTGTAGTAGGATAGACACAGCTTGGGGCGTAAAGCAGATTATGACTAGATTCTTATGCTCCAGAAATCCTTAAAGCTTCATTCTCTAAATCGTCTCTCTAAACATTAAATTTCGGAAAGCGTAATTCTGTGTTTCGCAATTATCTTTCATTTCAGCCAACTTATGCAGTTTGGAATAAAATCGTTTAATCTTACTGATATAAAATCGTATAAATGTGATAAATATTAAGTTTTCCATTTAGTTCTGTCTACTGAACTAAATTTTACGATTTACTGAAAATTGAATTACTACAATCTTAAATTGTATTTAGTAATATTTCGAACTGATTTCAAATGGTTAAAAACATCCATTTAGAAAGCATGCTCAAAAAAACGCAATCTAGGATTTAAAACGACAATGATATCTGAATGAGTAGGATGCTGCTGCTCTTCGGTACCGGAGTTTATGTGTTCAAGTCCCGTTGCTGATTTAAAGATACATCGACTGTCCAAACTGCCTTTAAGCAGTAGGTCCCCTTCACATGAGCCCTCATGTAGCAAAAATGTAGATTGTAGTGTCCCAAACCAAACCATATTAAGCCTAATTCTTAACGTTCACTTCTTTTATTGTTGAATATTAACAAATGCATGTTATACTGTTACACGAGTGTCACCAACAGGCTTAACAGGCATGTATCGCATATTAAATTACATACATTGTGTTATTTTTTATTATACTGGGTGTTTGAAAAATGGCGGGTATATTTGAAAAATCTATAAAAACTAAACGGATTGTGATAGAAATTATTGCAATATACTTGGGACAATAGTAAATTTTCAGAGAGACAAACTTTAAAATTAGTTACAATATTCCTGGAAAAATCTAAACTACGATATTTGTATGTGGGAACTCTTAAAAGACCAGGTGTACCGCCACTATCCAAAAACAATTGAATAAATGGAACAGTACATCTGTTCTACATGTGAATCTATCCCGCCTGAGACGTTTACACGGGTTTCTGATAATTTCGTTCTGAGAATACACCATAGTATTGCTGCCATTGTGGATATCTGGGAAATATCGTAGTTTAGATTTTTCCAGACTGCAGCGCCATCTGTTGTGGAACATTGTAACTAATTTTGAAATTTTGTCTGCCTAAAAATTTAACATTGTCCCAAGCATATTGCAATAAACTGTGCACTTCTATCACTGTCCGTTTGGTTTTTATTGATTTTTCAAATATACCGGTCATTTTCGAAACACCCTATATGTTAAGTTCTCAGGTTATCTAAATATGTATCTAACCGAACTATTTTTGCTGGCTGCCATCTAGTGGCTATCCGAATAATTATCGACCTCCAATTGCAGTTAGAATAGGTTGTTCAATATAAGGTCTGGGACTTTAGTGTAAATTTAATTTTCATGTTTCTCAGTTTATGTGTTGTAATAAGACAAGATCTACTCAGTTACTGTGTTATTAAAGAATAGTTTTATATATATATATATATATATATATATATATATACATTATTTGACATCTTATTCTAACTATTATATTATTACATATTATTACTGTAATTAATAGAACTAAAAATTGTTTAAAGTTTATGTGAATACTTGTATATCTGCCTGTTTTCAATGATTTAAACAGATAACCTTACTGTGATGAGGCGATTTAGATCTGATATATAATTGTTTCATTCATAAAAGAAGTAAAATGTTCGGGATCTAAATCTGACCTCATCACATCGTTAGAGATAGAGGACCATAATTTAACGGATTATTGTAGTCTTGTACGGGGGTCTGATTCCAGTCCCAATTAAGAATCCTGTCTCTGTACTTGACGTTAAATAAGAATGTACCTTTGTGGAGTATTTATGAGTCCCTAAGGGACAGGGCCCAATTAGAGGTGATAAGGTTACTCACGTTGGTGGTCTCAGGGCGGGGTTTGCTGAGACCAATGACTTTCTGGCAACGATCCCGATTGGGAGTCAAGAAGAAGGAGGGGACTAAGTTTGAGTTGGATGAGAAGGCCCCAGAGAGTTGGAGGAGAAGGCCCAAGAGAGTTGGATCGGAAGGCCCCACAGAATTGGATGAGAAGGCCCCAGAGAGTTTGGATAGAGGCCCCAGGGAGTTGGATTAGAAGGACCCAGAGAGTTTGGTTCGGAGGTCCCAGAAGAGAAGTTCGTTTCGGAGGTCCCAAAAGGAAGTTGCTCGATACTCCAGCCAAGTCCGCCAGAAAGTTTTCTGCGCAAAATAGTACGGCCGCACCACAGAGACTCAGGAGAAATCCCCAGATCAACGGTTGATGTAAAGATTCCCTCTCATACCCTTCAACCAGAAGTGTTCCGGGCCCAACACTTTAGACCCACAAAGGTACCCATTTTTTTGCATTACATTTTGAAATCAAGATTAGGTCCTCTCTCTATACTTACAAAAAATTTCCTAAGTGTATATAAAGTTTGTCAGAAGTAATTTAAATAGATTGACTAAGCTTAATTATTGACTTATTAGTTTTTTTTTGTAAATAGATGTCTAAATGTTTTTTTTATAATAAATCTACTTTTTTTATATTAAGCTAGCCTCAGTTGCCATTATTTTAGAGGTTAGTTGATTCTTCATTTTAATGTCTGTAGTTGCTCAGAACCTGTGGTTAAATTGTAGTAAAACAAATATTTAACACAACGCAATTTAAAATAAATTCCACTATACATTTGATCACAAGTTGTTAAATAAATATATAACGAGGACTACACAACACTTACTGTATGTTATATCGAGATTCTTCATTATACAGTTTGCAAATTACAATAAAAACTAGATACTACAACTCCTACACAGTTTTGATATTTAGGATTAATAATTTTTTAATTATGCAATGCAGCTTTAAAATTCATATATTGAAAATTTTTGTTATATAGATTTCAATAATAAAGAAATGTTCTATGATTAATCCTGTTTTAGTTATGAGAGATACATACATATGTATGTACAAAAGTAATATCGAAACTAGTGAAAATTTACTCAGAGATGATCAAAATAAATTTAAATTGCCAAAATTAAAGCTTTCTTATACGTAAGTACAGATGCAACAATTTAACTTGTCAAAATTGATATCTACATGAACAAATGAGTATTTCTGCTGAAATCTGATCACTGAAATATTTTATGAGCACAAGACTTCTATTACTTGATAAAAAGAAGAAAAAAACTAAATATAATGCCCAAAACAGACTAAATAATTATTATTATGTCATAAGTAAAATGAAACTAAATTATCGTAAATGAACGATATTGTCAAAAAATAAAGATTAAACTTCAGAATTAAGATATCTTAGATTTTTATCTGCTTTTGTTTTGGCTTAGAGCTCTATGGTCTATTTTTTCAATACACGAGGAAGAGTAAAACTGGGAACTACTGCTTGAAACCTATTCCAACATCAATGTGAGGAGGGGGATATCTTAGAAGGAAGCAGATTAAAATATAATACATAATTATAGTTTAGAATTTATTTTTATTATTAATCATTTTGACATTGCATGTGTTGAAAACTGTTACTATACAAAATAAAGTGCTTCAGCATATTAGTCTTGTGTGGATTAAAAAAACATATATTCATAGAATGTATAATAATATATTCATCATACAGTTTTTTAACCCATTTTAAGAAAAGACCCACAGATCTCCCTGAGCAGTTAATATAAAATTACATATAAATAGTAATTCAGAGGACGCATTATTCAATCAAAACAAAACAATGCCTATAAATTAACAGACGTACAGGGAAGGCATCTCATGTAACAAAAATCATCGGCAGATGACAATGTGGATACCAAAGAGGAAAATCAACTGTCGACTAAATAGAGGTATTCCGGTAAATTCCGGAGATTTTATTTTGATTTGATATGGAGCACTACGGCCTACTTTTTGCAGCACGAGGGCTAGTAAATTCTCAAGAATACCAAAGAATGATAGCCTAAACAGGGGAAAAAAGGAATGACAGAATTTAAAGTTAGTACAAAAACCAATTAATGCCGTCAATGCAGCCCTTTCAAGGGTTCGATGTAACATAAAAATACAGAATCAGTTTTCAGAGACCTTTTTTTACTGATAGAGCTCTTAGATAAGGCGATGCCATCTAAAGCCTAGTTTTTAACACTGAACTAGAAAAAATCATCAGAGATGCAAAGATAGCAACTAATTCCGCTTTGTACTACAAATCAATCCAAGTACTTGTATTTGCAGATGATCTTGATATTATTGGTAGATCAAGACGGGGTTGAGATGTTTCTATCTATTCAGGTTGAGGCTGATCATCGATGAAAAGAAAACAAATTTTAGGATTGCGAGCAACTAAGAAACTGATAATGCATGTTTGGTCACACCTTCGAAAAAGTTACTGAATTTAAATATCTTTGAACAACTCTCACGAATAGGAAGAAACTGAATGTTGAAGGAATTGATTACCGCCTGATTCTGGGAAACAAGTGCTTCTTAGGCTTCAGAAAGCAACTAACATATATTATTAGCAATATAGCTAAAATTATTATTTAATGCTAATTCAACCAATAATTTTCTATGGTGGCAAACTTTGCACATTGAGTAAGCATATCCAAAATGGACTATTAATTTTTGAAAGAGAGATACGTAAAACTTTCTATGCTGTCAAAGCAAATAACGCCAGGCAAACTCTCCACGATAATTAAATTTATAATCAATATAAACAGTCAAACATTAGTACAGTTATCAAGCCGAATAAGGTACCTTGCACTCTTATTTAGATAAGAGAATAAAAACCCAATTAAGCTCTCTCAACAAACCTGGAATCACTTAGAAATGAGGAAGACCTCCACTCAGCTGGCTTGATGATGTCGAGGAAGACTCAAAAAGCATTATACGTTACCAACTACAAACATATAGCATCTTTTAGACACTCCGATGTAAAAAAACTCATTGGGACAGATAACTCTGAATTGCTCTATATTTTAGTGCTAATAAGAAGAAAACAAGGAAGACATGCGGTGTCTACATCAAATTATGTTAAGTAGATGTGATACTGGTGTACTAGTATAACATGTATTAATGATATTCGAATTAATGTAGCATATTAGAGTTTCAGGCAGAAGTTTACGGTTTCTGAACCTACATTCAAAATGGCATTTTTTACATATTTCAAATTGGACTTTAAATAATAATGTAATTCGCATAAGACAATAACATTTATCAGTAGCTCGTAAAAATTTAATTCATCTGGCAGAGCTAGATGTAAAACTTAATTTTTATTGCATTTGTGAGATTTTATATCATTTCATGTAAACGGTTTTATTCCAAACTACACAAAGTTAGTTGAAAGATAATTACGAAACACAGAATTGAGTTTTTCAAAATTTAATGTTTACAGAGTCAATTTAGAAAATGAAGCTTTAAGGATTTCTGGAGCATAAGAATCTAGTCATAATCCGTTTTACGCCCCAGGCTGAGTTTATCTTATTACAAAGGGATGGATTGAAATATTTTCAATAATAGAGCTGTGTGAATGTATTTCAAGTAATATGGTAATGCATAAGCACCGTATAATAAAGATAAAACTTTGGTTAGTCATTTATTTCTCACATTATCACTCGAATTGTTTCATATAGTTTGTTCTTATTTATGCTTTGAAAAAATAATTGAGATTTTATCTGTTTAGTAAAAAATAAATTCTTAATTATATTTGTATTTTTTCTTTATTACCTTCTATATTTAAGTGAAAATTTTTACAAAAATAATCCTTTTATTTGTTATGATTTATCGACAATAATGAGCATGTTTAAGAGAAATTACAAAAAGGAATATAATTGACATAATTGCACTGAACATATTAATGGAAAATACCAATCGAAAGATATTAGAGATCGAAAGACCAGAGGTGTTAAAACTTTCAGTAGTATTAATATTTTATTTAAAATACCCTAAATATTGATGAAACGAGTAAAACTTTTCTCACGTAGCATCCCAATTTACTTAATCATCTGGTTCAAGAATTAGAACCCATTCATTTGCTGGCATCAATATTTTCTCCATGTGCGTGTTTTAAAGCATTATTGAAGAAAAAGAAATCGATATAGTACTATCCAATTTCAAATCGATAGCGAATATCGGAAAACAAAATGTTTACTATTCCGATGATGAATAATTCTTTTATTGATAGGGTCGACGATATACGTGCCTTAGTTTTCTTTAACATTTTCCAGAAGATTTTTTAAAACTCTTTTAACAGATTTGTGTACAGAAGAAAAGCAAATATTTGAAGGAATATTTTACTACGTGAGAAATTTGATTTCTATGCATTATATAAAAACGGTAAATTAAACGGCTAGTAAAATATTTCTGAAACCAAGGATGGCTTTAAATAAATTTAAAAAATCTCCTTACTGTTTAAAGTTATTTTAACTTTTAACTTTCGGATAAAATGATTAAATAAACGTTGGACAAAATGATATAAAAGGGAAAATATTTTTGATGGCTTAATGTATATTGCTTACATTTTAATGTGGAGATAATCTGGGCCTTCGATTTAATGATTTTCAAAATATTGCTACTTTAGTCTTGAAGGGTTAGATACATTTATTTGGTATAATACACGTTTTTACTGTAGGATATTCATATTGAATAGTTTATATCCTTTAATAAAAACAAATTCTTTAATAGATTTTATTTTAATGCTTTCATCACTAATTTTATCGGAGAAAAATAATATATCACCAAAAGAAGGAGAGATCAGTATCCCATTTATGTCTTTAGTAAGGTAAATATATCCCAGTGGTATCATAATAACTGAAAATGAAATTTAGTAGAAAATACCCACGTAGAAAACCTATACATCTCTATCCTTTAGTAATTTAATAAAAATGCCCGTTTGACAGATATGTCTTAGTAATGGTGATAGCTTTAAAGAGGTATATGGCATTTAGAGATTAAGTAAAGAGCAATTGATTTGCATGCTGAAAAAATTTAGTTACTCTTAAATATAATGTTTGCATTCATGACATTGTTTATTAGCGTGTATGATATTTAATGGTGCGTAACAATTTCATGCACTAGGGTGTCACCAGTGACTGTCTTAGATAGCTTGTCAATTCCTGGTTTGTGCTGAAATTTTCATGTTTTGAGAAGCTTAACCTTGCATTACTCTTAAAACTAAGTCGTGAACTGCAATTGTTATTTTCCTTCAGTGCATCTCCCGAGAAGTTACCCTAGTATAGGCGGATAAATCCTACATATAGTTTTAATTTTTAATTGTGTAAAAATCATCTCGATAGCTTCTGATATATTCGAGTTGAATTGACTTTATAAGGTCGACAAAAACTCCTTTCCCCGCTTTTTAAAATTATTTAAAAATGTTACTTTGATTGCAGTGATGGCTATCAGAGCAAGTTTCGGGCTGCATAGATTTGCTACATTACTTGTACTATGGCTTGACCCAATGACTCGAAGATACCCAATGCCCCAAATCAGTGACATTTTTTGTGACATGACGCAAACCTCGTTGCCATTTTAGAAATTGTTACTGTTGTATGACTTCCCCAATTGGGTTCTCTAGAGAAATTAAGCATACAATTCAGTATTAAAATGTCCTTTCATCTGCACGACCACTTCTTCACAACGGATCTTTGCCAATCCCAGTGCCGTTCAGAACCTATATTCTAGAACCAGAAAGGGATTTGGAAGACAATTGATGATGAAGAGTACACAGCTTAATCAGTTCATCATCATTCTCAGTTCGTTACTCAGCCAGGAATGAATGACTTTGTTCGGGATTTGAAGTTGCTTAAGAGTAAATACCAACTTCTTGGATCTTAATTTCAGAATAGGTATATCTTAGAGAAGTATTCTTGCACAAATTAAGAAACACGTGAGTTATTGAGAGCCCCGACTTTGCACTATAATTGTTCCAAACTCTCTTGTGAGACATCTTCCCCTTCATCATCCATTTTTAGCTAAAACTGTTACTATATATTTTTATTATTTCGGAGTTCTTTATGGGAGATTGGAAACTCATGCAGAAAATAAAGGGCAAAATTACGGAAAAGACCAGAAAAAATGATAATTTTTAAATTTTAATTTAATTAATTTTTAACAGCTAAACGGTAATTTCTGTATTGTTTAATTAAATAAAAATGCATTTCAGTATTCAATAAATATGTATTATCAGACTTTCAACTATTCAAGCGTCATATGAGTCTCCTTCAATTTTAAATAATATGACTATAATGACCACGTGTTTCCTATACAACATAGATTGCAGTTAAGTTTTCAAATTAACAAAATAGTTTTTATCTTTAAATTTCATGTACATGAGCGAAAGGTTAACATGTTTTATGGTACATCTAACAAGAAACAACAACAAAACTGTCCCATAGTCTACTTTATAACACGTAGACCTTTCAATCAATTTCACTGTGAAACCAAATCTATGCAAGAAGAAATTGATTTTGTTCCATTTTCCTACTTACATCATAGATTATCATTTGTAAGATATTCACGAACATCCAAAGATAGTTTAAAGTTTAGTATGCTTTATTGTCTGTTGAACAGAGTTGTGTTATTGTCTGTTGGTTTATGTTAAGAGCGTTCATTGTAAATTAAAAAAAAATTGACTCTAGAATTGAGAATAATTGTTAAAACTACAATAAACTATGCAAGTCATGAACTATGAAAATCACTAGGACTCCATACAGCAGATAATATAGCCCTTTGACGGAATAGTACGGACTTCTTCTGAAATCGATTGGATATATACAGAAATACTACATATCAAAGGAGCAACTATAGTCCATGCAAATAAGTAGAATAGAGCAGTGAAGTCATGCAGCTTATTAACCGAAATGGATTGTAATGGAAATAAGCATACATAGAGTTTAGTTTACATCTTTTTTTTCAAAAATTTGATAGTGGTAACATCAGATTCAAAACAATATTGGAAAACATCATCAAAATTTATTACATATGACATAAATCCCTGGAAGGAATATCAATAGAAATTGTTATTTCATATAAAACAAAATATTGAGTTAAATGCTATCTTTCTGACCTATTCTAGACTAAATTTTACTAATATTATGAGGTAAAAGAAGCGTTTCAGAATATAAATGAACGGTATGTCTATGTTTACTAAGGAACTTTTGTTGACAATAAAGATGCATTGAAAGTTGAAGTAAAAGATTTTTTTCGAATATACTTTTTATGAAAATGAGAATATAATAAAAATTTTGTTTTTAGATAAAGAATTCTGAAACGAAAAAAAAAACCAGATTTGGTTTAACTTTTTTAAACAAAACCTTTTGGTTATGGTAAAATATTTATAATTTAAAGCAATTTTTTAACTTTTTATTAAGTTATATGTAATAAGTTAGATATAAATTTAGGGAGAATAATTTTTGTTAATGATTCCTTATTACTGTGTACTCTCACCCCTCCTCAAAACAGAACGTTAAAAATTAATAGGGAAACCAACAAACCTCTTCAAAATTATCGAAGGAAACATACTAATTCTGAATGACCAAGATTTTATCAGATAGTTTTAATGTAATGATGAAATACATCTTCGTATCCGAGTTTGTTGAAGGAGTTTTAATAAGTGATATTGGAACTAAAGTTTGAATAATTTCTCCTTTCAGTTTGGAGTTATTCAGGAAACTAAACTGAAGATATCCAATTAGGAATATTAAGTTTGAACTGAATACGTGATTAATGTCATTTAATTATACTCTATCAACTAATTTAATGATGTTTTAGATTCTCTTCAAAGGCTCATTGGATTTGTAATTTGAATGAAAAAAAATAAAATTTTGCCATACTACTTACCAAAGTTTTATAAATTAGTTGTTTAAAAAGTCAATCAGACTTTGTTCATTTTATCTATTTACAGTTAAAGTATAAATGATAGAAGTGAAAAAAATATGGAACTTTTTCTTTGCATGTGAGAATTGAGTAATTGTATGGTTTTAAAACGTTTACTAATTTTAAATGCTTAGCTGAATTGTTTTTCTATTTTCAATACAACATTGCCAGTTGCTTGTTAAGCATTTCCCATCACAATGCCCCGAATTTTGTTGACCATTTTATTATGGGAGTTCTGTATAGATGGCTAACATTTCTCTCTTGGACAGAACAAACACACAAAGTGGGTCTTAGTAATTTAGAAGGAGGAACCAAGCAGAATGGCATGCACCTTCTGTGGTATCACTTGACAACATGGAGGGCACTGCAATCACGAACCTATTTTAAGTGTTCCAACTACCATTAAAGAATGCTTTGGATATTTGACCGACTTTAGCCTTGATACCACAATCCTGCGGTTATGAGAACGGCACCTTTACTGACTGAGCTACAGTTATTGATTTGTATAAAATAAGCAATTTGTTAACGTGGAACCATAGTTTTTATTAAAAAAAACAATTATGGAAATAGCGGTTTCAAATAGAAGCTTCCTGAAGTCTCCTATTATGAACGATTATGAAAGGACTAATAAAAATTTCTCCTAGGTTCAGCTATTTATTTTAAAAATAGATTAATGATGCTGATAATGTATATGCTGCATCTACCATGTATTTGTAAATAGGAAGTAAAGGGCACTATGTCCCAAATTTAAAATTTTGCGGAAGATCATAGTAAATATTTTTATAAACTTGTTTGAGTTGGACCGTTTGTAGTAAAAAGCTTCCTAAACATCTTTGTGGTTACTTAGTAAGTCATAGTACCTGTAATAGTAGGAATAAAAAGTTTTATGTCCAAATAGGGGTTTCTACCTTGAAAAAATGTTGTTTCCTAATAACTTTTCCAATTTTCAAAATATTTCCATTTTAGAAAATAATGGTAATGCTTTTGTACCATAAGAGAGAAGAACAAATCATGCACGAATATTCAAAAATGCAAATTGTGCCATTTACTTCTAGTGTACAGATATATTACCTGATATAACCACTATGATCTAACGGAAACGTAAATCTCGGAAATCAGAAGAGTTTTCAATGATGTCACGCCTGAGAATATCAGAGAAATGCATGCAAATGCTAGAGATTAATTAATTTTTTATTCAACAGACATACAAAAGATATATATATATATATATATATATATATATATATATATAATATATATATATATATATATATATATATATATATATATATATGTAGAAGAATTCAGTCATGGAAGAGATTTGCAAGAAACATCATTTATTTACAGTTATAATTGTTGGAAATTAGGAAGTTTTGGTAACTGGTTGTAAGGCCTAGCAAATACAATTATTCATATGTGAAACCAATCGTGAAAGTTATAGATCAGGGGTAGGCAACGCGGCACCCGCGGGCGCCACAGCGCCTCCGATCGATTTTTAATGCGCCCTCGCTGGACTAATGTAAATGTATGATAGCCAGAGTGATTTACTTACTCTTGTCAAACGGCTATATACAGCAAGTAGTCAGTTGAGTTTAGGATTGTACATAGATTAGCAGTTTGCTACCCTTGAGCGTATATAATTTGCGTATTTTTTGTTAGTGTGTGATCGTATTTCGAATAGACCACGCGTAGACCGTGCATTTAAAACTACCAAGTAATCCGAAATAATTCTTTTCTTTCAAAACCCTTCATGGATAAATGTAAAAGAAAAAGAACATATTATTTTAAAGATGAAGGGGAACATCTATATTGTTTCGTTGATTACAAAGGGAAGAGCATTTGTTTGTTGTGTAATAATAGTGCTGCGATTCTCAAGAAAAGTAATATTGAACGACATTTTAAGACCGTTCATACCAATTTTGATAGTAACTATCCAATGAACTCTGAAATTAGAAGAAAAAAAATTCTTTAAAATCTTCAATAACTAACCAGCTAAGTAATGAAAATAAGTATCCTATTTTAAGGAAATGCGCTCTAAAAATTTATTCATATTGTGCAACAACATACAATTGCGAGTCTTTGTTCTCAAATATGAAATATTTAAAATCAAAATACCGAACAAAGCTTAATGACTCACATTTAGATAATTGTTTAAGGACCGGGAACTCTAAATATATCCCCAATTATAAGAAATTAGCTGAAAATATGGACACCCAAGTTTCACACTGAATTATATGTATAATTATGTATGACACCAACAAAATAAAGTTATAAAAAATCTGCTTTTTATGCCTATTTACACCTGTTGATTATCTGTAAAATATGAGCCCTCGGTGATTTTCAAATTTAGTATTGCGCCCTTAAGGACAAACAGGTTGCCGACCCCTGTTATAGATTATAAAGCTAAATGTGTTATGAAGAAATCGAGCATGAATTCTTAGGAATAAAAATTATAAAGGTAAATTAATATAACCTTTTTTCTTGCTTATTTTATTCTATAGTTGAAACTAATACTTTCCTAAATTTTAAAACCATTTCTATAATTCTTGATTAAGGTTTTGAGTGTTTTGAAAGTATACAGTCTAGATTAAATTGCAGTGTTAAATTTTTAGTTGTAAATTAGCATTATATATCCATGATAACACATTTAAAAGGGAAAAAATCAGTTACTACTAAAAGTTAGATTAAAATATTTTTTATGATTTTTGCAATTTTTCTGTTAGTTTTCCATTTTTAAGATGATTTAATCTCTTGGTCCCATGGAAAACATCTTAAATGGGATTATGTATATGTATACATTGTCTTCGTATAATCTTTTTCAAATAATTAAAAGGTAGTCCAGTGTTCATTAAAACTAGTTGAGATGCAAAGATACTTTGAGAAACAATTGAGAAATTTCTCGAAAGTTCTGATGCAATGTAAAGATGCAAAGATATTACACGATGTAAAGATGTAAAGATACTAATATAAGATATACAGATGTGAAGATCTAGATGTTTTATGTAAAGATGTCAATATAATACATGATGAAAAGATACAATATAAAGATACAACGATACAAGGCTCTGATGCATTGTAAAAATGGAGAGATACTTTAGAAATAACTGAGAAATTTCTGCATTAGATGACATTCAGCAGCTCAAATATCATAATTTGAATCAACTCACATTTTCAGAGAGAAAGAAGTTTTCTGGTAAACAGTGATATAGTTAAAATGATATTTAAAACTTTTAAAATTTTGGATAACATTAACAAATTTTAACCGTTAAAAGAAAATAAATCGTAATATAGCATAAACTAAAAAGAAATCTTTGTATATAAGTAGTAAAAAAAAGATACTAGCGTTTATCGGAATATAGAAATATATTATAGCACAAACTTTTAGACATAAACACTACTTATTAAGAATTAACTTAAATTCTAATGCCAGTATAAGTTTTTAAAGAGTTCATCCATTATTTATTCCTTTTTTCAAAAGAAATTATGCGGTTTTTAAAACATTATAATCTGATAATCTGATAAATAGGGTTCTAGACTACACAAAAAAGATAAACATTTTTACTAGTGTTAGAAGTTTCAGCGTTAGAATATGATAAACTGTAAAACCTTTATTTAAAATAAAACAGATAAAACGCTATTTTGAATTACTTCCATTCCATATACTACTTTTCCATAATTCTGACAAGACATATATTGAGAAACCGCTGCTGTGGGAAAAAGTAAAATTAATTCTACTATATGCGCATAAAAATTTCTATAGAGCCCAAGTTCAGAAAAAAGAAATATTCAATCTCATATATCAGATATTCCTTTTGGCTGTAGCTTTTTTTTCTATTTACTCCGATACTCTTCCGAAATCAATAAAAGTGAACTACAACATACAAAAATTTCTTATAGCTTGAATAAGTTTTGATATTTTAAATATGAAAGGTTGAAGTGGTATTTTGAATTTCTCGAAGCAATTCTGTTTACTTGCATTTTGCAGACGATGATGTCGTCGGAGGATCATCGATAAAAAAGCAACAAGTCTTCAGTCGATAAAAGATATCGAATTCTCAAGACGTAGCAAGCGGGCAAAAAGTCGATTACCTTTTGGTGGTGGGATCTTTTCAGAGGACAAAAATTTGTCGATATATTTACCGCTGAAAAGGTATCTTTATTAAAATGGCTGATGCATTTTTGTAGGAATTTCATTGAGTTGTTATAAAATGTACAGAGTAATCAAATTTTTATTGCTCAATTTGATACATTCGAATTGAAATTTTCTTATTGAACTGTTGGCATGGAGAAAATAAAGACAAAATATCATTGCTTTGTTAGAATGAAATTCATTTTATTTATTCTGAATAAAGGCAATACAAATTATATGTACTTTAATTCATACACATTATATATCCTGTTCTTTTCCCTTGTATAAGTTAATATTTACAATGTATTTTTAAAGGGATGGTGGTGATTGAAATGTGTTTATATATTATTAATTCAGTTATAAATTAGTTATAATTTCCTTACACACATATCAGTTGAAGTAAAGTAAATTAATCATATTAAATTTTGTTACTAAAATCAAATAACATTTTGAATTATTTATTTTTATAACTTCTTTTGCTAATTTTTAAAATGCTACTTGCTACATAATGATTCGTAGATTACTAGAAGGGTTTACCAAGTCATCTTTATTTACTTTAAAATAAAACTATAATTTGTTTATACAAATTATATATACTTTAATTTCTACACATTATATATCCTGGGCTTTTCCCTTGTATAAGTTAATATTTACAATGTTATAATTTTAAATTTTTCACTGAGAAGTATTTTAAAGGGATGGTGGTCATTGAAATGTGTTTATAAATTATTAACTTACTTAGAAATTAGTTATAACTTAGTTATACACATATCAGTTGAAGTAAAGTAAATTAATCGTATTAAATTTTGTTATGAAAATCAAATAATATTTTGAATTATTTATTTTTATAACTTCTTTTGTAAATTTTTAAAATGCTACTAGCTATATAATGATTCGTAGATTATTAGAAAGGTTTACCAAGACATCTTTATTTACTTTAAAACAAGCCCATAATTTGTTTTAAATTTTGGCTCTATTCAGATTATTAGAACTCAATTTAACTATAGAAAATCAGAATTTATATTAAACTACGTAATGACACAAAAATATTTTCCTTGAACTGACTATGAAAAGTCTATCAATAAAACAATATCCAAATATTTTAAAACATAGTATTAAGTAATATTACATTATAAACAAAATAAAAGTAATGACAAAAATCGTTAGAAAATAAAGACAAAATATCAATGATTTGTTAGAATGAAATTCATTTTATTTATTCTGAATAAAGGCAATACAAATTATATATACTTTAATTTCTACACATTATATATCCTGTACTTTTCTCTTGTATAAGTTAATATTTACAATGTTATAATTTTAAATTTTTCACTGAGAAGTATTTTAAAGGGATGGTGGACATTGAAATGTGTTTATAAATTAGTAACCTAGTTATAAATTAGTTATAACTTAGTTATACACATATCAGTTGAAATATAAGTAAATTAATCATATTAAACTTTGTTATTAAAATCAAATGATATTTTGAATTATTTATTTCTATCACTTCTTTTGTTAATTTTTAAAATGTTGCTTACTATATAATTATTCGTAGATTACTAGAAAGGTTTACCAAGCCGTCTTTATTTACTTTAAAATAAACCTATAATTTGTTTTAAATCTTGGATCTATTCAGATTATTAAAACTCAATTTAATTATAGGAAATCAAAATTTTTAGGTCACTACGTAATGACATAAAACTATTTTCCTTGAATTGACTATGAAAAGTCTATCAATAAAACAATACCCAAATATTTTAAAACATGTCATTAAGTAATATTATATTATAAACAAAATAACAGTAAACACAAAAATCATTAGAAAATAAAGACAAAATGTCATTGCTTTGTTAGAATGAAATTCATTTTATTTATTTTGAATAAAGGCAGTACAAATTATATATACTTTAATTTCTACACATTAAATATCCTGTGATTTTCCCTTGTATCAGTTAATATTTACAATGTTATAATTTTAAATATTTCACTAAGAAAAAAATTTATAGGAATGGTGGACATTGAAATGTGTTTATAAATTATTAACTTAGTTATAAATTAGTTATAACCTAGTTATACACATATCAGTTGAGTAAAGTAAATTAATAATAATAAATTTTGTTATTAAAATCAAAAAATATTTTGAATTATTTATTTTTATAACTTCTTTTGTTAATTTTTAAAATGCCACTTGCTACATAATGATTCGTAGACTACTAGAAAGGTTTACCAAGATGTCTTTATTTACTTTAAAACAAACCTATAATTTGTTTTAAATTTTGGCTCTGTTCAGATAATTAAAACTCACTAATTATAGAAGATCAGAATTTTTAAGAAACTACGTAATGACATAAAAATATTTACCTTGAATTGACTATGAAAAGTCTGTCAACAAACTAATACCCAAATATTTTAAAACATGGTTTTAAGTAATATTACATTAAAAACAAAAAAAAATTAAGTTGAAAATTTATTTTATAGAAACGCATTAAAAGTATAAAATTTTAAATATTTTTAAATGTGATTTTTTAAGCTTTTCTTCAATGTACACGCGTACAAATTCTCATAATTTTTTGTTAATAAATTTCAAAAACCTTTTCTATCATACACTGCTCCCCCTTTTTTATAATATTTGTAGAAGCATTTCTTTTAACAATTATATTCTGACATTTAAAAAGTTTTTCTTTATTAACATTATAAACGTTTTTCACACAAAATTCCTCTTAAAATCTACCTCATTAAAGAAAAAATTTACTTATGTAGCTTATTTTTCCTCAGTAGAGGAAAGATGCTAAAACTCAGCAGATTTTATTTTATTTTAAGTAATACGATTTGATAAAGGTTAGAAATTTTAATTGAATAAGTGATGCACTGGTGCATATGAAATATAGGTAAATTAAAAATAATTAAATAGAGAAAAATTCTAAGGCCAGCCAAGAAATATTAATATTAAGTTGCTTTATAAGAAAAAGAAGCAAAATAAGATACTTAATCTTTTAGTTCATCCCAATCCCATGCAAATAATTTAGATCTTTATCTCATCTTGGACTGAGATCAGTTTAATTTTATATCAGAAATAGGAACTGTGGGGAAAGGGATACAAATCTAGGCTAAAACTAAATTTAATTTGGATATAGATAACTGCAGTAAACTTAATGCGAAATTTTGGAGTGAAATAGAAGTTTACATAAAATATAAAAGAACTTGAAATCACGTTAAAAAATTCCGGGGAGAAAATCAAAGTATACGCTTATCTGAAGGGGAATCTCTCTTTATTTTGTCATTCCTGAAGTTTATTTATTAGTTTTAAGCACTAGTTTAGAATTTCAGCTCCCTAGAATGTATGCATAATGATTTCTAAAATTGCCAAAAAAGAATATTCAGCAGCAGGAAAATTTGATATATTCATTCATCGATCATATCGCATATATTCTTGTAATATATACTATTCTATATTAGCATATATGCTAATATAGAATTAAATATAAATAAAAAAGGAGTTATTTGACACTTTAAAATATATTTAGTATCAAACCTGTCAAAGTGAATTGAAACAGGATTAATTAGATATAAAAAGGGACACAATACCTACAATTTATATAAAAAGTATTATGATTATATGTTTTATCAAAACTTTTGTAATATGATGAATATTATTATTTTAAAAATATTTTTAACTAATTATTGTATTAAAATAGGATCAATACTATTGTTACATATTTTTTAAATGTATACATGTTATTTGATACCATAAATATGAAAACATACTATACTGTCTTGTTTATAAATACTTTATATCTAAATTTTAATTAAACTATCGATATTTTATTACTTTAAATTATATTTTTTAAATGTTTACACATGCATGCAAAAAATTTTAAATTTGTATCTTCAATATTTCAAAACTTGTTTATATGTCTATAGTTTCACTCAAAAAAATAATATTGAAAATTAAAAACTTTCATCTGCTACCTCTTCCTGTTTGATTTTTCTTCAATTTCAAGCACTAACTGTTTCTGTTTCCCGAACTCAAGCAAACATTCTTTAAAATCTTTTTTTGTATTTCCGATATAGTAATAAATTTTATAAGATTTAATTATAAGCGATAGACAGTTTGGCGATAACTAATATATGGTCTATTAGATGCTGAAAATAAAAAGAATCAAATATTCCCCGTAGGGAATTTTATATGGACAAATGACAGTATATTTGTAGAACTAGAACGATAATGAGCTATTGATGGCAAAATAAGTTGACATCTGTCAAATTATGCTTTAAGAAAAGATTACTAAATTCTTAGAAGAGTTAAAAAAATAACTGGTCATGTGTTGACAGAAGAGCAAAGGTGAAATATTTCTATACGGGTCTTGTTGAGAGATTTTCGAATGTTCCTGAGAAGAAAATTAGGTAACTAGTATTAGATAAAGATTGTTAGATACTGTGGGTTATTATAGTTTGAGATTACACGAGTTATGTGTTTAGAGCAATTATTTTCCTTTATCATATGCCATTTGTAAATAAAATAATGTAGTAATAAAAATATGTAAGGGATGATTAATAAAATATTTAAAATGATAATAATTTATCTGTAATTAGACATAATAGAGAGGTTCACAATCATAGTAGACTAAGTCCAATTTTTTTTTCACAAAATAAACTTGATTCCCAAGATTATAATCATTTTTTTTAAAAATATTTATGTATATGTGAATAGATTTGAAAATACCTAGTTATTAAGCAATTTCTAAAATTAATTTTAGTTTCAAGGAATTAATTTCAATTTAGGCACTTAATGTTTAATTTTTTAAAATTTTCCAATTGGATTTAGTTCACTTTGATTGTGAACCCTTCAGTTGAGAGATCATATATTACTGCGTGATTTTCCCTTTTAACCACTATTTTCTGCTATTTTGTATCTGAATGTAAGCACATTGTGTTTACACAATTTTATGTTAAAACAGTTATATACACTTTAATCAGAAGTCAAACTAGTTACTAGTTACTTATGATTATAATTTATCTTTATCTGTAAATAGACATAATAGAGAGGCTCACAATCAAAGTGAACCAAGTCCAATTTTTTTTCAGAAAATAAACTTGTTTACCAAGATTATAATCATCTTTTTAAAAAAATATTTATGTATATGTGCATAGATTAGAAAATATTTAGTTATTGCGCAGTTTTTACATTAATTTTAATTTCAAAGAGTTAATTTCGATTTAAGCACTTTATGTTTAATTTTTTAAATTTTCCAATTGGACTTGATTGACTATGATTGTGAACCCTTCAGTTGAGTGATCATATATTACGACATGATTTTCCTATTTAACCACTATTTTCTGCTATATTGTATCTGACTGTAAGCACATTGTGCTTACACAATTTTATGTTAAAGCAGTTATATACACTTTAATCAGAAGTCAAACTAATTACAAGCACAAAGTAGGATATACTTCATAGAGCTGATTACAAACATGCATGGCAGAAGTGGATTCAAACTCTATGATTCCGGTAACAAAAGGCAGTGCCTTACTTATTCAAGGGAAGGTCAATGTGATGAGGCGATTTAGATCTGTTATATAATTTATTCATTCATACAAGACGTAAAATGTTCGGGATCAAAATCTGACCTCATCACATCTTTGTAAAGAGATGGAGGACCGTAAATTTCTATTCAACGGATATTGTTGTCTTGTACGGTGGTCTCGGGCGGGGTTCTGATCCCAGTCCCAGATTAGAATCCCGTCTCCGTACTTGACATTAAATAATAATGTACCTTTGTGGAGTATTTATGAGTCCCTAAGGGACAGTGCCCAATTAGAAGGGATAAGGTTTGGCACGTTGGCGGTCTCAAGGCGGGGTTGAAGCAGATCAATGAAATTCTTTCAACTATCCCGATTGGACGACAAGAAGGAAGAGGGGAAAAGGTTGAAATAATTAAATATGAAAAATCTAAAAGATGAGACGAGGGTTCGGAGGTCCCAGAGTTGAGGTTCGGAGGTCCCAAAAGAAGGTGTTCGAAAGCCGGGAGTCCAGTCGGGTCCGACGGAAGTTGTTCGTGAGTCCAGAGGAGAAGGTGCTCAATAGTCCAGACTAGGAGAGTCCAGCGGACAGGAAATGTTCCTGCACCAAATAGTACGGCCGCACCCCAAAGACTCAGGAGGAAGCCCCTGACGAGACCAACGGATGATATATAGATTCCCTCTCCTGATCAGCCATAGATACCCTTCAACCAGAAGTGTTCCGGGCCCAACATTTTAGACCCACAAAGGTACCCCAAATTTACATACATTTTTGAAATTGAGATTAGGTCCTCTGTCTATTTACAAAATTACTTAAGTATATAAAAAAATTTGTCAGAACTAATTTAGAAGATGTTGACAAAGCTTATTTTATGAAAATTGGCATCAGTTTTGTATGTAAAATGATGTATATATATTATAATAAATTTACTTTTTTTTATATATTAAGCTAGTCTCGGTTGCTATCAATTTAGCTGATAGTTTATTTTTATATTTATGTCTGTAGTTTCTCAGAACCTGTGGTTAAATTTAGTACAAAAATACTTAACACAACGCAATTAAAAATAAATCACCACTATACATTTGATCACAGGTTGTTACTCAAATATAAACGAGGACTACACGACAGTCAAGCATATTGTGAAGCCTTCAATGTTCCTGAGTGAAGAAGTAGCGTGAAGAAGGATCACAGACTTAACAAAATTGGAAATCACTTTTATTTTATGGTGTAAATGATTGCTATATACAAAGGGATTCTAATATCCCCAAACCATTCGAAATGTCTAGGATTATTGCTTGGATAACATATCCACGATGAACACAGTCGTAAAAGAGAATTAACTATTCTCACATAATAGGGAGGCTTTTACAACGCAAACCCAATCTATTTCCCGTTCGGTGTCCAAGACCCTGCCGTTCCTTATATGAGCGGACCTTACGAATCTCCCGAACGTAATTGCTAAAGAGCTGGCTCCTGTCAAAAGTCACGGAAGCCTCTACGAGGTCAATGCACCTACGTAAAAAAATGTCGAATTAGCCCCGAGTTGCAAAATTCTAACCTTTTTTCTAGTCACAAAATTCTAGGTTACGATTCTAGTTACCTGAGAACTCCACCTAAGGTTACAGCTAGTTGATTAATCGAATTCTCATTTGCTAGCTGTCCCATTCCGGAATTCTCGATGTAATGCTCCGGAATCATTACCGTGACCGATCAGGGCGTGAAACCTATTCAACCGAACTGTCAACATCCCAGACAATGCGTCGTCACGCTATTGTAGTCTAGCCAATCAGGTGGGACCCAGCTTGGCTGATTTCTGTCATTAGAGCTCTGAACAAAGGCCGTCGTCACAATATGATAGTTTTTACTTACAGCTTAAAGAAAATGGCATTTAATTTGATGGTTTATTATCCACCTTACAGCCAAAAATAGTAGGTAGCTCTTCAGATCAAACTGAAAGCTGGTATAAATAAATAAATCCAAACCATATAGCAATTTTGACAGCTAATTTAAATGCATGTAATTATTTTAACAGAAAATTGTTTCCTACAATTTGATTATTTTCAAATACAAATAACAGAAAATAGCAATTAAACTAAAAATCACGAAACGATTCTTCAGTTTGGACCAGCTAAAGATGAATTAAAAACATTTTAATCATTTTATTTAGCATCTCATTCATATATTTACTATACGTGTACAAACGGCACATGCTAAATGTAAAATAATGGTTCTAAACACGTAGCACGTGCTTTGGAATCTTAAAATGTAGTAACCCATAAGCGCTGAAAAAGTGCCAGCAAATTTATTTTACGATTCGTTTTCCCATTTTGAATTTTTACGACCGGAACAAACCCTTGAATATAAAGTACTAGATTTTAAAAACGAAGAGCGTGGTGTTTATGCTTGTTGTATTTATCAAATTATGTTGTTTAGAATAAAACGCGTCTGGAAAAAAGAAACCTTTATATATACACTTCATCTCTGTCAGCGTGGAATAGTTTTAAATTCTATGTATTACAAATACGTTGAAAAAGAAAATTACCCTTTTAAAGAGTATTTTATACTTATTTCGTATGTTTCACCCCTCTTTCTTGGAAAAATATTTGGAAATTTGAAAGGCTCAAATAAAATTGTTGAATTTTACATGATTTTGTTTGTGATTTTTTTATATATAGACTACGTTCACGTATTTCAGTTAAATTGGGAGCAACTGTTAAAAATTTGTGAAATGCTTCTATTTTATAACGTAGTAGTTATGTGATTTAACAAATTTAGTTATTATTACATGAACGTTTCCAGGGAATGCATGGCAAAGTTATATCTCAATAAATTAAAAAAATAAATAGGCTTTGAATTTTACGTAGTATTTTCACCTCTCTTACTGGAAAAAGCCCTCTAAAATTTGAAGTATATAAAAACCCGAAAGAGCATTAATAAATTTTACGGGATTTTGTGAACATTTTATAGATAGAATATCCGTAGATAGATCCCTTATTCATTATATTGTGGTAAATTGTTAAAAATGTGTTATTACTTCTATACATAATGTAGGATTCAGTGATGAGATTTGACAGTTTTATGTTGCTATTATTGTATGGACGTTTTGAAAGAATGTGTGTCAAAGCTGTTTTGAATAAATTAGTAGATAAGATAAAAACATGAATGGCTTTTTAAATTTTACAATTATTTTACTAGTTTCATCTAACTTACTCAGAAAAATGTTCGTAAATTTGAAGAATATGAAAAGATTGTATAAAATTGTTGAATTTTATTTTGTTTTATTAGAGCTAAATTATGCAATCTATAATCCCGCAGTCAATTGATATTATTTGGTTCAATAGGTCCTCATGACCCCCCAGAGCCATTATACTCTATACAACTCAACTTTATTTATGCTTTGATCAACTGTTAAATTGTATTTGTTACATTTATTCTATAATATTTATAATTTATTTTAGTGATTAAATCTTCGAAAATGAAATGTTGCAGTTATAATGTAGACATTTTGAAGAAATGCGTGCGAAAGTTTATTCTCTAAATCGATCAAAAAACATTAATGAGATTTTTAATTGTATATTTTGCAAGCTACACCATTTTTGCTTGGAAAAATATTTGGAAATTTAAAGAACGTAGAAGGCCCAAATAAAATTGTAGAATTTTGCATGATTGTGTAACAACTTTATTTTAGCTATGTTAACTCATTCTATTTATACCGTGATCTTTCAAAACGCGTTTATTTAATTTATTCTAAAATGCACAATTTATGTGATCAATTTGAGCATCAACAATTTAATGCTATGATTATTAATATTATATCTATACAGTTTACCACAGGAGAAATTATCGAGTGTTGTGTTATTAAAATAAAATTTTTTCTTTAACCTTCAAAACGATATATCCAGTTATTATGTATAGAAAAGTAAAATTAGGTAATTATTAAGGGTGTTTTTGAAACACTTTAAACTCTGCTTATTAGTTAAATTAATTTACTCTTATTAAATATGTTATTACATTAATCGTCAAAATTATAAACTAACTCAATTTTACGTTTCTAACTTCAATGTGATCCAAATCTCTCAAATAAAGGGGAGGGCTTCAATTATACATTAACAATATTTCTTCAATTGTTGGAATGTTGGTAACAGGATTCAGCGATATCAATTACATTCATAAACTGCAAGAGAATTTAGTTTCAAAATATAAAGTTTTCTGAAGCTGCAAATTTCGTTTCTGAGTTTCAAAAAGGTAAAAATTTTTCAGTGATATTTTTTTTTGATATTCAGAGAAAAAGATTTCTTTTACTAGCGAAAATCTGACAAGGATCAGGCAAAGAAAATGATCTAAGTATTGTTATGAAGACTATTAACCAAACCAAATACTGCTTAACACACATGCTTAACATTTCTTTCAGTCATTCAATTTAATTTATTTTTGCACGCTTCTTGGTGCCAAATTATTTTATTAAGTTTTTCTTTCAGCAGTTGCGAGCTGCATGATTGTTTAAGTGCCATCATTTATGTTAGGTCACAACCTTATTCAAGACAAAACCTTGAAGCTTTAACTTTTTCTCAACATGAATTATGCTCCTTATTGACACGTAGGCCGTATTACTCATACGTAACAATGCTTTGTTTCTAAATTACGGTGACAATTAATTTCTGTTTTCAAAATCATTTAAATTTGAGGACATATTGGTTATTACTTGCAAGATTTCTATTTAAATGGAATCTAGACTTGATTTTAAAAATGAGGCCGGGAAATATTTTAAAAGATTTTAATACCATTTCATTGGTAATAATGTTAATGTTAAAACAGAGCAAATATCTAAGCATTAAGAGAACGCATAGCTTTTAAACACTCAGTTATAGATCTAACAGTGAATATTTATTAATTCTTTCTATCTAATAAACTATTCAAGTAATATACTTGTGACTTTACTTTTTTTTGCAACATACGAAATAACATTGAAGCTTTATATATATTTATACTGCAAAAAAAAAAAAAAAAAAAAAAAATAGAAATAAAAATTATTAAGTAAATCATATTTATTTATTATTAGCATTATTAAAAGGTATTCTGAAACATGTTGCAAGCATGATAAATTCATGAATTTTTTCTCTTTATTTCAGTTAAACTTGATACAGGACTTGTCAATAATATTCTAAGAACTGTTTCAATTTATTATTTTAAAATAGGAAAATTTAAGTTGAAATTTCTAATTTATTTAATCACTAAAATTGAGGTTTTAAATTTCGTAAACATTAATATTTTACTAATATTTTTCGTCTGTATTGCCTCGTTAGATATTAACGTAACGTATGTCGTATATACGTAATTTGCGAAAACCATTTTTTTAATAATAACAATCTAATTGTTTGCATCAGTTTTAAATCATTCTTATTAGTGAAAGGTTACTAAATTACAATTAAAATTTGAGCTTTCGGAATACTTATATATAATTTGGGGCATTAGATAAAAAATTTGGTGTCAAATAAACTAAATTTCTAAAAATATATATTTTTTCATTTTTAAAGGTTGTGTGTTCTTTTAAGTATTTCAAAGGACTCCTCGAGAATCCTCCTCATGTTTTATTTTAAATCCGACAGGCATGCCTGCTAGATCTTAACAGTTTGATTAAGGTGACATAGTACCTTTCGAGATAAAATATCTTCCCTGTAAGAGTTTATATTTAATTAACATGAAATGTTTTGCAATGTATAAAATATATTTATTCTATATTATTAATAAGGCTCTAACGTTATAAGAATTATTTAGTTTTGTTACATGCAGCAAATCATTTTTTAAAGTATAAAATGTAAACCCCTAGAGAAAAAAGTAAAAATTTACTAAAATTCTATGTAACTTTTGAAATTTATAAATTATAAATTAATTTTATAACAATGGAAACTAGTGTATTTATTTTGTAAATCTCAACTATATTAATAAGAGCGATGCATTTTATTGTATAACATGATAAATGTTATTTTATTTTTAAATTTTTGATTTAAAAGTAATGAAAATGAAGTCTATATTTTTCCCCGTTTTTTCAGTTTTAAAATACCATATATATTTAAAGCTTTATATTCAGAGAAAATAATACATGTTTTACTTCATTTTGATATAAAAATTTAGTTTCTAATATACACATTTAAAACTTACCTTACGGCTATGTGAATTTATTTATTTTTTCATTTTCTATGTTATTTTAACATATATACTACATTCAATGGCAAAATTAATTAATACTTTCAAACCTAAAACATTCTTATAAACATTTTAAGAAACAACTCATTCTAAGGAAAATAAAACTTTTTGTTCGATGATAAATGTCTGTTACAGTGAAAATTCAAATGTCTAAAAGTATATGATCCTCTTATGAAAATTTCAGATATTATTTAACAATTCATGAAAGAATAACAATTATTCTCCGTTCTCCCTTCTCACCATTCTCCGAGAGAGAAATGCCATGGAATAACACAGTGAAGTCCTTGGGAATAATGCCCTACCATATCGTACAGTAGAACGGTGTCTAGGAAAGTTTCAGCAAGGATCAACGGCTTTTTTGATCTAAGTACGCTTCTCAATTACATGAAAATCACCAACTGACTGATTCTTCGCTCCAACAGCTATTACAAAGTCATGTGCTATCAACATATGCCTGAAGAATACACACACATCTATGTTTCAATATCTCACATATATATATAAATATATATATAACTATATATAAAAAAAAAAATAAAGTTGCCATGACTTATGCCCTAATCCTCGTATTTTTTAGTTGTTAATTTATTAGTTGTTAAGCCGTTATGCAGTTTAACTATTTTTAGATAAACCTTCACATATCCGCATATTTACTCACAGATTTGCTTGTGAAGAGTTAACTATATAATTGGGTAAGTGGAGTAGATAGACAAAAAAAAAAGCTTCATTTAAATTAATCTGTTGCACTTTTTGTCTCCCCACTTGAAAAAAAAGAGAAAATCCTCCGCTTTGCTTAGATACATCATTGAATCATTATATACAAGAAAGTACAAAAGTGGAGTACACAGACAAGAAAAAGCGTGCATTCAAATCACTGTGTTTCACCTTTCGTATCAATATTGGAAAGAAAGAAATATCATTCGTTACGTTTTACGTTACATCATTAAATCATTATGTAAATATTTGTAGACAAACAAGCATATAACTACACATATACCCAGTGATTTGCTTGTGCAGGCTGAATAACTAATTTGGGTAAGTGGAGTAGACAGACACAAAAAAGCCTCCATTTAAATTAATCTTTTACATCTTTCGTCTCACCATTTGAAAAAAAGAAAAAAAATCATACACTTTGTTACATCATTGAATCATTATATACAAAAAAGTACACAAGTGGAGTACACAGACAAGAAAAAACATGCATTCAAATCATTGTGTTTCACCTTTCGTCTCAACATTAAAAAGAAAGAAATATCATTTTTACCTTTTATGTTACATCATTAAGTCATTATATATTTTAAATAATTTAGACAAACATGCATATAACCACATATATACCCAGTGATATGCTTGTGCAGGCTGAACTATATAATTGCGTTAGTAGAGTAGACAGACACAAAGCTTCATTTAAATTAATCTGTTACATCTTTTGTCTCACCATTTGAAAAAAAAAAAGAAAATCATCCACTTTGCTTAGTTACATCATTGAATCATTATATATTTTAGACAAATGTACATATTACCAAATTACATATACCTCTAGTTTCGCATTTGCAGACTGAAATATACAAGTACAAAAGTGGAGTACACAGACAAGAAAAAGCATGCATTCAAATCGTTGTGTTTCACCTTTCGTCTCAACATTGAAAAAAAATAAATATTTGTTTTATGTTACATAATTAAATCACTATGTATTTTAAATATTTGTAGACAAACATCAATACAACCACATATATACCCAGTGATTTGCATGGGCAGGCTGAAATATATAATTGCGTGAGTAGAGTAGACAGGCACAAAAAAAACTTCATTTAAATTAATCTGTTACATCTTTTGTCTCACCATTTGAAAAAAAAGAAAATCATCCACTTTGCTTAGTTACATCATTGAATCATTATATATTTTAGACAAATATGCTTATAAACAAACTACATATATACCTACAGGTTTGCATTTGCAGACAGAAATATATAAGTACACAAGTGGAGTACACAGACAAGAAAAAGCGTGCATTCAAATCCTTGTGTGTCACCTTTCGTCTCAACATTGAAAATAAAAGAAATATCATTCGTTTTACTTTACATAATTAAATCATTATATATTTTAAATATTTGTAGACAAACATGCATATACCCACATATATACCCAATGATTTGCACGTGCAGGCTGAACTATATAATTGCGTAAGTTGAGTAGACAGGCACAAAAAAAAAAAAAACTTTGCATTTAAATTAATTTGTTCGTCCCTTTGAAGACGCAAATGACAGGAAAAATCTTTCCCTGAAGCTCTTAATCCCCAAACATGGGAAAACTCTCAATAAATTTTCCGCAAACGAGTTCCTTAATCCTCCGACGCTTATTTTATCATTAAATTGTCCCAGAAATCGTACTTAATGAGATAAAGATGAGGCCCACGAATGGGCAAAGAAACTTAATGCATTTTAAGATTCCAATTGTCTATCGTGACGCATTTATTTAGATTGTTAAATTCTTCCTAGAGTAGAAGGCCCTTCGTGCTCGAAAACAACACTATTTCTCCCAATTGTTGCAACTCTCGTGCAATTTTTCATTTAGCATAGAATTTATGTCCGTTAAAAATGTCTTAATGAATTTAAAGTGTTTACTGTGAAGGGTAAATACCGAAATAAAAGTTTATGTAATTATAATTACAAAATTATGACTCCATTAAATTATTCCGCTTTATTAAGTCTATTCGAAGGAATGCTGCTTTAAAAACTTGGTTCTATATGACAGATAAAATGTTTTGTTATATAAGAAACTGAGTTATGGTATTTCATCCAGTGTTATGGTTCTTAAATTATAAACATTAGGGCTATTCATTTTCTAAAACTTTTATTTAAAAACTTAAGCATTATTTTATAATAATTTTGCTCATAAATAATTACTATTTTCATATAAAAAAAATTTCACAGACAAATTTTTCTCTCTGCTTTTCGAAGTATGTTAATTGATTGCTTTGACCGTAAACTATTTTCTTTCAAAAAAGAAATTTAACATTTTCAAAAAGAAAGTACATTTCTTTAACACACTCGTTAATACTTTTTACATTTGCCAAAATATTTTTTAGATACTAAATTTAGTAATTTTTAAAGTTGTGTTAACTATTTATTTAAATGTTATAATTCGTCATATTTAAACAAATATGACGATTAAATGTGGCACTGCCTACAATTTCAGATCTTACAAATTAATTGTCATTAAAGTAAAAGTTCAAACTTTGAAAAACTGCTTTTAGAAACTACACTTCAATTTCATACATCTAAACATTAAATGGTAAATTGATGAATATTATTAGATAAAAGCTAAAGTTATAAAACATTAGTCATAGTATTGGTTTATAATACTGTATATATATATAAATATATATATATATATAAATATATATATATATATATATATATATATATATATATATATATATATATATATATATATATATATATATATATATATATATATATATATATATATATATATATATTATATATATATATATATATATATATATATATATATATATATATATACTGGACGCAAAATCCCCTAGGAAGCCAGGGCGTATAGTGCCAATCACTTTTTCCGAGACCAAGCGCCTTGGGATGCTAAGCATATATTCTTGTTAGGTGGCCAGCCTTACACTGAACCCCCAGTGTTAAGTTCTCAAGCATGCTTGGTCCTCAGTTTATCTACACACTGAAGGGATGAAAGGTTGAGTCAAACTTGCCTAGCCCGGGGATTGAACCTCGAACGTGTGTCGTGGGAGTGGGAAGCTCTACCACAACGCCACTGAGCTTATATACAGGGTGTCCCAAAACGACCGCTTAAATTCTTCACAGCAAGATTCCTATTTGGAAGTATATAAAACGGCCCAAAGAAGTGTTCCCGTACGATGCATAGTTTACCAGAAAAATACGAAAAACAAAGTATAACGTCACTGCCGGTGCAAGAAAAAACATTTTATTGGACATATTAAAAACAGTATTTGCATATCTTTCCAGACGATAATGTTTAAAATGTTCGCCCCGCATATCACGCAATGAATATAGTGCGCCATGGAATAACGTTAAGCTGCCTTTGAACTGGTATTTAAAAGGCTGCATCTTGCAGCTACCGGTATTCTTCGTATGGTGGCCATGTATTCCGCTCGTGAATATTGCGACATGTACCTGATATACGGCTGATGTAATATAAATGCCTTACGAACTGTTAGGGAGTATGCTGTTGATATCTTTAATAAGGTGTTTTTTCTTGCACCGGAAGTAACGTCATATTTTGTTATTTGTATTTTTCTTGTAAACTATGGATCGAACAGGAACGCTTCTTTGGGAAGTTTTTATGTACTCCCAACGAGGAATTGGGCCGAACGCTGGTTAGGGCACTGATCGTCGGTACCAGATTTCTTGGGTTCGAAGTCCACTATGGCATGGATGTCGAACAGGAACGCTTCTTTGGGCAGCTTTTATGTACTCCCAACGAGGAATTAGCTGTACAGAGTTTATGCGGTCGTTTTGGGACACCCTGTGCGTGTATATGTATATATATATATATATATATATATATATATATATATATATATATATATATATATATATATATATATATATATATTTACGATATGCATGTGGTATTTATGTAAGATAGGTTGTCGATATGACAGAAAATATTTAATATATTATACTACTATTATACAAGATTTAATATAATGCTATATATGTGTGCGTGTAAAGTTTCTGAACTTTATACTTCTTTTAAACTGAGTTTTTTTCATTTTAGGATGTTGTCTTAATGGGATATCTATGATGTAGCAAGATTGTTCTGAAGATAGTTTGTACGGCATGTAACGACCAAAGCATATCAAAATTACTAAATTTAAAAGTTTTTTTCGTTTAGTAAACATTTTTGCTTTTTTACGTGTTCGATTTCCAGTCAAGTCTATCAGGTTAGTTTCATTGATTTTTTCTTATGCATGACACAAGTATATGTTTCCTATCCGTGCCGAGAGGTGTCTAACTTATATAATGAGGAAGTTCTCAGCTTAGAGCACGCTGGGAGTAGAGTATAAAATAGTATCCTGTTACTGAGTTTTCTAGATCCTATTTTCTAGTTTAAATATGACAAGTTAAGGAATACAGTTTAAATTTGATTTCACTTTTGTAGAAATGGACAATAATGGTGACATACAATTAGCTTCGTGTAACTTGGAAAATTATACCGTGCTACTTCCTGGGAGTCTTTATATGTCTAATGTTTGTGATTTGCAATGCCGTGTATAGCTCGGCTTTCAAAACTGATCGTTCCTAGCACTCTATTTTTCCTTCTATCTCTTTATATATGCACACACACGCACGCACAAACACATACATATATGTATATGTATATAAATGTAATATATCAAAATTATTTTACTTTAATATTTCCTTAAAAACTTCCTCCCATTCAAATTCCTTAAAAATTTTTTCCCAGTCTCTAAATGTCTTAATCAAAGGATATCTTCGACTTAAAATTCTTTCGATTCATTTCCCAAAGCTTTCTGTTCTATAGATGTAAATTATCTGTATATTCAACACGTTTTTCAGCTGTCGCCGGCAAATGGCTCCGCGTTTTTTCCTGATCTCAACTCTTAATTCGCTGAGTAAGTTTCTTCTACCTTGGGAAATTTTTTTGTCTTCGCTCTTGGGTACACCTTTGTTCTAGCAGAGGGATTTTTGAACCTTTCCTTTGTCTGTCATTGACTAGTAAAGATGTCCGTTTTAGCAGCTCTAAAATAAAGTTTTAAGACTT
>CM063498.1:105503405-105518405 GCA_032207245.1 Pardosa pseudoannulata | reverse complement strand
TCAACAACAGTATATGCGCAATTTAAAGCAGGTGTTCAAAGTGTCCGCCGTGCATGTCTAGGCAGGCCTGAGCAAGCCGTAGAATGGCTGTCATCATACGTTGCAGCATCGCGGAGTCCACTGCAGTACAAGTAGCATGCATATTAGCAACTAAGTTCATTTGTATTGTCACTACGTCTCGATACACCAGTACCTTGAAATGGCCCCATTCGAAAAATTCCAACGGTGTAAGATCATATATATATATATATATATGCGTGGCGAACATTTTAAACATTATCGTCTGGAAAGATATGCATATACTGTTGTTGATATGTCCTATAAAGGGTTTTTTTCTTGCACCGGTAGTCACGTCATACTTTGTATTTCGTATTTTTCTTGTAAACTATGGATAGTACAGGAATGCTTGTTTAGGCAGTTCTTATGTACGCCCAACGAGGTATCTAGCCGTGTAGATTTTATGGACATCCCGTTTATTTAGTTCTCCGAAAATCCTTTACTATATTAAAAATTCATTCAATAATTATCAAGACAGATTTTATAGAGGTGATTTTAATATTTAGAGTATAGTTTGGTGGTAACAAAGAATGCATATGCAAATCTTAATCAGTCTAGAGCATATCACGAGAATTTGTATTAGGAATGAATATATAAATACAAATATAGATACATCGATACATACATACATATATGCACTCATTTACTTAAAGATAGTTTCATACTATAATACTAATATATTTCATAAGTACTATATTTTCTAATGGTTAGCTTGTAGTTTTTTTATCCGGTGGGCTTGGCTTCGATTCTAAATTAAAGTTTGAATGTAATTTGTGTTGTCTTTCCACAGGGGAGTTCTGTTTGCCACTTATGAGGGGCTCCTTGAGAAAAATGGTCAACAACATTAAATAAAGAGAAGTGCATCCACGTTGATAAAAAATAATGTAAGTACTTTGAAAACTATGCTATAAATTTAAGTACCTAATCTATAAAAGTGCTTTATGATTCCAATTTTCCTTTATTTATCATAAACTTAATTCCCATTGTTTGTAGACTTTACTTGCATTATTATCATTACGAAAATAGTGACTGTTTGAAAGTCACCATTTTCGTAATTTCAAAAATGCTTGCTAGATAAAAGAAACACATATGAAAAACATATTTCTAGCTATAAAGACGATCATATGTTCGAAGTTAAAACCTATAAAATAAGGAAAATTACAAATAAAAAGGTATTTTTTATTTTACACATATTTGATATATTATAAAACTTTGCTCGGCTTCAATAGGCTTGTAAGATAATAACATGATAGGTTTGGGATGATTGATTATATGCATGTCGATCAAAACATTCAGATTAGTTGCAGATGACCTAAGAACTTTTCGGTTTTGACCTTTCTTATTCACTCGATAGATATTATAAATAATTTACTAAACCTTCTTCTTTTCAAACATTATGGATTATCTTTCAAGAGAAATATGTTTTTAAGATATGTCCACATTTTGGAAATTTTAATACGAAGTGATAGAAGAAAATTGGTCTTTGATGTAAAAAGAATTAAATAAATAAATAGTAAAATACTTTGCAACTAATGGAACTATGTTGGATTTTTATAATTTGTAAATAAGGAAAAAAATAATTAAAAATATAAAATTTTTTCACACAAATGAACACTTATTTAAATTATTTTTCAAAAGAATATGTCAGGAAATATTACCTCTTCACAAATATTTTAGATGAAACAATCAGCTGCTTGGATGTAGATATTTAAAAACTAAAATTTGGTATATCTTAAATTAATAATTTTTTATTTTATAAGCATTTTTTAACATTCAATGCTTGAGGCTTTGCAAACTTATCCCGTTATGCTGTTAGCAAGCTGAATTTTGAATATCTTCTCTTAATTAATTTGCCACTCATAAATGTTTTTTGTTATTAAAAATGCAAGAGGGTAGATCCAATTTTTTAGGGGGGGAGGCATAAAATACAAGTGATTTGGGGAACGAAAGCATAAAACAAAACGCGGAAATAAGATTAATTTATTCACCCTTAAAATAACATCCCCTGAAGATACTACTGTTTTGACATTATTGATAAAACTGCTGCAATGAGTCAGTGAAAGTTTACTTTGGAACCGATAGAAGTACAGAAATCACATGTGCTTGCATGCATAATAAGTCTATAAAATGAACATCGTTCATTATCTCTTAGATCAGGGATCGGCAACCTGTTTGTCCTTAAGGGCGCAGTACTAAATTTGAAAATCACCGAGGGCGCATATTTTACAGATAATCAACAGGTTTAAATAAGCATTAAAAAAAAGATTTTTTATAACTTTTTTTGTTGGTGTCATACCTAATGATACATATAATTCAGTGTGAAACTTGAGTATCTTGCAACGTGTTTATAGCTGAAACTATTTCTTTTTTATTTTTAATTGGAAATTTTAATACGAAGTGATAGAAGAAAATTGGTCTTTGATGTAAAAAGAATTAAATAAATAAATAGTAAAATACTTTGCAACTAATGGAACTATGTTGGATTTTTATAATTTGTAAATAAGGAAAAAAAATAATTGAAAATATAAAATTTTTTCACACAAATGAACACTTATTTAAATTAATTTTCAAAAGAATATGTCAGGAAATATTACCTCTTCACAAATATTTTAGATGAAAAAATCAGCTGCTTGGATGCAGATATTTAAAAACTAAAATTTGGTATATCATAAATTAATAATTTTTATTATAAGCATTTTTTAACATTCAATGCTTGAGGCTTTGCAAACTTATCCCGTTATGCTGTTAGCAAGCTGAATTTTGAATATCTTCTCTTAATTAATTTGCCACTCATAAATGTTTTTTGTTATTAAAAATGCAAGAGGGTAGATCCAATTTTTTAGGGGGGGAGGCATAAAATACAAGTGATTTGGGGAACGAAAGCATAAAACAAAACGCGGAAATAAGATTAATTTATTCACCCTTAAAATAACATCCCCTGAAGATACTACTGTTTTGACATTATTGATAAAACTGCTGCAATGAGTCAGTGAAAGTTTACTTTGGAACCGATAGAAGTACAGAAATCACATGTGCTTGCATGCATAATAAGTCTATAAAATGAACATCGTTCAGTATCTCTTAGATGATAGCGAAAGAGAAGTCTGCATAAGCCAAATCATGCGATGCGGTAGATGTACGATAACAGTTGCACGGTGTTTGACTAAGAAATTGCATACACGAATCGCAGTATGTATCGAGAGGCAACTGACTCTCGTATTTCCACTTACGTTTATCTGCAGACGCACACGTTGAATTCACAGTAATAATCAGTTTTGCACAAATTGGCATTAACGGATTGCTCTACCCGGACACATTTTCCGAGAATCATGTCATTAGTGTCAAAAAATGCAATCGAGAGTGAATAAAATCTGGACTACTGTAGGTGGATATTTTTGGTTCTCTGAAAAGAAATAAATCAAAATTCCTTTGCTTGGCTCTTCAAGCAATAATATATGTGTTTCTGCGATCATTTTTCTCAATTTCTAACAAAGCTTTAAGTTTATCCGCTGTACCATCTCATTTTGACGGTATATTTTTGTATTAATGCAATTCAACTGCCTGTAAAAGACAGAACATTCAAGACAAGCAAGATGCAAATGAACATTGGTTTCATTTGTATCTTGCTACGTGACGTTTCTCCATTGGACTATACCTGCGCATACGCGATGTATTTTTTAATTCGTGTTATTTTTCAGATATCTACCAATTCAAAGAAAATACTTTTTAGACTACCTTATTTACATATAATCATAAGTGTCATTTTGCATCTAAAGGTTTTGATCTCATCTCAAAGGCTATAGTTAAGACCTATGTGTGATGAGGCAACAAATTACTTCTAATCTAAGTAGATTGTTAAATACATACATCACTACGATTTATTTGGTAAGATCTCAAAATCCCTGTCACTAAAATTTCTGTATTTGATTTCTCCTCTTTTCTGCAAGAGCTATCGTCATGAATTGTTCACAGTAACAAAAGGTTTGTTATTACAATTTCTTGAAAATTTTGAAGAATTAAAAACGTACGTTACTAGAAAATTTACATTATTATACCATGCTTAATAAATACTTCATTAATTAAAACATTTTTAATTAAAAAAGTTATAAGTTTAGTAATGAATGTTTATTTTTTGAAATTTTATTTTTATTGAAATTTTGTAACATTTTAGAGTTTATGTTTAAAATATTAATAGTTGTGTTCATGAAAAAGGGTTTTATTCACGAAGCAGTTTAGATGATTTTTTAGTTGTAAAAATTTGGCATCATTCAAAATATTGTTTCAAATATACCTAGGTAATTTCAGTGCAAATTATTTATTAAATTTGGAAAGAGAATTATATTTGAAAAAAGAATTATATTTGAAAAGATTTTATACTGAATATAATGGAATAAAAATTATTTCACTTAAAAGTAAATACATTTTTATTAGTAGTAAAGTATACTTTATTGTTTTAAAAGCCATAGAGAAATTTAAGAGTATTTACGCAACCCAAATTAAGGTACTATTGTTTATGGTGAGTACTTGTTTAATTCCCTAAAATTTAATTGAAAAATAAAAATAATAAGAAGCTATCATTTTATAGAATAAGCATACAGTCTACATTAAAGAAGTATTTTAGTTAGAAAATGTCGATTATTAAAAATTCTTGAAGCATTTGTAACTTAAAGATTTCCACGTTATCTGTGAAGTCGAAAATGCCTTAGTTCCCTTAAAGAATATTTGACTTATCAGAAATAAAATAAAACAAGGTTATTTTATTGTGGATTATTTTATTCAATGAGAGTGGATTACTTAAGCCTGAAACTTAATGAAATCTTAAGTTTATAAAAATCTTGCTTGCACTTTAGTTTTCTCTTTCTGTTATCCCCACGAAATATTTATTCGTCTTCTGGGTGATAACCTTTCCAAGTACTTCAATTTTCTGAGAAGTGCCTACCCTATTTTCCACCGCATAAACACAAAGAAATATTTATTATTTTCGGGTACCAAATTGTGTAGCTAAAACGATCTGTGGGGTGACTCTTTCGTTTTCTAATATTATCAGGTGTACTCTCCATTTGAACTTCAGTATTATAATTAAAGATATATGGCTCTTTTAATAATTTATAATTTTTCAATTGATTCTTTTTCTCTAAAAATTATTACAACTGATTTTCCTAAAATGTTTAATATTTTTCTTTTAAGTATATCAAGAACCTTTTAATTCCTCTGAGTCATTCCCTGTGATTCAAAGGTATGATAATGGATCTCATTAAAGTTTTGTAAATAATTAATTTGATCTTTATACTAATAAAATTAGATTTTTAATAGTTTTGTAATAAAAAAATGTTGCTCTAATACGAACTTCAAGTGTTATGTCATCCAATGTGTTTAATTCAGGTCTAAACATTTACACCTATCAACAGTTTTCCAACTTATATTCTCTAATTTATTTACATAATTTATTTATTTATTTTAATGAAAAAAATAACTTTTTCAATTTTGCATATTTAAACATAACGACATTAAGAAAAATGCAAAAGAATCAATAGTTCTTAAGAGAAAGTCCTTTTAGGTGGAAATTATCATACTGGTAAACTAAATTAATGGCATATTTCTTATGTATTTTCAGGGTTACTTTTAAATACTTTAATTTTCATATAGTTTCATATAGTTTCATTATAGTTTGATTCACGACATAGTAAATAGTATTTATATTTGAACATATATTACAAATATGTAGCCTTTTTTACTAATATATGAATAAATAAAAAAGAATAAATAAATAATTGATTAAATAAATAAATTAAATAAATATATAAAAATTTTCTTATCTGTAATAACCAAATCTAATCCTTTTAATAGTTCAGAAATATAAGAAAAACTAATAAAATTCCAAAAGGTTTCAAATATTTAGCTGCTTATAAACTACACTGATTATTTTTAAGACTGTAAAATGCGAAACATCATTTTATGTTCTGATGCCAAATTTTCTAAAATTAAAAAAGAAGAATAAAAGAGAAATTAAGGATGTGAATTGTCCCACATTCGTCATACCTAAATTTCAAAATTAGTCTTTACAAGTATTATAGCCGTGTGTTTCGTAAAAAAACTTTTAGTTGTATAGTAACTTTATACAAGAAGTTGTGGTAAAAGGATCGTCATACCTAAATTGTTGAAAAATTTCCTAAAATGTTTTAAAAGTACAATAAAATTTTTACATCAGTGTAGTTCCCTGATTCATATATGGATACATATATATTCGTGAATTATATTGTATGCATTTTTTATTTTGATTGCATAATGCTGATCAGGACTTTAATTTGCACATCATCTTATACGTTCAATGCCATTTGCCAACTGCACAAAAAGTTTGAAATTTACCCAAGACGATACTTTTATTGTACGTACATACATACATATGGCTTAAACTGTGTAAAATTGGGTATTTTCTTTGAAATGTAAACAAAGTATATTTTCCCTATTAAAATATTTCCTTTATTTCGCTCAGTTTAAAAAGGTTGTATAGTAAAAGCATGTAGTTTAACCGACCTCGATTTATTTTAAAGAAAAAATTTATTTTTTAAAAAATTGATTTATATTTTAATGAGTCCCAATAAAATTTTGATTGCATAAAATTATCTTCGTCATGTTTAGACATATTATTTCTTCTGCGGTTCCTTTCAAATCTTTGTAAGTGCTCTCCGGTAGTAGATACAAAAGAGACCCCAAAATTTCGTTACTCATTTTACCCATCATAATCATGGAAAGCTTTCTTTAAAGATCTTTTTAAAGCATTCTCTGAAACTGAATAACATTTTGATTAAATGAACCCATCTTCTAGAGGACAGGCAGCTCTTGGGCTTAATTCTTTAACTGGGACCCAAATTTACCCTCTTCAACATTACTTCGTGGAATTCTAAGACAGCTTTATTAAGTTTGGAAAATTTTGAAACGTTCGAGAGAAAGTTTAATTTCCAGAGGGACGTTTAAAAAGAATATTGAAGAAGCGGTATGGATCTAGACGGGAGTATAAAACAAAATATTTCTTCATGTATTCACAGTTCTTATAATACAATTTATAATTTGTTGTTTGATCCGGAATATATAGGAGAATCTATATATATATATATATATATATATATATATATATATATATATATATATATATATATATATATATATATATATATATATATATATATATATATATATATATATATATATATATATATATATATATATATATATATGTTTAAAATTTAATAATAACACATGTAAATTATTTTTACCAATATTAAATTACATATAATTATAACAAAAACAATCTCAATGCAAGAACGCAATCTTTTTCATTTTCCCATCAGTAAAATCTTAACTTGTGATATTACTCCTTTGATTATTTTTAATCTTAAAGGATTTGTGTTGGGTAATTCGTACATTGACCGCTGATTTTGCTATTATGAGTGATCATCTAGGTTGGTAAAAAACAGGAATGCTGAAGTGTTAAATTCGTATAGGAAAAGGCACTGTCTTGATAGAAGAAGTCAAATTGCTATTAGTTTTTGTGCTTTGCTGAAGCTATCCTCAGCAAGACAAATTTGTCTATTTTCTTTTAAACCTCGAAGTAATTTTTGACCGAACTTCGGGAGGCATTTGATGTTTTATGCCACCAGTGTTCTTTGCTGGTACCGTAGTAAAATACACCCAAAAATATTCATGCAATATATTAATTACCTTAAACAAAATTAATTCATTTTATCCCATATTAATTTTGTATCTTGTTAAAACAAGAGTTTCTATCAAGTCAAGAGAAGAATTTCTTCCGTTTTTGTGAGAAAAATTTCTATCTTGCATATTTTGTTCCTTTTTTCATGGTATCTCATGGAATTCGTACGATTCTATCAAACTCTAAGCCCTGGCTTTTCAAATTTTTGGTAGCAATCTGGTCCCAAATTTCGGACAGACACTTGTTGATATTGGCAAAGAAAAACTCTTGATGTTAAAGCTTCTTCAGGTCATTCTGTCACATGGTATGACAATGTATGAGATATTGTTGTAGCTGAATTTTGACAGAGGGCAGTACATGAGCACTATTTTTATTTTTTTTTGTATGTGCCAAAAATATGCTAGCTATTTTTGAATATAAAGAACAACAAATTATCTGAAGATAAAACTTTTCTTAGTGTGTTTTAAATATTTTTCATTAAGCTGCATATCAATTTTTAAAAAATAATAAAATAGTAGTATATAGAAGATGATATAGTGATGAAGATATAGTGTAAATTTTGCCAAACTCACAGCTTAAAGGAAATTTTAGTTGGTATGTTAAGTTTTTCATAAATATCCCAAATATTATTTTACTCTTATTCTGGAAACGATTTGACAGGGTGACTTAACACTGGCCTGCTTTTTACTTTCGCTTTTATTTTATGAAAAACACACCGGTAACTGAACATGATTATAATATATATACAAAATAACGATGGGTGTTTATTTGTGTTTTATGACGTCTTTTGTGTTGTCAAGAGTTTACAGAATTATACACCAGTAAATATTAAAATAATTTTTTTAGCTACACAGTGACATTAAAAATGTTTATGGCTAAAAATAAAAGCCTGGAGTCCTCATAATATAACGAATGTACTTGTATGTTTTATAGATATGAAATATGTTATAGGGTTCAAACTTTTATATTTATACGACTATAACAAATTTCACATCTATAATATATAAAAGTACTTTCGAAATATAATGGTGGATCCACGATTTTATTTTTAGCCATAAAATTTGTCAGAGATTCTGGGCACAGTGAAAGATAATTATTTTGAATTTATAGTTCGTTTCGAAATTAAAGATTACCTTTTAAAAATTATTTTTACTTGTTTTTATTTTATATATTTAGCGAATGTCATTATATATTTTCAATCTTCATACATATGGAAGAATTCAATAAATCATTTAATTTAGATCATATACAGAAAGCAAATGGTGCTTCTATTGCTGTTGGATTTCCTTTTTGTTAAATTGAAAACATGTATATGATTAATTTATCTGCAATGATACAGTTTTAGTGATTCATTCTTGTATTGTTATAGAAGATACATGTATGCAAATTTTCAGCTGAATTGTAGGTAAGAAAGAGAATATAACGTAATTTGAAGAAAAGATGTAGAGTATGAATTAAAGAAAAGCGTGCAAAATACTCAATGTTTTGCTATTGCAGAAAATTTCTCAAGCAAAGCACGGGTAACCATGCTAGTTCAAAATAAAATAGATTGAGTAAAGGAAGTATTGTTAAAGTGGTCTTTGTCCTAAATAAGAGAGATTGGAACAACTACTATTATCTTCAATGGGCTTAATGACTTAATAGCGAGCGTAAGTTAATGATTAAACTTAGTATCAACTGCTGTGGAAAGCTTACATCAATCTTTCTTTTTATGAAGCATTCTATCTTATCATTTATGAATTTGCTGATAAAATTTACTTTCTTATCTTCTGATAGTTTAATTTCGAAATTAGCATTTCGAAATATTTAATAAAATTTTAATAACTATTTTAAGAAGTATTATTTCATTACGTAAATTACTTTTACACGTAATACATTTAAAAAAACGAAACTCGCTAATTATTTCATGGGAAAAAACTATTGCAGCCACAACTTCTCCTCCTAATTTATTTCATTGTTTTTATGAAATAAAAATATATTTTATGATTAACAAACATTTTTGTTCAATCATCCCATTAACTCAGTTTTTTAAAGGAAATAATGGTTATTTCCTAAAGCATCTAGTGTTTTCTTCTTTTATAATCTTGTATTAAGGAAGAAAAAAGCCAAATTCTGAAAAAGGTTTTCTTTTTTACAAAATATGTAGGAGTACTCTTAATCAAACAAAAAGTAACTGAAAAACATTAAAGAAGGTTTTATACCCATAAAAAGGGAAAAATTAATATGGAGAGTTTGTTTACTAATGAATCAGGTAAAACTATGAGCTAGGCACTGTTTTTAAATGAAAAATTCTAGAAAAACAATTTTCGAACTTTATCCACTCACACACATAAAAAAAACTTAGTAGAATTAATGCTTAATAAATTACAAAATCATTACTTTTGCACGTTTATTAATTAAAAGATTAAATTAGCTGGAATAAATCATTTTTAATTATTTCTTCGGGAAAAATCTATATCAAATTGAGGGTATGCAATTTATTTTTACATCTATAAGCTAGAAATACTTTTCCTTATTGAAAAATCGGAACCTGGATTTTGTCTAGCATTTCACTATCAGAAACCTTGTAACTAGTTGAGATTAATTCGTATGAAGTGATAACACAAATATGCCTTCTATCTCGGAAAACTGTATAATTTTGAAGTTTTCCTATTTCCATGCAATCTCCATGATTAATTTTGCTCTTTATATATTATTACTCTTTATATTTAATGATCTTTGCTTTATATTTAAAATATTTTATATTTAAAAACTTTATATCTAGGAATTGTCTCTATGACTCCTGCATTTAATCGGCCGTATATCTTTTTTTTAACACCTTTCACTTTTATAATGTAATCAAAGATACGAGCTTAATCATTTGTAAGTGCAGATAATTTTATTGACACTTCAAGAATTTAACAGACGTAAAGATAATGAAGGAAGTGCAGATCGATTCAGTGATGGCAAAGTTGAAACAGAAGAAAACACTGATATTCCCTTTTATCTATGTTTCATCAATAACAACAAAAGGTAGGATGAAAGCTAAGGTATTGATGATAAGAAATTTCTGAAATTCATGAAAGGTGTTTTCCAGGTACTGTTTTCCGCCATTGCCAAATTAAAATAATTCTAGATTAATCATAAAATGCTTGACATGGAACTTTAACTATTACATTGAGTTATTCAATAGAAGCATCATTATATTAATTTTGTTACTTCATTTTGCTTGATAAATATGTAGTTATGGTCTTAAAATTGCACTTTTGAAATTAAATACAATTTAAAATTAAAAAAATTCCTTAATTTCAAACTATACAGATAATTTTTTCCCTTTCCTCGAAATTTGAGGTAAATTGATTTAAAAGTGCAATCAAACCTAGGAATCGAATACAAGACCGTTCAGTGAAAGTCTGAGACGTTATTTATTACACAATTTTTATTTCTCTGCTAAACATAGCTGTACAAAATTCTTGTTATTCAATAACTAAACATTTTTTTATTTCAAATTTACATTAAATTGAATTTATTCCTTTGAGAAATAAAGTCGTATCTAAAATATTGAAGTACATTTAGAAATTTTATTAGCCTTAGGTAACATCTTTATTAATTTACCTGATAAGATTCATGAAGCATCATATTTATTCAAATAAAATGTAAAATTTTCTTAAAAGAGTTTCTTTTTTTCTTATACAAACTATGACGTAAAAAAGAGATATAAAAGAAAAAATCATTAATTTTTCGTAGCCACGAAATTTGTATTAATTTTTGATGAAAATTACAGGACTTTCCTATTCAATCTGCTGAAAAAAATGCTGATAAAGGAATAAATTGGTATAACATGAAACTTGTTTCTCATTAAAGCAGTTTCTCCCTCCTTTTAGAGAAAAGAGAATTATTACTGATATTTAATTTGCTATCTATATTAACTTTACAAAAAACCCATATTTTAACCGAAATTACTAAGAAAAGTGCTTGATAAAAAGTAGACACACATAAAAAGCGTTAATCTTTATTTTCAGGTAATGTTAACATGTTCTCGGGATAAAATATTTACTTTTTCTATTACATTCCCCTCTTTTTGTGCAAACGTTTTGTCCCGGCTTTCGGAAAAAATAAAGAAAATTCTAAATCAAAGTTAAGCGGACTGCAACCGCTTGAACCATAGAAATCTTAAAATGTGATGTATAATCGTGTTTCCTTATACTTTTCACGAGCCTGAAATCTCTCTTTTTTTTAAAGTTGTTGTTTGAGGGAAGCAGAATAAGGCTTTAAATTATGTTTGAAATATTTTCTTTGGTTGAACAGTTGATAAATTTAAGCTTCTTTGGCTTTCTTCATTCCAAATTATATAGACGATATATTACATCTATGATAAAAAAGTTTGAGTATAATTCTACATCTAATATCTTTTAGCTTGCTGTGCTGTTTACTGAGATTTAAAATTTATATTTAGGATTATTCACTTCGATCTCAGTTTTTAGTCTGGGTAACTGAAGCGTATATTTGTTTAAAGTTTTATATTTGTTTTTAGATTATGTAACATATTCACAGTAAAAAATTATCTACCATAAATTGAATTGTAACATTATTGAAAAAAACTTATAAGAAATTGGTTAGTCGTGTTAGTTTATTATTCAATAAATCTGGACATTACTGAAAATAAAGCGAATATGGTGCTTTTTTGAAACTCCTTTTTAGGTTATCAGAAAAATAACTTTTGAGTAGGGAAAGGTCACCTAGCGAGTACTAGAGACTCACGATAATGCCTTATTTCAAACGAAATCTACCGAGCTCCATGGCTCAATGGTTAAAGTTGTTTCCTACGACCCAAAGGTCTTCGGTTCGTTTCTGACTCAGGACAAATTTATTTCCGTAATTTTACGTTCGATTTGTTAAATAGTCACGAAGACTTTTAAATTATGCATATTTTCTGTTCCATTAAAATAAATCTAGAATATTCCGTTACCATATAAATGCCTCTGTTAAAACTGCGAACGGCAGTTGTTGTTTGAGTACGAGCTAAGTAGTTTGGCATTTAATAAACGGTGTTATTTCTTAAACTTGACTCTTCATTGTGTGCCACCAGTACTTGCATGCACGTGACAATATCATTTAAGCTCGATTCTACATTTCGTGTAGGGAACAAGTAAAAATATGATGATGATTTTACATATAAAGTTTTTTTTTGCCCTACAAATGTAAAACATTTTTGACGGAAATGTACTTATATTTTAAAAGATATTTTGCTAGTAAGTAAATGTAATTTCTTTTCATTTCTTGTATTTATTCTACTATAGTTTAAATATGTATTAATTCAAACGACAAAACTAGTAAGTTTTTAAAAATTGTGGTTAAATAAATTAAAACAAACTTTTTATAAAACAAGTAAATTTTATGATAAAAGACTTATATATTCACTTGTAGGGTAAAATGAATTTTGAAATAAATATATTTATACAAACACGCGTAAATAAAAATCTTCTCCCATAGATGTTTTCATGTTCAATTGAATAGCTGAGACATTTCAATCATACTTGCTTCTTAAAATCCGACTTTGAAAAACCTTTTTCCTGAATGCCTATTTTTTCTTCTAGAACACACACAAAAAAAGGTTACACTTAAAAGAATAATTTTTGAAAAATTTCTGCTGATATTTTTAACGTTTATGTCATACATATGAAAGTTACAAATCATTCAGAGATTTCAGAACTGAATAAATTAATTATTTTTTAAGTAGAAATAAATATTAGTATTCGCATAATTTTCATTTGTTATTTTTTATTTAGTATTTTAGACTGATATAGGATAATTTAAGTTATTAAAAATTAAATTTTCAAGTTTATATCCACCACTTCCCTTTAAATATTTTTATTTCAAATAAAAATATCAAATTTAAAAAATGATTCTGCAAAATTGAATAGTTTTTGAAAGTTTAATAACAATACTTTTAATAGCATACATATCAAGCATGAATTAAGTTTTAGAAGATTCAGATCTAACGTATAAGAGCATTGAGAATTACGAAATTCTAATCCTATAATTAAAATGTACGCCTGATTTATGTATATTTATATGCAAGATTTAAAATTAAAGTTAAACATAAAAGTTTGACAGCTATTCAGAATTAAAATTTCGAATTTAATCATCAGTAAGGTTTAATTTGATTAAATTAAATCCACATGAACGGATATTGATAGCTTATACAGAATTATAAAAATGATTTAGTGAGACATGATGATAGTAGAGACATAGATATAGATGCCAAATTTTTGAAATAAAACTATGATAAGTTTTGACAAAAAACTTCATTTTTTTAGCAGAAAAATATTCAAAAGTATTTTCTTCGAAATTTCAAAACGTTCTCCCAATAAATGTAGATGTTATTGAAATTTATAAGAATAGAATAAAATAATATTTTTTAAATAACATTTAAAAACACAGTGTTTCCTCCAACAGCCATGATGCGACAGTAATTGCTTAATATTTTTTGTAAACTGTGTTTAATTTGTAACCGTGAAGCGTAGCGCCATCTGTAAATATATGTAATACAAGAGTGTTCGCTGAGAGCGAGGGGATTAAATCGGCCATATAGTCTGTTTTTTCTTGGTTTTCTTTAAAGTGGATGGTTTGGACGACGGTGAGAGTGAGAATATTGTAAGCATTTACTTACAAAGTCATTGTAAGTAAATGCTTTATCCCTTTTAATCATAAATCTTATTGGGTTGTCATTTTCCCAACGCTGATCCAATCCATATTCATTCAATTCTATTTCATTGAGTTTAAGTATTTTGGTATCCCCCTCATTCACATTATTCTTATTTATTATACATTCCACTAAGTCTTAACAACTCGCACACATTAAAATTCTATATTTTTAAAACTCTATACTTGGTATATTTTCTTTATAATTATTACTTTATTATAAAACTGCCGGACATTTTTTATAAGGGCAAAAATAACGAAAAATGGGGTCATTTGACCCCTCTTGGTAGATTTAGTGTTAAGTAGCACACAGTTAGATAACTGTGTAAAAGACAATGGTTGACATTGCAAAAATTTGAAATGTTTCTTTTCAAGCTAGCAAATATTTGATGCCATATATTTAAACGGAAAAAGTACTTTAGTATCCAGTTTAGATTAAAAAAATTAAAAAAAAGTTATTTTTAGAATTATACGAAATTAGAAATAGAGAAGTGATTTATGACTTTATAGAAATCAAAGTGACAAACCCTTAAAATTGGAGATTATAT
>CM063498.1:105448405-105498405 GCA_032207245.1 Pardosa pseudoannulata | reverse complement strand
TAGGGATTTCTCAGGTAAAAATATTACGAATAATCCCTAATCACAATTGATCACGTAAAAAAAATATCCATATTTAAAGAGAACGCGGTAACTTTTGGCTAAAATAGTACAGACAGAGGCTGAATTAAGTCTATAGCATGTCTGGAGGGAAAAATCAGAATTACCGAGCAAACACCGAACTTACTTTATGAACAAAAGTTATTAAATTAATATTAAAATATCTAAATAAGGGATTTAATATTACATACACACACACACACACACATATATATATATATATATATATATATATATATATATATATATATATATATATATATATATATATATATATAGTTTGTGTGCATAACTAACCTATTAATGTTTAACAATCCTTTTCAGGGATAGCAAAGAAATAGTTTATATAATATTTATGTTTTCTCGGAACAAATTCACCTTTTTCCAGAACGGTAGGTGGCAATCCCATAAACAATCTACTAATTTTCCCTTTATATGTTATTATTTATAATTTTGCCAATTAAAGAGAAGTCCTATTATTTTTTAATAGCTGAAAAAGTTATTGTCTTATAAGTTTTCTCTTATTGATAGTTGAGACCTTTCAACAGTTTCTTTTTTTTCTGTCATTGGCTGAATCCTAAACACTTTTTTATAAACAATTTTATGTTTCAGCCAATTTTACACACACACTCAAGCCATTAATTAAAGCTACTGAAGCTTTAAATTTATTAATTTACGCAATTTTGCATTTACAGTGTAAAAAATGGCATTTTAATTTATTTGAAAATAAATAACAGTTATAAAATGAAATATTATTAATTGTTTAGAATAAAACTTATCTTAAATCCTTAATAAGGATCTATCTTTATCAAAATTATTTAATTTTGTTATATGTACAAATACATTAAAAAAAACCAGAAAACATGCACAAAGTAAAAAAAAGTAATAATCCACTTATCAAATGACTTTTCAAATTTGTAAATTAGATCCTAAACTTTTATATCAAGTGGAAGTTAACTATTATATGAAAGTATATCAATAAATATTATATTTTATTAAAAATAAATAACTGTTATAAATAAAATATTATGTTGTTTAAAAAAAAATTTTTAATTTATAATAAGATTTTCTTTATAAAATTTTTTTTTTTATATGTAAAAATACAGTAATAAAAACAGTAATATGCATGTAAAAAATAACTACTTGTAACTAATATTTAACAAATGACTTTTTAATTTGTAAATTGGTCCTACCATTTTATCATGGGTTATACTTTTTATTATGACTTAGGTAAGACCGGCCCTAGTATTGTCAATGTAAAGTGACAACACTAAACATTTTTTAAGCTATAGCGTTTTATTGTCTGTTATAAAATTGTATTTAAAGCATTTTTTTATTTTTTATCAATCAACTTAAAAATTTTAATTTCGAATAAGACTGATTATTTCAGTTTGATTTACAACTGGCTTTTTTCTTGAAATCTATAGGAAGTGGAGCAAATACTTATCAAAAATATATATTTTCATTTTTTAAATACGTACGATATTAAAAGTATATTATATATTATTCTCGTTCTGCATAAAAATATATTACTTATACTACTTATACCACTAATATTTAGGGCCGGTATTACCAAAGACGCTTAACGGTTAATCGTGATTAATTTCTGTTTAAACGGAGAACTGCGTCTTACCATTGGTTGGTGCAATGGGTTAAACGCGGTTAGCCTCTAAACGACTTAGGTGAGAGACCGGCTATAGTATTGTCAATGTGAAGTGACAACACTAAATATTTTTTAATCTATAGCGTTTTATAGAACCTGTAAAAATTGTATTTTAAAAGGAGCATAACTTTTTTATTTTATCATCAACTGATAAAAAGGTTCTTATGAAAATACAGATTTTAAGTCTCGAAAGGAATTATGTACCCTTACAGCTGGATTTTTTTTCTTGAAATCTAAATGAACTGGAGCAAACACTTATCAAAAATATAGATTATTTTCATTTTTCTAAATACTCGCGATGTTAAAAATGTATAATATAGTATTTGAAACACATGGTACATAAAGCAAGGGAAAATTAAACTCGCGTCTAAATTACTAAGTTGTATGCACTTATTTTGAAATGTAATTATTATTGGATTATCTCAACCACGATTTATCAAGAATGCAAACTATATGTGGCATTTTACCGCCGAATCCATAATGTCACTTTGGTTGTTAAAAAAAGTATACATAATTCTCCATTGGTTAGAGAAAAAGCGGGACGAAATTTTTCCTTTAGGGAAAACTGTGGCCAAGTTGCCACATCATTATATGACATTACTGGAATTTAGTTATGATTCTGAAATTTAGTACTAGTTAATACTAGATACTTCTGCATAACAAATGACATAACTTTACTGTTACATCATGTTAAGCAAGGGAAAATGAAACTCGCGTGTAAATTACTGAGTGCACTTGATTTTCAATATAATAACTATTGGATTATCTCAACCAGGATTTGTCAAGAATGCAAACTACATGTGGCATTTTACAGCCGAATCCATAATGCCACGCTTGTTGTTAAAAAAAGTATATAGATTTCTCTATTGGTTAGGGAAAAAGTGGAGGGGAATTTTCCCTTTAGGGAATACTGTGACCAAGTTACCACATCAATATATGACATTATTGGAATTTATTACTAGTTAACACTAGATACTACTGCCTAATAAATGACATAACTTTACTATTACATCAAGTTAACCCATAATTAAGGCGATTTTTAACCAACATAACGCATTTTTTATAAGCAATAGAAATTAAAATAATATGTTTTGACGATAATTGGTCTGCTAATTGATAATCGTTCAGCTATTAAACCTAAAATAATAGTAGCTTTAATTCAAAAGTTATACTTCTTCTACTTTTAACTTATGGTTAACATTAGGTTTGCTGCAAAGGTACATTAATCGTTAAAAGTTTCCATAAAAACATCTATTTTCTACAGTTATATGGTTAATAATATTTTACCTAGATATAAAATTTTTGCTTTTTGTTATTTTACTAAAATTACAAATTTTATAAATAATTTAAAATACCAAGTGTGAAGCTTAATATAGATATCTTATATATATATATATATATATATATATATATATATATATATATATATATATATATATATATACAATTAGATAATTTAATCACAAATATTATAAATTAATATAATTCTACCCCAAGAACTAGACGAGGGAATTAAAAATTTGTGACATCAATCGATATACCTACTTAAATGTGTCATCGATGATTCCCTAAGCAGTGACGAAATATTTTATAGTGTAGCAAACCTTATTTAGTCATAAGATTTCCCTGTGGATAAATTTGGATTTGCAAAATACAGGAATGATAGAGTATATCTTCCCTACTTGGATTAATATGAGGACATGATATTCCCACGATAATGTGAGGAATTTTAAAGCTCAGTGAATGTGCTCGAAATCGTTATTTGAATAATTAATAAATAGAAGCTCATATGCAAATAGGAATATGTTTAATAATTCAACTAAATAAATTCACTCCAATTTTGTCACTCCAAAAGTAATAGATTCAAAAGAATTTTTTTTACAACTTATTGTTATACATCACTGTACATCTATATTTTCATTCTAAAGACATACACTGAATGTAAAAGGTACTATTCCCCTTTTTTAAAGAGATTTTGCATATTAGAGTGCAATTTGTTATTTTTTATTATGTGATAAAAACATTACCCCTATTTCTTAAAAAATGAAAGATTTAGCGTATTTGAAAAAAATATGAGTCATCATGTTCAACACACGACCCCCATTCGTACTCATCCGAATTTTCTCTCTTGTTCTATATTCTTATAATTTACAGTCTTATTTAGTGCCTCAAAGAAGTTTATAAAGTTTTTCTTTAATTTCGGTCCAACTCAACCAAACTTATAAATTATCTTTATTATGCTCATCTGTAAAATTTCAAATTCATGACATAGTGCCCTTCATTTCTGACATACAAATATGTTTAGTTTCGTTTGAAGCACTACAGACAATTTTCTTTCGACGCAAGAACACATTGAATGTTCTTATTGCTTTTATCCAAAACCTGACGACAAGGCAGTAGTTGGATTTGAACTGACTGATTCCTACTGGAAACCCATCTTGTTAATCTTTCTTGGTCTGCTTCTTTATCATTTAGTATTTTACCCTTTGAGTATTAAGAGGCTCTATCACGCCCCTGGCTCAATCATGAACTAATACGGTCTCTATTTCATTGTCGATTCTTGTTTATTGTTTCTTGAGCGGATCCAAAGCTGCATTCCAACTCGTATCGCAAATGAACGTTGAACAAAAGGAAAGAGATTGAGCCGTTAACCAAAACTTAACATTTATTTCGACTTCATTCAAATATTTCCACGAGGGAAAAAGTACAGCAGCTAGCAGGACATTAGTGAGGTGAGAGACTGATGCACCGCTGTTCGTATCTATCGCCGGTAAGTGTTGTACCGGTACAGTTACAGTTACATGTCATCTCCGCACGTCGCTCGACCAAGGAGTCTTGGGGTGGCTACGAGTCACCGCAAGCCATTTAGTATTTTCCCCTTTGAGTATTAAGAAGCTCTATCACGCCCCTGGCTCAATCATGAACTAATAGGTCTCTATTTCATTGTCGATTCTTGTTTATTGTTTTTATTTCCATCTTATATTTATAAGAAATAGTATTATGATATACATTCATTTTTATGTTTAGAATAGTCCAGATTCCGAATTGGAACATGCGCACAATATTTCTGGGTGTTTCTTGTAAATTGTGTAACTTGTTTATTTGCGCCGGAAATATTGTAAGATATTTTTGTTTATATTTTCATTCTTGTATAAAAAACTTCTTATTTATATTTTCATTCATGTATAAAAAAACTTTTTCTTTACATTTTCATTCTAGGCATTATAAAAATATCGTTATAGTTTTGACCAGCAGAGGATTTGACAATGAGAGCAAATTACTTGAATATGTAGAAAGCATTGAATCGAAGCATTGAATCGGAACAACACCAACATATAGAAATTTCAGAAGCTGAAAGCGAAAACAGCGACGTTAGAAATCGACGGAGAAAAAGACTACGTATATTTAGTGACAGTAAGGAAAATAATGAATCTAGTGACAGTCAAATGGGCGACTTCGACATTCCCAGTTATTCGGAAAGAGATGTAAATAAGGACACCGCAACACGGTCTTCTCATGTTTTTTATGAAAAGTCTGGACCGAAACATGGACCAGCTTCAGAATCTAAACCAATTGAGTATTTCAATTTATGCAGCTTGGCACTTTTAGCTAATTCTCTAAAAATCATGTTGGCACTCAAAGGGTTAATTATAGGATTTGAACACCAATTAAATTCCTTGTACACCATTAAATTAATCAAACATCTATAATTTCTAAAACATTTGATTGCAGGATGCATGATCAGAATTAGCATTTGCTCCTTTCTTAAAGTTTAAAATTGGTTCCGTTCAAGGTAAATGTAGTGTCTAAATAGATCATTTAATGTTACGACGTGACCAGTTTAGACGTGACTAGTTTAGACGTGACCAATAGTATACATACCCGTTAATTTGAGGTTCTACATTACATAGATATCTCGTTATAAAGAGAAATTTTTTTTGTTTATAGTACTTAGTTTATTGACTTGAAATTAGTTTAAAATGGAGCTCAGTTGGAATACCTTAGGAAATGCTGTGACATGAGAACTACGAATAATTAAGTATTTTAAATTCTTAAAGTAAAACTTTTCTAAATTATAGAAAAATTCTTAGCTTGTGCCTTTAAATATAATTTGCAAGAATATTTAAAAAAATATTAAATTTAAAAATTACTTTTATTTATTAAATTTTATTATTCATAGAAGTTTCTACTATCAGTTTAAAGTTTTCCTTTTCTCTGTTTATATTTTCATTTATTTTAAAAATACCGTACAGCAGAACAGGGTTGGGATCCGACAGATTATATGTGACCAGAATTTATTGTCCTCTTTTATCGTCCTTGCTTTTCGATAAAAATTACATTAGAAATTTCTTTATGCATTTGTTTGTTGATTGTTCCACACGCTTCGCGGCCGTCATTAATTTATATTAAAAAATCTTAATCAAAGTTAGTTACTACTTGGTATGTTTTACGATTTTTATCAGAGTGTTCATCCAAATAGATTACGTGTTTAACCGGTTTGGATTTTCATTGTTGTTCCCGAAAGCCAATCAATTTAATTTATAAAATTAAAAACTAATAAGAATTAGTCCCATTTAATCCTCAATAAAAATACTGCATAAAGACAGCTACATACCATAATAGTACAAATAAGAATATAGAAATGACTAGATTAGGAATAAGACTTGCTATGCCTAGCAATTTATCACCAAGTTGGCTAGGTACCTGGTTATAAAGATATATATATATATATATATATATATATATATATATATATATATATATATATATATATATATATATATATATATATATATATATATATATATATATATATATATATATATATATATATATATATATGTATATATATATATATATATATATATATATATATATATATATATATATATATATATATATGTATATATATATATATATATATATATATATATATATGTATATATATATATATATATATATATATATATATATATATATATATATATATATATATATATATATAAATAATATAAAACATATAATATATATATAAATATATATATATATTTACTTATTTTTTTATTTATATATACGTAAATTACGTGCACGTAAATATTTTTTAAATTATTATGAATTTTTATTGATTTTGACTTTTATATGAAATAAATAAATTAGTTTCCCCCAACTAACAATGCAATAATTTGGGAAACCCTTTGATTTGGGTAACCCTTTGTAAGATTTTGTAATAACTATACATAACAGCCTATAATTAAAATGTATTCATCTATTCATCTCTGGAATTTTAAAGATGCAACAGAAAATTTAAATCATGTTTTATGTTCATATTTGTTGATTTGAACCAAACGTTCAATACAATATTATAAGAACCTTGGTGAAATAATATTGTAATAATGTGATTTTTATAAATGTAAGAATTTAAATGTTGAATCCCTATTGCTATATTTCTAATTCCTTCTTTGACTACTATTTATTGCAAAAACTGTCAGGTTTTTTTTCTGTCTGTAATATTTTTGTATTCAGTAACCTTGGTGTTTGTTATTTATAATTATATTCTTTCTTTGTTGCTCATTTGTTAAGTTTTTTTCTACGGTTTCAGCTAGATGTAAGATGTGCCGGGTGAATATTTACTGCTATGGTTTGGTTTGGTTTTGGAGCGCTACGGTCTACTGTTTTGCACACGAGGGCTAATGAGACCGGGACCTACTGTTTAAAGCCGATTCCGAACGGCTATGAACATCCATGCCATAGTGGGATTCGAACCCACGAACTCTGGTACCGACGATCAGCGCCCTAACCAATCGGCCAGCGTTCGGCTATTTACTGCTATGACAAATGGAGTAACTTATTGGTGACAGATTACAAAACTTTTGAACAAATTTTCCAATGCATTTAACTTCTATTCTGTTACGTTTTAACAATTTTTTTAATATATGAAAGTATTACGGCCTATTGTAAACATTTGCAAAGCCCTATGAACCCATTTTAAACAATACTGAACATTTCTAAAAATATCTAGCTATGTTTCTTGAAAATGAAACATAAAAGCAAATGACACAAGGATAAATAAAAATAATGTTCTTTGATTAGACCATAATTAAAATTCGTTTCTTTAAAGACTCGAAGATCTTGCTTAACAGAGAAAGAGCTAATTATATTAGATTATCCTTTGAAAGATTCTTGATCAGACTGCTTTGAGTGAATTAAATGATATTTATTTAGCTGTATTTTATCACTAAGTTTCTTTCCGAGAAGTCAAAAGAAGATTAAGAAACAACATGCTCTTTGAAATCTTATGTCCTTCATGAATTTCAAAATGGAATGATTGAAATTTCGAGTGGTTTCTTGATTATTAACTTTTCAACAATCACTGACAAACTGAAGGACTTTATTTAATTTTATGACCTGGTATTCCTCTTCAGATTGTTATTGTACACATCTGCTTTTAATTAAAAGACATGCTTTTATTTTAACGAAGAAAAATAAAATTATGAATGTCATAATTATTCAATTTTTAGGAAGGGTAATGAAATATGCTATTTATCACTTTTTAACAGGGAATTATCTAAGAAACTAAATACTCCCACAAATGTTACTAGGAGAAACACATGTACGTTCATTTCTTTTTAAAAATAGACTAATTGATTCCTATCATCCATGTTTAACACTAGAATACCTTAAAACGTGGTCTGGGTCAAATTTATCCCGATTAATATGAATCCGTGTTGTTCAAACCGTAAACTGTATTTGTATGCAATGACGTTTATTCATTTTCAGACATTAAATTGTTATAATAATTGATAAAATTAATAAAATATTACAATATCTAAAAGTATATAAAGTTAGAAAAATATATAGACAACTTAAATGGAATTATTTAATTTCTTCTCGGTCAAAGTTTTTTACACAGTTTACGCGCAGTTTGGGTAACTTTTTTATATATTTTGTACATTGTTATATACCGTTTTGTACATTCTACATAATGGTATTTTACAGATAGAACAAATATCTACAATTTTGTTTCCACATTAGGAAACTTAGTAATGAACCATTTTTGGCATATGCAGAGTATATTCAATATTATATATAGAACAAATCCTTCAGGTAACAGTTTCATTCTAATGCCAAAAATTATCATATGAGAAAACATTTCCACATTACACATAAAAAGAATGTGTATGAACAATTTGTAACAATGCTCCTTTAGTACAAAAAACAATTAATAAATTTTAAAATTACCCATATTATACCCATGTTATAGCACGAAATTGTAATCAATTGTGGGATGTTAAGAATTAGTGGAATATATAATTAAATATATATACTAAAAAAAGACTTTGTGATTGAGAAATGAACAAAGGAAAGGGATTTGCTAACAGTTTATTGTAGATTAGAAATTGACATTACAAAGCAAATATATTACTAACAATAGAGAATTAATGACTACTAATATTTAAGATTTTAACACAGTACAATAGATAAGAATAATATGAACGAGGGGGATACATAATACATAAACACAATCAAATAGAATTAAATGTATATGGATTGGATCAGCGTTGGGAAAATGAAAACCCAATAAGATTTATGATTAAAGGAATTAAGAATTTACTTACTACAATGACTTTGAATATTTTCACTCCAAACGTCGTCCAAACCATCCACTTTAAAGAAACAAACAAACAAAAAAAAACAGAATATATTGGTTCGTAGCCGTTTAATCCCCCCGTTCCAAGCTTCCAGCGAACACACTTGTTTTTTTCAGATGGCACTACGCAGAATGGTAACAAAATAAACACACTTTATAAAACTATTAAGCAATTGCTGCCGCTGATCCAGCATCATGGCTGCTGGACGGAACATCAATTAAACAAATATATTGGTAATAGCATATTAAATTATTTAAATAAAAATAAAATTTTCCAAATAAACTACATTTGTCTGTTTCTTTAAGGAAAACATATTCACAGAAAAGATACTCGGAAATTTGGAAAATTTTAACATCAAAATTTGTTTCTGTACCTCCTGATGGACATTGCAGAGGGTACTTTAATATTTAAGTGAAGTTGATATTAAAAATTAAAAAAAATATTTTATATATGCATTAAAAGAGAAAACAAAATCCATTTTCTTCTATTAAGTGCAATATTTAATATGGAACGAAATACAATTATTTTGTTAACTTTTATAATAAAACAAATTCACTATTTAAGTTGTTAATACTTTAAAACTACCTCTTTTCCTAATTTTTTAATCAATCTTCTGATGGGCACTGCAGAGGATAGTTTAATATTTAAGTGAAGTTAATATTAAAAATTAAAAAAATGTTTTATACATGCATTAAAATATAAAACAAAATCCATTTTTTCCTACTAAGTGTGATATTTAATATTCAACAAAAGACAATTATTTTATCAACTTTTATTATAAAACAAATTCACTATTTAAGTTGTTAATACTTTAAAACTACCTCTTTTCCTAACTTTTTAATCAATCTTCTGATTTTTTAATCTTCTGATGGACACTGCAGAGAGTACTTTAATATTAAGTGAAGTTGATATTAAAAATTTAAAAAAAATGTTTTATATATGCATTAAAAAAGGAAACAAAATCCATTTTTCCTACTAAGTGTAGAACTATCAACTTTTATAATAAAAGAAATTCACTGTTTAATTTGTTAATACTTTAAAAATACCTCTTTTCCTATTTTTTTAATAAATCTTCTGATTTTTTAATCTTCTGATGGACACTGCAGAGGGTACTTTAATATTTAAGTGAAGTTAATATTAAAAATTTAAAAAAAATGTTTTATATATGTATTAAAAAAGGAAACAAAATCCATTTTATCTCCTAAGTGCGATATTTAATGTAGAACAAAACACAATTATTTTATTAACTTTTATAATAAAAAACAAATTCACTATTTAAATTGTTAATACTTTAAAACTACCTCTTTTCCTAACTTTTTAATCAAACAAATTTTAATTTCTAATGCAGAATTTATTTTAATGAACATCTTTTATGTTTTTTTCATTCATATTTTTTATTACATATTTAATATACAAAAGTTATTATATCAATTTTATAAATTCATGTGATATCTATTTTTCATCAAAATAATGTGACTGTTCAAAAAATGTTTCTCTAAGTGAATATTAGATTTAAAATACAAATTTATTTAGTCTTTTTCTATAACAGGATTTTATCAAATTTATTAAAAGCATAAAAAATGTAATGATAATTAGTCATGTTTCATATTTCAACACTATTGATTACTATTTATTAATAGTAATATAATAAATAATTAAAAAGCATAGGAAAAATGATGGATAACTTTTTTCATAAACATTTGCGTCACGCACAAGATACTACATGCGATATATAGAATTTAAAATTACATAAAGATAATTACATGTACATAATATTCCTTTCGTACCCAGTCTTCGATCTGGGTGTATATAATTAGTGATATCAATTGTTATTCATAGCACTTTTGAGGCTAATTTTCATCCAAAAATTATTCCTTATAAAAGTGTCACTTTTGACAATTTTTGACAGCTTTAATTTCACAAAACAAGCTAATGTTAATGTACCGAGGTACTTTTCCACGGTGCTTTGCACGTGCATGCACAGCTGTGGGAGGATTTTCCTAGAGGTATTTAGAACTCCAATTGTTCACGTCAAGTTTAGGGACCCCTGCAGAGAAGGTATAGATCACGGAATGGCAGCGTAACGGTCAAGCTCGCACAGAGCTGTAACCATGAGTTATGGGAGCAGGGGCTAAAAAGTAATGTCAGCTTGTACAAAAGGGGCTACTTTAATGAGCCCACCTGCACTCCCGAAGGGCATAGAGATGTGGGAAAATTTTCCTAAAACAAGTGATTGGCAAGGAAGAAAATAGGGGCGTTAGAACCGAGGAGAGGAGTTGAAGTCGGGAGTCGAGAGAAAGAAGACAAGTATCCACCAGCACCAACTCGTCCGGTGCGCCCGGATCGACACCGCCCCACTCACCATCACCAACTAGTCCCGTGCGTACTGACCGACACCGAGTGAGGAAAGCCCCTGGCTACTTCCCTGTGCCTGTACTAGAGGTAAAGATAAAATAATATTTAAACTTAGGCCTCTGTTAATAATAATAACTCATTATAAAGAGAATTGTAGCAATCATGCTGTAAATATAAGACATAAATAATTGATGATTATGATATATGATAACCAAGGATCTATTTGTAAATGAATGTATAGAATAAATATCTGAATCTCAGTAGAAAGTGTTATATTTTTACTGTGTTTCCCCCTTGTAACCGAACACTGGTGTAGAGGTTGTAAGTACATTACAACAGTTAAGCTGCATAAATATATGAAATTTTTCTTTATTAAGTATATAAAAGTTTTGTCGACAGTTAAGAAAGCATTCAATATTCCAAATAAATTTTCAGAGAACTTAGTTCTTAAATTTTATTATGACACTCTAGGACAATACAATTTTTCTTTAATTTATTTGCATCTTAATGAAAAAACTGTGTATGAAATAACCATTTAATTTTTATTTAAAAAACTTGGTTCATTTTACAATTCTTGCATATTCTTAATTAAAATCCACTTTTTACATAGTGTTAAATAATATCAGAAACAGTAAAATTAAGAAAATATCAAAGCAAAACATTAATAAGGTATACAGATAATAGTCTTCAAGCTAGTGGTACTTTTCAAAACAAAGTGCAAAGGAATTCTTAATTGTTTACACCGCCAAGTAGTCTCACTTTTAATTTGATTCTTGAAACACACACGGCATTTCTTAGTAGGTTTTCTTTTATTCTGACTCATTAATTTGGCAATGACTTGTACCAAGTAAACAATATGCAATAGTGACTTATGATTTTCACAAGTGATAAAAGTGTTGCCAAATTCAGTACACTAGAAATTTTAAACTAAATTAATTATCATATTTAACAGTAACTTTAATCGCATGACGAGTTTAGTTCGTCATTGTGCGGTATGGAATGAAAAACTAATGACGAGCTAAAATCGTCATTTTACCGGAAAGGGTTAAGAAGTTTCAGTAACTATCTGCTGATATGAAATAATATCTAAATTTGATGAATCTGAGATAAACCGTGTGGATTTGTATAAAAAACCTATAATTATAACATATTACACCAACGTATCATTATATATATGTGTGTGTGTAATAATTATTTTCTCTAGTCACAATAATTATGTAGCCCTTATTGTTTTTACTTGCTTGGGCTACTGGGCAAAGAGAAGCCTAATCAGCTAGCAGTAATAATGAACGATGCAGTCTGGCAACATTGAAGAGTACGGTACAATCTTATTAAAGCTTTATTTTAGAGCTGTTAAAACAGATATCTTTACTAGTGAACGACAGACAAAAGAAAGGCAAAAATCATTCTGCTCGAACAGAAGTGCACCCAAGAGCGAAGACAGAACCAATTTTTCCACTTACTCCATGAATTTAAGTGTTAAATCAGGAAAAACGAGGAGCCATTTGCCAGCGACAGCTGCGAAATGCGTTGAAGAGACAGAAAATTTACTTCTATGGGATGGAAAGCTTTGGGAATTGTATCGAAAGAATTTTAAATCGAAGGTACTCCTTTGATTATGACATTTAGAGGCTGGGAAAATATTTTAAGGAATTAAAATGGGAGAGAGGAAATTTTCAAGGAAATATTGAAGCTAAATAATTTTGATATATTACACACACATATATGTTGTAATTCGGAATATATGATATTCTTTATTAATTCCCTAATAGTTATAAAAAATAAAGAGTTTTTGAAGTATCAGTAAAAATATTTAAAATTACATCCCTATACTATAACTTTTCTTTTCCATCTCTTTGCCAAAAACTTTTGGAGTACAAATATTATTTTCCTTACAAGCTTTGTGCCTTCTAATAAATAATATTGATAATAGCAATTTCCTAAAGTTTAGGGCCGAACGAAGGTCAAGCCAATGACGCGTTGCTTTCCAAAACAGGAATCCGTGAAAAAATATATACTGCCTAATAAATTTATCTGTTACTAAATTTTCTTTTTAGTACTATAACCATTATATTTTAACATTACCTAAATAAAACACGATACCCTTTTATATTTTAACCGTATGTTCTTGAAAGAAGCAAGCATTTTATGACGATTTCAGATTTTAAAGTTAAGGTATAAATCATGCGTACTTAAATTTCGTAATTATAAAAGATACTAAATAACAAAATTTTTATCTTGTTTTATGAAAATATCTTTTTTTTTGTGCCCTGGGTGTTCAAGAATTAAATAATAAGTCTCAGTTTTAAAAAACATTCTATAAAAAGTTGCGAAAAAATAATATTTGTAAAATTTCTATTACATATGCATTGGAGTAAGCACACATTTTATGCCGATTTTATATCTTATAGCTAGGATATAAAATACTTACTTAAATTTCGTAATAGTACAAGATGCTAAATATTAAAATTTTTATCTTGTTTCACGAAAATATTCTCTTTATGCACCGGGAGTTTAAGAATTAAATAGGAAGTATCAGTTTTAAAAAATAGTCTATACAAAGTTGCGAAATAAAAATAATATTTTAGAATATTTTAACTTGAATGTGTCACACTTTACTGTTTAAATTGATTTACTGTTAATTAAAATACCAAAATTTGTGGGGCGTGTGTTGAATAAGCAAAAAAATCTTGCTCAAAAACAAATAAGGAATAAATTCAGGGAATTCACAAACAAGAAAAATTGAAACAAGTATCATAAGTTTATTCACTGAAATTACTTTGTGCCTTTTGACGATTTTTTTCTTTATTTTTTTAGTAAATTACAAAGAATGTGTCTGGCTTATCTTCCGATGTCTTTTGAACACAGTGTTTATGTTCTGAAATTTACCACCCTACAAATTTTCCTTCAAGCAATTTGTATTGATATTCTCTTTTGAGAGTATTTACGCGAAATTTTAGTTTCTAAAGATTATGATTTTGAAAGAAAATTAGGGGTTTACTTGTGGTAATTTAAAAGGATTCTTTAAAACTATCGATTGGTTAAATTCTTCTAAGACTGCTTACAGCTTTTCCGCTTTCCCCCCAGAGAATAACTTCAGTTTTCTTAGTTCCATCTTTAAGAATGTTTTATTCTGGTACATTTTAAGAAAAGTTAAAGCTAGTTTCGTTAAGAGAATTCTGAAATTTAGCTAAGGAAAATAATATGATTTCCATTGATTTACTTCTACAGTATACGTTATATGAAAGCGTAGAATTTATTTTCACATTTCGTAAAGTCGTTAAATTCGTAGGTAATCATTTTAGTGCAGAAAACTTTAAAATGGATCAAACTGAATTTCAATTTTTGTTGCAATAAATGCAACTAGATAATTTCAATTTCACATTTTTTTATAACTTTTAAACACTAATCTCTCTAATAACTTTTGTGCAAAATAATTTGAACAAAATCAATTTTTCTTAAATCAGGTTTTATAGAAAAACAAATTACTTTTAAAATTAGTAATTAAAAATTAATGCGTCTACCCTTGGCTTGCACTATCATATAAATATCTTTAGGCCAGTGATGATTATTATTGGAAGTTAATTAGACTAGAAATTCATTGTCATTCTAGATTTCAATATATTGGTGCCTTACTTTAATTATTGACCCAATCTTGATTTTTTAAACAAGAATAAAATTCATCTTTATATACTCTTAAAATTACTCTTATTTACTAGGAGAAAACTTGATGTTCGCTGTGTAACCCATCTTTCTGATTCTTATCATAAAGATAACCTACAGATTCTCAGTGGGATATAGATCAAGGGATTTATCAGGCTAATCTAAAATGGTTATTTTTTGTCAGTGAAGAATTAATTGACATATTTGATTCTATGACAAGTTCAATCATGCTGGAAAATCGAAATGTTCACACCTTTATTAGTTTAAGCATCATTTTCCCTACAAATCCTTTTGACATTTTTCACTATTCATCATTCCTCTTATGGGTACTACAGATCCTGGACCAGAAAATGTGAAGCAATTGCAAAGCATTTATATTATGGAGAGTCTCACTGACTGATGAATGCAATCCATGAATGAAACTGCTTCTCCATATGATCAACGAACTTAACGATGCCTTGTAAAAGAAAATTACCTTCGTTAGAGAATAAAGGTTTTTTACAATTATCTTGTGTCCATCTCTTCGATTTGTCGAAACCTTTCTCTTCTTATTCATAACGGTAGTCAAGTGCTGTTTCTAAATGGGTCTCTGGAACATTTTTGAAATTTCTTACAAACGATGGTGCACTCTTTAACCGTACACATACGTTTCAGTAAGAGATATGTCTTTCTGTTACTAGTCTCTGGTCTTCTAGGAGGGTCTCTTCTACATCATTGTTCAAAATATTTATTTCTAAAATTTTTTTCTCGCGGGCGCACTTTCTTTCCCTCTGAGTGAAAATTAAGTCAATTTTTCAGCTGAGTTTAAACAGATTAGTCATCTGAACATTTAGAAATCCTACAGTCATCTACTATCCACCACTGGGTCTTTGTAGTTTAGTTAGTGTAATAACATTAGAATGACTTTTCATTACGATATTCATTGTTATTTAACAGTCTAGGTTTCACCTATACTGGAGATAAACTATGATCTTAACTATAAGGTCAGATTAGAATTAGAATAACATGATATCAATATTATAGTTACGTTATATTCATACATTATCAGTACATAAGTCAGTTTCCCATTTAATAGCTTCCAGAGTTTCTTTAATGCCATTGAAAAACCAAAATTTTCATCGCGATGCTTTAATTATGCCTGAATGGAAATGTTCTGCTTTAATACATTGCTACAGATTATCGACCATTAATATAATGAAAATCTGACAGGAACAAGGGCTACAAACTCTTTCCAAGAAATTCTAATACTTCAGCTTAAAAATGCAGGCGCAGTTAGAAAGCAATATTCCTTAATTAAAAACCTGTTAATATAACTTTCCGATCACTTCCTCTTGAAGTGCCTGAAATTAAGTAATATATTTTATAAGGTAATAAATAAACATTTCAGAAACTTTTATGTAGATATTTAGGGTGTTTTACTGATAATACTCTATTTTGCAGCTAGATATTAAAAGAATTTGAGACAAATTAGCTGTATAGAAGAATTTTTGTAAATTTTTGTCTACTTGCCTCCTTCTACTTTTTAAAGCTACTTTATATAATGAAATACATAGAAGGTGTCACCAACAATTCTGAACTATAGCTAAAATTTTAATCTTCACTGCCAATCACCTATATATGATGCCACTGAAATTACTAATGGTCACTATGGCGAATAATGTGTTACAGTAGTTGGCGATTTTTGTAAAGCCACCGAAAAGTAAACCGTTAGAAAAATAATATGAAGTCGTAAGAGGTGAATATCTGCAATATCTGTTTGTTCACATTTTGCATCTTCGTTTATGCAGCGAAATTTTAGCCTGAAACGGTGATAACTTCAGAAATGAGTTAGTAATTTTCACACGAACTTAAATCAATGACTTTCCTTTCCTTACAGTATTATACAAAAAATAAGTTTTAAGATTTATTGTTCAAGATTAAGTTACTTCTTTGCGGAGGATAAACAAATCTATCGCTTGGGGGCTGCTTTATCGCACCGGCCAGGGCTGGTCAAGGAGTTATGTCACCCCGGGCAAAAATGTAAATTGCAGCAATTATTTTATAATGAACCTCACACATATATAAGGGAAACAAAAATACTTATCGTTTTTTAATAGATATTGTGGGATTATTGTAATCATGCTTAAGAAAAATATTTGTGACATGACTATTTTGAAAACATATCTATGTAAGCTGTTCAGATGGAAAGTCAATTCGAGAATTTTTAAACTTATCAGTTACTAAAAGTTTTGAAAATAAATTGATTTTAAATGAGAATTTAAAATTGTAAATAAGTAAAATATTGAATATTTCAGACATTAATTTGGGAAAAAGAATTTAACAGGTGAAATCTAATCATTGCTTTTCTTCTCTTTACATTATTGTATAAAAAAATAATCTTCAAATTTCCAGATTATTTCTTAAAAGTAAGTTACTTCTTCATGATAGACAACACAAATCCTTCACTGGGTTTTTGTTCCATTAAATGGAATGAAGCACGGAACACTGCTTAGACACATAACACACTAATAAAACAATCTAAAATCAGAGATTCCTAAATTATCATCTGTAGAGACATTAATAAGAGACATCAATCATTTTATAACGGACGTTATATCTAAACAGGCAAAAGAAAAATAGCTTGCCATTGTTTTTAATACATATTGTTTGAGTACTATAATGATGTTTTGAAAACGTATCTAAAACATGATGTATTTGAAAATATGTTTGATGAGCCATTCAGAGCGAAAGTCGATAAAACTGTGACCATAAAAATTGATTTAAAAATCTTTCTTTATATGAGTCATTCTTTCTTTATATGAGTTAAATCTATTTCTTGCTGTAATTTTTTTCAAAGTGTACCCACTGTCTATTCTAGTGTGTAAATTATATGTCATTTATATTAAAAGTTTTCCATGCAAAAATTATTGCGCACTTAAAATGCAAGCAGAATATTAACTCACATAAGACACGATAATTTGAAATACAAGGTGGTCGAATATCTATCTTTTTTGGTAATGATAAAATATTTTGTCGCCATGTAAAAAAGAAAGTGCTAACAATGCTCAGAAAATTAACTTTTGCTTCAGAAATCTAATAAATTAGAGTGGATATATTTATAATACTTATTTGAGAAAAAAATTATTTAAGTAAAAATTAGCATCTCTTCTATGCTGGTTCAGAATATTCATGTATCATTTCATCATCTATTTTTTATTATAAGATTTTCTGTTGAATATATATAATCACTGTGTCCTTTTGTTGTATGATTTATTAACACATGATAATTTAATTATATTCCTTATTATAAAAATAGAATAGGAATTTGTCTCTAACTCTTAATGTATTAAATTTACTGCACATACATCACTAAAATGTATCTTGATATTTATTCAAGTTTCTGGAAATATTTAATGAAGTGAAATTTTAAGCTCTGGATGCATTTAATCTCTACACATATTCACTTTTCTTTGGAGACTGACTTTTCACTACGAAATATAAATAACTTCTAATTACCTAGATTTCCTTGACCCAACAAAGTGTTAGCGTTTGTACTCTATGTATTATCAAGTGTGGTTTTTGTAAGCCATTTCTATATGTGTGTAAAACGTAGATGTTTCAGTATACCAATGAATTAAAATTATCATTGATTATATCCTTTTATCTACTTAGAGAATTTATACCTGTTATAATCTGAACAATTTTTATGTAAAGATTATAGGTTATTTAGCCAATGACGCAGAATTATCAAATTCTTAGTTAAAAAATAAAATCTGTAAAATAAGCAGAGATACCTGGGATAAACACTGCATCTAAATGAAAATGAAAAAAAAGTGACATTAGTATTTCAAAATTCTTTACACACAGATTGGTATTTTTTGTCCTTTTTTGATGTTTGAATCATCGATTATTTCTCCCCGTCGATGGCCGAACAGAAAAAAAAATCCTGGGATAATCGCCTAAAAAACAGACCGTATTCGCTTCAATTACAATGATTTATCCAGCGCCAAAACCCCTCAAGAGTTCTCACAGCTATCTTTTATCCTGGAACTTTTCCCCACTAACCCTATTGTCTGTTGGACTGCTATACTTAATAACCCCTTTTATCACCCTATTTTCGTTTCATTAAACGTGAGAGGATGAAATGCATTACACGCTTTTTGAATAGGATCAAGCAGTCCCAGTCACAAAAGTTTGAAACTTTTCAGTGTCATGCTCCAGGGAATTTAATAAAAAAAAACTTTTCAAATCTGAGGGTAAAAAAATCTATTCCCTCTATGTAGACGAATGGAATCTCAACAAAGAAATAAAAATGAAATTATTTACGGATATACACAGTAAAACATTTTACAAGCATCACTGGAGAGTTCATTTGAAATAAGAAATTTTGAAATACTCATAACTTGTTACTAATACAGTTCTGATAGAAAATTGATTCAATTATGTGTCTAATAACTTCCTATAAATTAAATACGTATAAGTACCTATACAGCTACATTTATAAATTGATTAGACATAGTGATCAATACACCAGCTATTTGGATGATCTTTGCTTCTTCCGGTAAACATATTTAAATATCTCCCAGTTCTACTATTCTTCTTAAAATGCCTTTAATAGATTCTTTATTCCATATCTCTTTCACAGTTCTTCAGAGCCCAGAGAATGTTTTCACACTATTTTAAATATAAAGTGGGAAGAAGAATAAAAAGATTTAACATATAAAGATCTTTAAAATGCATGCACCATTCCTTTCATTGAAAAAAATGGGTGGTGTTATTAAAATACCTTTAATATTTCCATTTATCTACAAAAATGGGTGGTGTTACGAAAATACCTTTAATATTTCCATTTATCTACAAAAATGGGTGGTGTTACGAAAATACCTTTAATATTTCCATTTATCTACAAAAATGAGTGGTGTTATGAAAATACCTTTAATATTTCCATTTATCTACAAAAATGGGTGGTGTTACGAAAATACTTTTAATATTTCCATTTATCTACAAAAATGGGTGGTGTTACGAAAATACCTTTAATATTTCCATTTATCTACAAAAATGGGTGGTGTTATGAAAATACCTTTAATATTTCCATTTATCTATAAAAAGGGGTGGTGTTATAAAAATATCTTTAATATTTCCATTTATCTACAAAAATGGGTGGTGTTATCAAAAAATGCTTTAGAATAATTAGATTTTCTTTTGATGACGACAATAAATTCACCTTGCAGTAACTCCATTAAAGTCACTGTATAATTTTTCTTTCGCTCTTATGCCGAAATTATCAAAACTTGTCATTGATTTCATGAAAAAAGCCATTCAACAGCATTTTTATTTTTCCTAAAATTTTTTCCCAAGCAATATTGTTTATAAAGTTAAAATTATATTTATTTGCTTGATTAACGTCAAAGCTTTAAAATTTTATTAAAGAGGTCTATCTTAAATAAAATTTAGTCTCGATCTTCAATGAGAAAATTTAAGTATAAAGTTGTTAATATCCTTATTACAGTTTATATGACATGATAACTAATGTGAATGATCATAATTTTAAACATTTGTTTCTTTAAGATATCACTAAGCTGGAGTAAAACATGGTACAAGTTTAATAGATTATTTACTATATATGACCTGATCAGTGCAGTAATTATGATATTTTATACAATAAATAACGATTTTATAGGACAGTGTTTCAAACACCGTAATTTATTTTAAACCCTAAGTTTTCATAATTCTGATCGTATCAATCATTTTCTGTAGCTGGGAGTAAAATCACACAGAAAGAAGTGTTAAACAAGCGTTGCCTAATACAAATAATAAGGAGAAAATTTTTAAGTGTAGTTAAATCTCTTCGTAGAAAAAAATAAAATATAACCACAAACTCTAAATATCCAATATCTCTCTATTTACTTTGTACTTTTCTATCTCTGGACTAATTTGGGGATTTTTTAATCAAAACAGAAGATGTTTAAGACTTCCAGTATAATTATAATTATTGATTAGTAACGTTTATTTCATGGCAACATATTTGTTCGTCATTTGAGGCTCTTTTTTTTAACGAGTTTTTACTTGACCAGTGTATGGTCGGTTTCAGGAATGATACGGTCTATCTTTTTTGCTGAGCGAGGGTTAATGAAACTAATATCTCCTATATAATAATGCTCAAAATCGATTCCGAATGGTTACGAATATCCATGCCAGCAATGGAATTCGAATCCACGAACTTTGTTACCGAAGGGCATCCTGCCCATTTGGTCATCGTTCTGCAACTTGTTTGTGTTGGTCAGTAAAAGGTTATAACTGCTCTGAAGCTTGTATATTTTGTATATTGCATATATGTATATATTACTTGTGTTACAGTGCAATATGTTTACATTTATTCAAATATTCTTAATTTTTAGCATTAATTTATTCATAACATCACTAAATTGGAATAGACTACAGTACACGTTTAATTTATTATTTGCTACATATGATCACACGAATGCAGCAATTATGACTTTTTATATAAAAAGTTTTCATACCTTAAATTAGGAAACTTATGATATTTATTAGAATGTGTAATTAATTTTCTTAAATGGTCCATTTCATAACACTGGTCTATTGTAATTTATCCATGTATTTATATTTCTGTGAATAGCGATAATTTTCTGTAGCTCGGACTAAAATAATCTGAATAGCAGTGAAAAAAAAGCATTATTATCTGAAGTAGGAAAAAATTTTAAAGAGTAGCTATATCTTTTCACCGCAAAAAAATAAACTATGACAACATACAATAAGTAAATAATCCAAGATTTTACTATTCTCTTAAGGATTACCTCTTCGTCTCTAGACGGATTCAGGAATCTAACAATCAAAACGGAAAATAAATAACTTGTCTTCCAGTATGACGTATCATGATTGATTTGATGTATTTGAAGGGAACGTATTTGATCATTGTGTGACCTATATCTTTTTTGCTGGACGAGTATTTTCCCCGTACAGATACTGGCCTGTGTTTGGTTATAGATTGATTTATAAATGCCCATTACAGTGATGTAGACTGAAAACGTATGGATTTTTTGTATATTGCATTACTTTATTTGTATACATTAGCTATGTTATAGTTGCTAAGGTGTGAAAATTTAAGTTAATGCACATGGTTTTTAATATTCATTTTTATACAATATTACTACATTAAAGGCACGGAAACGTTGTAAGGAATGTATCATACTTACATCCTTGTCAGTACAATAGTAATAACAATTTACATAATGAATATTAATTATAGAATCATAGATTCTAAATTTTACAATACTTTTATAGTATATACTATTAAATTACCAAAATATATAATTTTATAACTCAGTGTCTAAAATAGCTCCCTCGTCATAATTCTGAGTAAACTCATAACACCTTAAATCTGGAGTTATATTACACATGTTTTTACATTAATGTGAGTTTTCTGTAACTGAATCTAAAACAGGACAAAAAAGCAGCAGTATAAAATAAACATTACCATAAGATAAATGTCAAGGAGAACTATTTAAAGCGTGATTAAATTCTTTTGCAGCAAAATGTATATATAGCTACTTATATTAAAAAGAAATAGTCTAATATCTATCCTTTCCATTTGACTCCTTCATGTCTAGACATATTCCAATGATTTGTGAATCAAAACCGAAAATGAATAATTTGTCTTGCAGTATTATTTGCCTATCATAAACCCTTTAATTGGTATATTTTATTGAAGTACAGGAATGTACCATTTCAATAACAAAATTTTCAAAATGAAACCCTTTCACGTAATTCTCGTCAAACTCAAAATATCGTAATTATATCGTTAAACAATTCCCGGTTTACATTCCTGTGATCAGTCATAATATTGTGTAAGTGCAAGTAATATCAGTCGAAAAGCAATATTTTAGACATTACCAGGAAATGATCTAGGATATTATATGTGGAGAAATCATCTTCTAGAAAAAAAGCTACATTTTTTGAGAGGACACAGTTTTTTTCGAGATTTTCATTACAACGACTATTTTTTCAATTGATCATAAGATAAAAACTCATTTTTTTTTCAAACTAAATTTTTCACAAGATGTTAAAAACTTTAAATATTTAGTTTTGCCATTTCAAGTAGTATGTTTTTAAAATTAACATAAAGAATAGACACCAAAAGAAAAAATTGAAATTCCTTTATCCGCAGGATAACTTTGAAATATGTGTATCAGTAACTAATTTTTTATAGAAAATTCAAGTAAATTACTTGTTTTATTCTTAAAATCAAAATTATAAATGTATATAATACTTTAAAATTAAAAAAATAAAAACTATTAAGAAATTGTTTAGAAAAAATTACTTTTATCATGCTGCAATTTAAAAGAATAGACACTAAAAGAAAAAAATGAAATTCATTTACCTGCAAGATATATTTGATATATAAGTATCAGTAACTAAATTTTTAAAGAAAATTTAAACAAAATATTTGTTTTATTATTTAAATCAAAATTATAAATGTATCTAATACTTTAAAATTTGAAAAAATGATAACTATTATGAAATTGCTTAGAAAAATTACTTTTATCATGCTGCTAAATAAAATATACTTTTAGTTTAATATAATTGAGTTTCAAGGAAAAAACCATTAGCTTCTATTTTATATAAAAATTAATTTCTAATATCAAAATGTTTTTGAGGGATTTTGCTTCGTGTATATATTTTAGTGCTTTATAAGCATTAATTGATTCATCCAATACAACTAAATAATGTTTTAAAGATTAGACCTTCATTAGAAGATTTTTATTCTAAACAGAGGAGAACATTTTATTTTATATTAATTTAAAAATAAAACTGCTGATTCAAATACGTTGCAGCTAGAAAGGTTCTCCTAAATAAATTTTCCTAGATCACATCATTCCCTGCGGATCTATCATTCCTATAATTTTATCATTTATTTGTTTATAATATCAAATATCACTAAACTTAAGTAATGAGCGGTATAACTGATTATTTACTACGTAAGACCTTACCAATGTAAAAACTCATTTTTATACAATAAATAGAATTTTTAAAATTTTGATTCCAAATTTTACATAATTTTTATTAGAAAATGATCTCAAATTACTGAAATAAGCCATTTTATAACTCATTGTTTAAAGGATTGTAATACTGTTTTTAAATTTTCTACGTTTTTATATGCTTCTGCACAATCACCATATTTCTTTGCAATTGGGACTAAAATCAATAAATACAATAAATTTTTAGCAATACTGTAATAATAAAAGGTAATTAGACAGTTTTAAAGTGTAGTTAAATCCTCTCCCTCAAAGAAATAAAATAAATAAAATATTTTTGCATACTTTAAATAAATTATTCAAGATCTCTTCTTTTCTTTATGTCCTAGCTCTTCATCTCTAGTCCGATTCAGTAATATATCAATCCAAAACTGAAAATAAATAACTTGTCTTCCAGTATGACATATGGTGATTGATTTGAAACATGTATTTGAAGGCAACGTATTTGATATTCATCTGACGCGCATCTTATCGAGCGAGTTCTTTCCCGGTACAACTCTTGGTAATCCCCCTAATGCTCTTCGAGCAGTTGCTTGTTTAGCAGACCAATTCATTTAAGTAGATGCATTTTTTACGAGTTGCTACCTAACATATATTAATATTTCGGCACATTACTGACAGCGAACATTAATTCATATTTGATGAGGAGGGTGTTATCAAATTCTAATTTTAAATTTTGATGATTTCCTAAATGTTAGATTATCTCACTTGAATTCATTTTCGTCATTTTCTAAGAGTGTTTTAAATTAAAATAATTGCATGGTATCATCTTTTGTGTTGTTAAGTGTCATTCATTTTGTTTAAAGAGACATTTTTCTAGTTGAAGCATTTTGATTACAACATGCGATTTATAATTCAATAAAAAATGAAATGTTCTCCTATGTTTTCAATAAAAAGTGTCTTACATAATATTTAGAGTTGAAATTTTGTAAAAATTGATTAGTTTTATTACGCATAGAAACACTGTTTTATATAGAAAAAATATATACTCCAAGCGAAAAAAGAAATGTAAACCCATTTCCTCGCAAAATTATGTCTACAATTTGTACAATAACAAACAAATTTTTATATTAAATAGAAGCGAATTATAGAACATTTTTGTTTTCTGAAACTCAATTATATTAATACCATCATTATATTTCATCTTATAGCCTGATAAAAGATATTTTTGTTAATTTTCAATTTCTTAATAGTTTTTAATCTTTTTTGATTTTAAAATATCAAGTACCTTTTAAAGTTTTAGCTATACAGAATTAAAAATCTAGTGTATATACAACACGATTTCCTGGTACGCTTAGAATATACCACATTTAAAAAATTTGTTTCTGATGCAACATCAAAATCCTCAATCATACATTGTTTCCAAATCCAAAAAACATTCGTTTCTAAATGTAACTGTGTTGTACAGAGATCAAGTATTGCTCTCTGATGGAGACCAAAAGCCTTAATATTTTTTCGAGATATTTCATTATATAGATATTTCAAATTAAACTGAAGATTTCGCTATTAAAACCTTTCATTTATACCCTTACCAGGCATTGATTTTATTTGGTTTCGAGAAATATGGTCTACTGTTTTGCTACATAAAGGCTAATCCGTTCCAGGCAGTAATAAACAATAAAAATTGAAAACTAATTCTCCATTATTAGTAGATTTTTTTATTATTGTTTTCCAAATATGGACTTTAAATCACTGTTTCCACTGTTTAAAAAAAGTGTTGTAAAAGATACACATGAATACATCAATATTATCGTGTTGAACTGATATAGATCATACCAATAGCTGTTATAATAAGATGTTTCATTATGTAGAGTGACGATTGCAGGCTGCTGATGATTGCACTATTATGTTTATGGTGCTAAACGTAAATTACTAACATTTTCGGATAATTGTTTTTGCTTTTGCCCTACAGCATTAATATTTGTTAAATAAAATTTCTCATTATAAAAAGTGAATATTGCATTCAAAAGAGGAGGAACACAGCTAGATGTTATCATAGTCCTAAATACAAAATTTCAACATTTTACGGCTAATCAGTTTTTAGTTATAGCCACACAGTATTAATATAAGTTACATTAATTTTTTTTGTCGTATAAAATTCAGATTTCAATAAAAAGAGAAATGGTTCAATTAGATGTAATAACCTTAAGTACAAGGTTTCAATCTTCTATGGTTCAACATTTTTTCAGTTAAGCGCTATATTCTAATTACTCGTTAAATAGAAACTTTTCATTATATAAAGTTTTTTTTCATTATATAGAGTCAAAAGGGAGGTAGCAGAAATCCTAAGAGATTATTTTAATTTTTTACGGCTTATAGGATTTGAGTTATACAAGGTACATATATAGGTACGAACAGAAGTTTAGAGAAATCTGGTCAAAAATAGTTCAAGAATGGTCAAAATGGTTATTGAAAGTTTCGTTCTACTTATATATAGACATAACACTTAGAATCTCCAAAATTCAATCATGGTAAAAAAAGATATCTTTGTTGAAATTTGAGCTCTGAAATTTATAGTGGTTACAATACTTTTTCTTTTACTTTGTACATAGCTATAAAATATATTTATCGTCAATTTAATGCAAAAATTTAATTTCCAAAAGACATCTTTTAAAGGTTATTTTATGGGTAAGTCAATTTGATTTTTCCTGGTTTGTCTATTTTTTGTTTTTTTAAATATATACTACTTGAAATGGTAAAACTGAGTAGTTTGTTAAAGACAGAGTATTTTTAAAAAACATGTAAAAAATTAATTCTAAAGCGAGTTGGATTATTTATTATGATGAATCAAACACCGCCATATAAATATTTTTAAGTTCCGATAGGTACTATGATTCTCTAACCTTGTGTATTAAAAAGTAAAATTTTTTATTTAGATGTAAAAAAAGGTAAAAAAATAAATATTTTTGCAAATCAATTGCTGAAAGTAAAAATTATTTTGAAGGCATTAAATCTATTTTATCTTATTAAACATGTGTTCTTATGTTGCTTCATACCTCTAAGTTCTTCGTAAATTAACCTATAATAGTTTTTATACAATAAAAGATACTTCGAGTTTATTATTTAAAATATATTTAAAATTCTGAAAGTGAAAACTTGTTTGTATCAGACCATTAGTTAAAAAAATTTAAAGCCATATAGCAGTTACACATATAGTAATCAGGATAATGTAAACTATCAAAAGTGAGATTTCGACTGTCTGTCATTTTTTAAAAAAAACTTATTTTTTCTAAAACCAAAAAACTAGTGCAATCAGTCACACTTTCTGAAACCATATCAATTTTCTTTTCAAAAACGATGATAGAAATTGTGGCTGCTTTAGTTCTGAAACATTGATTTTATTAAGTGCCATCGTAAGGTTTTGCACTTGTTTGTAAAAATATATCTCAAAAATGATAATAGTAAAAAATATAAGAAAAAAAATGAAAAAATAAAGAATTAACTAACTAAATATATCAAACCAATGAAGAATTAGAAAAAGATAATAGAAAACAATAAGAATTCGAACATACTAAAAGTGTACGAATGGAATGGTATCAATGCGGCCTTTCCTTTTTCACTACGCTGTTTGCTTCTAATACTATACATTGATTTTAAGGAGCATTTTTTCTTATCACACATGTGATAGAGGAAATTGCACGGACCAAGTGATATAGTAATCTAGAATACTCGTCTTAAAAAATTACTCAAATGATGAACTGTATTTAAAATTATTTTGTTTAATTTGTAAATAGCTGTTTTATAATTTTTCTTCATAGGTTCATGTGTTTATGCGCACACTTTGAGGAGCGGCTACTCGTACTTACTGTAGCACTTATAGAGGATTTCTATAATTTTATGCTGAATAAGCACCCTAGTTACCGTACGCCGTAGTTAAATAGGTAAAATTAAAGGGGACCTTCTGGAATTTTAAAGTCAAAACTTTTTTACTATTATTTTTACAGGTGCCTTTTCTCGATCTTATGCATACAGATTAATTGAAGCAAACTGCTACAATCTGTAGTAACATCCAAATTCAGCCTACTTCAAATACCTTAAATACTTACGATATCATATCTGAAACTTTGTTGATAATTTATGTCTCGAATATCTGAATGCTCTATATGACAAAATAACTTTCAAACAAAATTACTTACAAAAGTAATTACTGCGTACATTTAAGTGGACTGTATTTTTTTTAAATTTAAGCTTTTTAGACCTTTTTAACAACATTACGTATAAAAGTGATTATTGCTTATATTTAAGTGGACTGTATTTTTTAAAAATGTAAGCTTGTTTTAGGAATATAAAATTTTAAGTAATGAAACTAAGAAAACCAAGAGTAGATCTTTTAAAAATATTCCAAATAAAACCCTAACTCAATTAAAGGATCTCAATGGATTCACGATTTCATTTATAACCTAGACTATTAACCATTCTTATTCTATTTCTGTTTAAGATAAAAATAGGACTAGTCAGTGTTCCATAACTCATTTTTTACTAGTATATTTCCCTTTATTCTTGTCTACAGATGTTTAATTTCATAGAGAAATATTTATAGATTAACCCTTAAGTTCCTTGTATTTCCTTTTGGGAACATACTCAATTAAGTCTTCTAAAATGCAATTAGAATGATATTAAAGCTGTAATACCTAATGCTACCAATAAAATACATACTGAAGATATTATTAAACAAATTTTCAACATCAGATGCCCCCTTTACTTCTTTTAAGAATATTCGTTTGTTCCTGTACGTTTTTTTTATTTTTGGAAATTGCAAAATATTACATTTTGTTCAGCAGTGCACAAGTAAAAATTTTCAAATTACAAGGTAAAGTATGTAGCCCATATTTATGACTCTCTTTGAATATTTAACACTAAAATATTTGCTTTAAACAGATTTTTCTGTTTTTTGCCAATTTGAAGCAATGGGGCATAAAGATCCACTAAGCTTATCGGAGAATAAAGTGTTGGTTTTATTTTTCTATATTCAGCAGAAGTAGTTTATTTTTTTAGTAGTTTACAATTCTAGTTTATTTTTTATTGTGTATACAGACAGTTTTATAAATATGTACAACTAAAGAGGACCTTATGTAATTTTAAAGTAAAAATGAATTTATTGCTCTTTTTATAGGTGCCTTTTCTCGATTTTATACATAGACTACTTGAAGCAAACTTCTACAATCTGTAGTAACATCGAAATCCATCCTACTACAAATACCTTGAATACTAACTATATCATATCTGAAACTTTGCTGATAATTTATGTCTCAAATATCTAAATGCTAACATATGACTAAATTCTACATTTATGGAAGAACCTGAAATCCTTTTAAAGGTATTATAATTCATTTTAGAGTGTAGTAAAGTATGAATTTCATTGAAAGATATGTAGATTATATCTTCCAATGTACCCTTAAACTGAATGATGTATAGGATAACATAAACTTGATGCATTATAATAGATTTTAATGCAATGAGTTTCAAGCCAGTACTAAATCTTATTAAAGTTATTTATTTATAGCTCCGTATTAAATTTAGCATTTATTTTTATCATTGCTTCTGTTATTATTAACTTAATTAATATCCTTTAATATATTTCCCAATTTAAGAGGATTATTTTAGCTGTTAAAAATTTCTTTTGAAGAAAAGTGAAGAGAATCGCCTTACTTTAATATTCTAATACTTTATCTCACAGGATAAAGAACTGAAATGGGATTAAATTGGAAAAATCATTCCACATTGAATATCACAAATGGTTCATATAACTAACCTCTATGTATACATAATTTTCCTTGCAATTTCCTTTATTATTAGCATTATTAAATATTTATTTTAGCATCTTTTATGTTTTAATGGTCTCTCGACGTATTTCGGAAACAATTTTCTCAAGAAGAATAATATTAAGTGCTGTACTATATTAAACGCATATCAGGAAGATGGTAAATATTGACAAAGCAATATTCATATTCCAAAACATTTAATTTACTGAAAGCTCTTCAGGTTCAAATTCTAAATTTATCTCTCAAGAACACTCGAAACAAAAACTCATCTCCACTAAAGTACCTTGATAATGGATTCAGGATTTCATTTAAAGCCATTACTATTCTTATTTTCCTTCTGTTTGTTTAAAATAAAAACAGGGGTTTCGTCAACATTCCTTAACTCATTTTTTTTTTCTAGTATATCTGTCTTTATTCTTGTCTATAGATGTTTAATTTTGTATAACAATAATTTTATCTTAAGATCGGAGAAAAATAACTTTCTCATAGCAATTGCATACTGAAAGATAAAAATTTTTATATTAAAATTTCTTCAGCAAAGAGATTTCTAACAAAATTACTTACAAAAGTGATTACTACGTACAATTAAGTGGACTGTATTTTTTAAAAATTTAAGCTTGTTTCAGGAATATAAAATTTGAAGTAATGAAATTCAGACAACTAAGAGTAGATCTTTTAAAAACATTTCAAACAAAACCCTATCTCAATTAAAGGATTTCAATAATGGATTCACGATTTCATTTATAACCTAGATTGTAGACCATTCTTATTCTACTTCTATTTGTTTAAGATAAAAATAGGACTTATATTTCATAATTCATTTTTTTCTAGTATACTTCCCTTTATTCTTGTCTACAGATGTTTTATTTCATAGAGCAATAGTTATAGCTTAAATCTTAAATACCCTGTATTGACTTTTGGCAACATACTCAATTTAGTCTTCTAAAATACTATTAGAATAATATTAAAGCTCTGATACCTAATGTTGTCTATAAAATACATGCTGAAGATATTATTAAACAAATTTTCAACATGCAGATGCCACCTTTAATTCTTTTAAGAATATAGATAAATACATTCGTTCATCTGTTTCCTGTACGATCTTTTTGGATTTTTGGAAGATGCAAAATACTATATTTTGTTCAGCAGTGCTCAAGTAAAAATGTTTACATGAAAAGGTAGCGTATGTAGCCCATATTTATGACTCTCTTTGGATATTTAACAGTAAAGCATTTCCTGTAACCAGATTTTTCTGTTCGTTGCCAATTGGCAGCAATGGGCAAAAAGTTCCACGAAGCTTAGAGGAGAATAAGCAGTTTTGGCTTTAGAAGGCAAAAGTAGCTTATTTTTTTAGTAGTTTACAATTGTAGTTTATTTTTTAAATGTATATACAGTCAGTTTTATGCCATTCCCAAAGATTATAACAAAGACTTTTCTGAATACAAATAGTTTGTTTTTGTAGTAGTTTATAACTGTAGTTTATTTTTTTAAATGTATATACAGTCAAATTTATGACATCATCAAAGGTTGTAACAAAGACTTTTGGGGATAATTTGTACTCATATTGTCCTGTATCATAATATAAACAATTTGTTGTCTATTCCACATTGATTTTTCCAATGTTTGGCAATAAAATTTGTATTTGTAATAAGAATTAATTACTTTTAAAAATATAGTGTGGAAATTCTTTATCAGAATTACTAAAATTCCTGTGGGTTTGATATCTTAAAAATTTTAAAAGAAAAATAATTTTTTCAATTTATTTTTTCAAGCTCAGTGTTGTCGATTGGCAACAAATAATTTTTTAAACCGTAAACTACACATAAAACAAAATATGATTTTTAAGTATTTTTCTCATTATTTATATGAGAAAGGTAAACAAAATTTTTTTATTAGTTTTTAAAAAATCGGTCATTTAATGGTTAAGAGAAGAAAACACACGAATAGTGAATAGTAAAACTCTTCTATTTATTTTTGATAACAATAATCCAAATTACTAATAAAATAAACTTAGTTACTATGTACTTAAGTTGACTGCTTTAAAACGTTTTAAGCTTATGTTAGTAACATAAATACTTTAATGTAAGTGTCTTAAATTTATACCAACATTAGTAAATTAGATTCTAAGAGATCTAAATCTATTAACATTATTTGATTTGCACAAGACGGCCAGCACAAAATCAATAAGTTTCAGAGAATTTTCTTTATGTAATTAAGATATACATTTGAAATATTTCATTGAAAACCCTACACTTAATAAATATGTCCAAATAGAATATTTTGCTATTAAATCATTGTCCTTAAATCATAAGATCATTCGAAGTATAACTGAAGTGTTTTTAGGTGTTATAAACTTCACACTGATATTTATGTGATAAAGAACAATTCACTACAATATTTTTCGGAAATGAAGTCTTTTATCCTTTTTTCCTTTTTGTGATTTTGTTGCATTTTTTTCTGAATGAAAAGTTTGGAAAATAAATGATTGAAAAACTAGTTGCTACAAATATAACGTGGTGGTGAAACCTTACCTTTTTTATAACCAAGCTGCATTTATGCTATAAACATATAAATCAGTGTCCTTTCCGATCAACAGATATCATGAAAAAAAAATTATGACTTGGAAAATTGAAATTAACACTATTTACATGAAAATTCAGAACAAATGCAAGTACTAAATTCACTTTTTATAGCATCATTATTTCTAAAATACCTTAGAATTTGTTAAACTTTTAATAGATTTCTCATAAAAGTTGTTTCATATTCTTTATGTAAAATCAGTTTTGTACAAAGTAATTTACATTGTTTATAAGAAATAGGGCTTTTCTGTTTTCGGGAAATACATTTTTTTTCTCAGAAAATTTTTACTTTTACCTTTTAATGTTGAGATTTTGCCTGTTTTGATTGAACGTAAATTTCTATATAAAAATAAAATTATGCAAAAATTTATGACGTTTTTACGACTTGTTATAACATATGAAATTCTTAGTCTTAGTTAATAACATTAAAAATAGAAACAATTAATTCAGAAGAATTTAAAATTATGTTTTATTACACTCTGTAAGATTTAAAGAGTTCTACTCAATAGATAAGCCTAGATTTTCTTTTTGTTTGTATATATTTGTATAATGTGTAGAATCAATCAATATAATTGGTTACTTAAACAGTTAAGCTATTTTTAATACTAATTAGTTATTCTAGCATTCTATTTCTAAATATTGAAATTTTCATTTGATTTTGAACTTTTTATACAAATAGATTTCTGTATTATAATTCATTCTACAGAACGCAGTTTTCAGATAACGAGGATTTAATTTGTAGGTTAATACCTACATAAAGTTATTCTGCGGACAGTAATATAACATGTATACTCTTTAAAAAAATCAATGTATTAATTACTCTATAGTTTTTACTATAATAAATTAAAATGATTTATTTCATAATTTTGTTAAGAGATGAAACAGGTCATACATGACTCACGAATTGTTTCATGGTTAAATATTTACTTAAGGTATTTTGATATGATTATATTAAATATTTAATGAATTTTGGTATGATTATATTATATATTTAAATTATAGTCTATAAAAACGTATACACATTTGGCATTCATCAAGAGCTCTTTAGAAGGTTTGACCCCCTTTTATATAAATCTATATCATTAAACCAAAAGTTATTTTTTAGATCTTTTACAACTTACAATCTGAATATCTATCTGACTTCTAAAGAAAACTGGTGAAGTTCATTTTATCGATTGATCTTTGTTAGGAAGCTTCTATGAGACCCTTCACTCTCCCAACCCTTTGGACCCTAAATCCCCTTCCCATATCTCTCTCTCCCTCTGTTTTACTGATTTAGTTCTTTAAGGGGGTGAGAGTAGGAAATTGCCACCGTTCGCTGAGAGCAATATTATCCCTTTAAAATAAATACACTGAGGATGAAGCCTGATCTTTTGTGCCTACCCTTACCCGAAAATGGACGGGAATTACAATGAGAAGACTGTTAGGTTGAGTGAGTAGCTAATGAGCCACGCCACGCCGTGTAGATTTATAGGCTAGGCTTTTGAAATTTAGACAGTCATTTTCTCATTCTCTTCGCCTTTTACAGTAATACTACCTAATACCACACTGAGGTTGTAATTGATATTAATGTTTATTATTGTGTTATTACTAAAAATAAAAAATTAGAAATTTCTGAAACTGTTAACAAAAATAAAAAAATTTCAAAGCTGTGAAATATTTGTGAAATCTATTTATTTACACAAATATTGAAGTGAAATGTTTTTTAGAATAAGACTGAGACAATACACATTGTCTACTCAATATGGCGATACTTATACGTTTATTCTTCCAGTCATATCCTATCCAGAACATCGAACAATAGCTGAATGGAATGTTGGCTGTGTTTGAAGTCAGTTCATAAGCTTGAATCCCAATGCAAGGCAGGATATATGCAGCAGCTCATAATCGGCTTTAAGCAGTAGGTCTCAGACTCATTAACTTTCGAGTAGCAAGAAGTAGGCCGTATGGCTCAAAACCAAACCAAATTTATTCAAAAATATACTGACTTTACTGAATACCGTGTATTTTGCAAATTTTTAACTAAACTAATAGTATGTAAGAAATATAGGTTTCACGACAAGGTGGTTAATTTGTTCATATTTATTTTCTATTCATGTTTAGAGATGAGGGGAAATTGGGAAGCTTTTGTAAAATTTTGTGACTCATGTTAGTTTCCTTTTATGTTTAGTTTGCGTTCATCATTTTTCATATAATCTGTCGATATTTATCTTAGTAAAAAAAAGTGAACTGGCTGCACACGGTAACTGGCTGTATTGTACTGCACGCTCTGAATATCAAACGATGAATTTATTTCTTTCATAAAAGCTAGTATGAAAAAATATAAAATATACAATTTTTTCCGATTGATCATAAAACATAATGTTCTGCTCCTTTTAGGATGAGTTTTTTGTATAATGTAAATAACTCTCTCGTTTGGAAAAAAATATTTAGTTTTATATTATCGAAGTATATTTTTTAAATTGTATAGATAATGTTCACAAAATGAAAAAAGAATATTCACTTATCCGCAAGATAACTTTCGAAATATGTATATTAGAAATTGAATTTGCATGTAAAATTAAAGAAAAATAAATGTTTTATTCTGTAAAATTAAAACTTTATATATACTTGGCACTTTAAATTTAAAAAGCTAAAAAACTGTTAAGAAAATGAAAATTAAAAAAAATTATCATCCTGCAAAATAAAATATATTGTTTCCAATAGTATGACTGGCTGGATGACTTTTATAAGACTTTATAGCACAAAATCCTTAAAGTATATATTGTGTCACACACGAGAAAAAATGATTTACTGGGTGACGAAATAATATGATTGATAATAAAAGCAATAACTGTTTCTATTTGGTATAAAAAATTTCAAAATTTATTTTGCGCGTAAATGTATTTCTATTTTTTCCCTTTATGCAATTTATGCGTATATTTTATGAGTTTTAAAAAATGCATAAAAGAAAACTAGATAATTTTTATAAATTTAGACTTTTATTAATGATTTAAGAAAAGTTTATTTGAAAGTGAGTAGAAATATTTATTTTATATTGACTCAAAAATTGGCTGTTATAATTATGACTGCCGATTGAAAGGTACTATATATCAGCAGCACATTCTTAAACACTATATTCTAAAACATACTACAAAATATTCTACTAGATCTTAAATTAACACATTTATAATTTATATACTATACTCAAATTTCCAACTGTTATTTAGAGTGGTAAAATTAAGGTTCCTAATATTTCCTTTCCACAAAACCTTATCTGAAACCATAATTATATATTGGAGTTATCGTACCACTCATTACTGCATTAAAAAGTTAAATGAATATTTGTTTCGTACATTCTCAAAGATTATGCTCTATATTCTTCAAAGATTATTCTCTAAATAAAACATTTATAATTAACACTAAACATACCAACACTTAATACATACCTATTTCTACCATAGCCGGTCAAATGACCCGACTTTATTTTTCTGATTATAAATGTATGAAATATGAAAATTGGAAGAAAATAGACAAATCAACTTTATTATAATTAAACAAAATTGTATATTGTCAATTTTTATGTATTGCGAAGACAAAGAATAAGAATTTTTAATTCATTTCCCATCACATTTTTTACATAAACATTATGGGTCATTTGACCCGTTGTATGGTATGTTTAGTGTTAATAAATTATATCCAAATCCAACAATTATATTGAAGGTAGTTAATTCTAGGTAAGTCATTCCCATATAGGTTTATCAAGAACTGTAATTAAATTTTGCGGTTAAAGCAGGGCAAGTCAGTACTTCTGAATGCTGCATTGAAATATTGAACAAAAACAAGATTCATTCATCTGTTATACGAATTTAAGAATTTTTATGCGCATAATATTAATAAACTAATTGGAAGAATCGGTTGTTTGTCTTGCATAATTAGTGTACCGAAAAACTTCTTAGAACAGAACGTGATTTATTTTTATTATAAAGCTCTCTTTATAATGATACGTAATACATTTTAGATACTTTAAATTACAGAGTATTGAAATATAACTGTTAAAAGAGAAAAATAATTTCTTTTAGTAAAGATAATTTTAATGCATACTAAAACAATATTAACATTATGATAAAACTTAACCCATTTATAATTTAGAAGCTACGCATTCAAATTCAACATTGATGTTTGAGGCGCTAAAAATTTCATTTCCATATAGGTTTATTAGAAACTATAATTGAATTTTAGCTACTGATAGTTATCAAAGAACCTCGACTGCGTTCAGTTTTCCTAAATAATTAAATTAGTTGTTTAGAATTTTGTAGTCGGGGTTCAATCACTTTCATAGAATTAGGATAATTTAATTTTGTTTTGAAATAAATCTTTTATGCATTAAAGTATTTTGCTAGGGTGGCAACTATAGAAAATGTTAAATGTGCTCGGAAGCTAATTTATTTGAGAGACATTTCTACTTATTAGGGAATATTAGCCTTAAAAATAAGTAAATAACTTCAATATGGATGAACAGTTGTTGTATTACTATTATTAAAAAGTAGATTTAATGCAGATACTCTGACAAAAAATAGTTTGTTGATTATATGTTGTATTGGAAGATGACTTCCTTTATAAATAATACACATATATATATACATATATATACATATATGTATACATATATGTATACATATATATATATATGTATACATACATACATACATATATATATATATATATATATATATATATATATATATATATATATATATATATATATATATATATATATATATATATATATATATAGGTGTAAAAATGGAAAATTAATAATTTATGGATTTGAGAGCAGAAAACACTGAGCACTCTTTAAATGCAGGCTCATGAATCACTAATAACTCCATATATAAACGCTTGAAGCGTAATAATTGTAAGAGAACGTCTTGAGGTAGGGTCGCTAATGAATCCAAGCTGAGCAAAGCTCTTTTGTTAGTTTTTGCTCGCCCAATGACCGACGCCATTTTTGATGGTTGCATGGGAAACTGCAATAGTCATGAATAAAAACATTATCATGACATCAATAGCTCTTCAAATTGTTATAGGCTTTACACACATGTACATTTATATATATATATATATATATATATATATATATATATATATATATATATATATGACAAGCCTAACATAAAACAACGAGCCAATAATGTCTTAATAATGTCTTTTTTAATGACTATTGCAGAATTTCACATCCAACAATCAACACGCGATGAGTATTTTGATGGCAAAGGATAACAAAAGTTCCTTGCTCAGCGTGAATTCATTAGCAACCTCAACTCAAGATGTTCTCTCTAAAATATTACGAGTCAAGCGCTTTTGTATGGAGTTATTAGTGATTCATACAGTGCACTAAAGAGTGCTCTGAGTTTCTGCCTTTAAATCCCTAAATTATTAATTTTATATTTTCAAACCTGATATATATATATATATATATATATATATATATATATATATATATATATATATGTGTGTGTGTGTGTGTGTGTGTATAACGTAGCGAAAGTTACTCCGGTTTCAATAACAATTTAGCCATTATTGTACTTATTTTCCGGGGCTTACTGGGCATGCAGAAAGCTGCTCAAATAGCAGTAATGATTTTGCATTCTGGCCATACTATAAAATGAATAAACGAAACCCGAAGTGAAACTTTTATTTCAGAGTTATGAAAATGATATGTTACTGACCCGCGCTCAAGTATCAATCGTCAGAAAACGTACTAGTACTTCCGCATACAATGTGTTAATATGTTTTAATAAATCAGAAAAAACAGTATAAGCAACAAAGTGACTCCAGTTACCAAATTGTCCAAGTAAGGTTTATTGGAAATGTGTCTAGCTGCTTAATAATAGAATAGCCAGAAAGCTGGTGTTCGAAATCATACTGCTACGTTTCGAGTCTTACTGTTGACTTTAGCATAGTTTCGAGTGAAAAATCTTCGTTTTAATAGCTTATTTTTGCCATATAATCAAAATGTTTTGCTTTGTTTAGCATAAAGTGTTTCTCAGTTTATTAATAAAGATCCCAGTTAAGGAAAATTATTTAGTTTTTCTTAAATGAAACATAATATTTTTTAAACAAACATGAAATATGTACAAGTGAAAAAAGTAAAAATCCAATTAAAAAGTATTTTTTGAATTCTGAAATTAAAAACTAATTTTTCATATCAAATAAAAGCTACATTTTATTTTTATTTCGTGAGCACCACTTGTATTAACAAGAGGTATATATTTTATTTTATAGCATATTTTATGTTTTTCCAAAATTTTTGATTTTGTAAGTATTAATTTTTTTTAATTTTAAAAATGTTAGGTATTTTGAAAGTTTTAGATGAAAAAGATATTTATTTTCCATTTGATATAAAAATGTATTTTCTTATAAACATACTTTAAAAATCTATCTTGGGCGTAAATAAATTTCACTATTTGAGTATCCTTTTCATGTAATTATGAAAAGTTATTACTTGAAAAGTTAAAACAATAAATTTCACTTTCTAAGTTATTAAATGGTTTGTAAAAAATCCTTCTAAAAAAGCAGTATTTTCGTTTATGATGAATATATTAAGTTGTAGGTTTTTATTTTTGAAAGGTACAATATCTCCTTAAGAACAGAACTAACAAAAGTTTGTGAATTAAAACACTGGTTATAATTAAAACCACAAAGAAGCCTAATACGGAGTAAAAAATATTTAATAAAATTAGTTCTGTTAATATAATATAAAGTATTAACAACCAAGTGTGGGGAGTTTAGATTTTATAATAAACAATTGCCTTTAATTCAAAGTATTGAGCACTAAAGTCAAGATATTTTTATTTAAAAATTCAAAGGCATATTTTTAGATATTGGTAGAAGGAGATAATAATCTGAAATTACTTCTTTGGTAGTCAATTTATATTAAATAATTCGAGGAATTAGATCCTCTTTCACATCCTTTTCCATGTTTTAAGAGTAAATTTTGGCTCAATCTATTTATCCTCACGGAGAATGGCTACTGATTATAATCATTAATCTGATTTCACTGGTATCTCTTGATTTGAAAACTCTTTGAAGTTCATTTATGGGAGAATTCAATTACTTACTAAACTTAAATGTATCTTCGAAATTGCCAAAGGCCTTAAGAAAACAAACGTTTTATTTAAACAGCCAAAGAGGTTGAAGGCAGTTTTTGAAGACAGAGGATGTGCTTGAAATGCCGGCTTGTGTAAATGACGGTTAAAGAGTGAGTCAGAAATTTATGATTTGGAAGCACAAATAATTCTATTTCACATGTTGACAACTCTCATCAGATTATATAGATCAGACGAGATGTTTGCAGGCAATGTCAACAAGGATTTATTTTCAGAACTACATAAATTGGATTCGGGTAATGAGATATTCATTACATTCCATTTATATCGCTAGTGAATGATTTCACTTCAAACGCTAGAAACTATATGACGTTTTGTGCTATTTTATTTTACTTAGTTAGAGTTTTCTTATTTTTAAACCTATATTTTAAAAGAAACTACTTTTTGTACGAGAATCCTTATAATGTTTAAAATACAGTGCAATTAAATATAATTGCTAATTTTTTATTGAACAGTCAAAAAAGAAAGAAATGAAGATAAGAGAACATTATTAGTTGAAGTGTATTTATAAAGTTAAAATGTTCTTAATATGCATAGTTGAAAAACATTTATATGAAACTCACTTATACGAAATATCGGGTTATACGAAGATCTCATTCTCTGGGGAAATTTCTATAGGTCCAATGTAATACAGTATTCACTTATACGAAATATCCAGTTGTACAAAGATCTTCTCCGGCGAAATAAAGCCTTTGTAATAAATTGTTCACGTATACGAAATATCAAGTTATACAATCTTCTCGTTCTCCAGTGAAATAGGGTCAATGTAATAAATTATTCACTTATATGAAATACCCAGTTATACGAAAATCTTCTCGTTTTCTGACTAAACTTATGTAAGGCTTGTGTAATAAATTATTCTCTTATACGGAAAGGAATGTTCGATCCTCTAAGCAATTTTTTATACAGAAATTTTATTCGGTTATACATAGGGTAAAAAAGTTTTCTTGAATTGACTTGTACTGAGCATATTAACATCTCCCTATGGTTTTCGCTGAAAGCTGGTAAAATGGCTAGGGAGTTCGTGGGTTTGAATCCCACTATAACATGGATGTTCCTAGCCGTTCGGAATCGTCTTTAAGCAGCAGGTCTAGGTCTCGTTAAATCTCATGTTGCAAAAAAATTAGACGCAATACCAAACCTCCCTATGATTTTCTTCCTTTTTCTTACTGAAATTTTATTTGTATTATTTTTCAAAAATTGGAGAGAGTTTTTGATTCGTGTCTTCAATTTCTCTTACATTTTATATTATTTTAATGAAAAGTGCTTTATAAAAAGTGTTTATTGTACGTCTTTACTTATGGATTTCAGTACTACAGAAACTTCGTGTATTTAATATACTAGACAAAAATATTAGTTTCTTGTTACAGTTTGCAGCTTATCAACACGTAATATACACTTGTAAATATCATTTTTACCTTTAAGTTACGTTTATTTTTTAAAAAACCAGAAAAGAAGCACAGAAGCATATTTATGTTTTCACAGATGAAAATAATTGCTATTTACATACATGAAATATTCATTTATAAGAAAAATGATCCTTTCCACCCGGTCTTTGTACAAATCAGTTTCCATTGTGCTATGTATACATATATATATAACAAGTTCACAATTTTTTTTTCAATTTTGATGTTCTTACAAAAGGTAAATTTATAGAGCACTCCTATATGGGTATGTAGTCATTAGTCATCTTCTCTTATTCTTCGAATTTTATTAAGTCTCGTATTCAGTAAAGTTTAGCAATCTCACTTAACCCACTTTTTCGCAGTATACACCTTCTCATAGTGTCAGCAAATTTCTTATTTTCCGTGCGTGTTAAATTTACGAGAATTCCTCCTCTCTCAAGATGGGGATATTTAGTCTGCGAAAGAGTTAAATCGGAAATTGGTTCTGTCAGCCATAGTAGACATAAATTTATCGAGTTTTCATTTTAATCAGCGCAGTTCCTACAAATCTTCTATATTTTCAGATGTCTTCAGCACGTTAAAGTAAATTGTTAAAGATGCTTTAGTGGTTCTTTTAAGTACTTATTTACAAACTTATTTTTTATGATAAATTAAGTGAAATGCCAGTAAAAACAGATTACAATATGGAGAAATAATAAAAAACGAATAAAGCATATAAAGTAATTAAGAATTAGTGAGTTTTCAATGCATATAAATTTCAATCATTTCAATCATTTATTACTCAACCTTTTCTATCCTGAATTAATTTACCATGAACTTTCTTACTGAATTTTTCATCATTAGATAAGTTTTAGTATTTTAGTAGTTAATTTTGCTGCTGGTACTTTCTAGTACCGATATATATTTTTGACTTTATGATAGAAAATAAAATATTAAATTATGAATAAAACAAACGATATGCTTACCTGCAAAGTATAGATGATTCTAAAAAAATAATAGTACCAAATAACTGGTAATAAAACACAAAATTTACTCAATTGACCAACACGTGTATCAACTCTACTCCAAAATGACCTTCGAATACAGCACGCCAATTATAAAATCCCTACTATGCGAGTACAAATCATTCCTGTTTGGTGCTGTGATATATTTTCTGCTGTAGGAACTGCATCGCTCATGCCCTTGTGAGTAACGTTAGGTAAAATGATTTTATTAGGAATATATAGGTGTTTGATTGAAGTGGTACTTATAAGTACCGTTAGGATAAAAAGAGTTAAAGAGACAGTATGTTTTGGGACTTAAATTCTCGGTTGTGCAGGATTGTTTTATTATCATAAAAGATTCTGCTCATATCAGAGAAAATTCCAACAATTTTCTAGCTTTGAAAGAATAATTTAGTTTTGTCGTTTTAAGTAGAATATTTTTAATAAAACTTGCACTTAACAAAACGAACTGAATTGAACAAATTTAAGCAGTAGATACCGGTCTCATTAACGCTCATGTAGCAAAAAATTACACCATAGTGCTCAGAACCAAACTACTAGCTGTATATATTTGATAGATTTTAAATGTATTGCTTCATATAACAAAACTAAATAGTTCTTACAATGTTAGAATTTTATTAATATTCTAGGTAAAGCTATAGTATAAACAAACCAGAAAATTTTATTTTACATGAAATCAAAAATAGGTTGATATGTAGCATATCATTAGCTTGAAAGCTATGTTCTCATAAAGTATTACTGATGTCACAATTTTAATATCAATTTGTGTATTTTACATATTTTCTGTATTGGTTTTACTAGTAGTTTAAAATTTAAAAAAAAAAACTGAAAAGCATGTCCGTTAAAGAGATATGGCGTTACTGAACACTCTGAAAAAAATACTTATTAAATAATTTCTAAAGTTCACTTTAGCGTTTAAAATGTATAACAAACCACGTAATTTATATTTTTTATAAATCTTTATTAAAAGAGTAATGACAATTTATACTGCGATTTGTATAAATTTGTTACCATTAATACGAATAAATTTTCCGATGTGGCAATTTTAAATTTTCATTCCTTAAGCCAAAAGGTAACTAGTAGTTGTAAGTTAAAAAAATAAATAAATTATTAATAAATTAACAAGCTGTTAGACAATTATTACATATTTACTCAATTTTCAATATAAACATTTATTTCGTGTTACTGAGTAGCTAAAATTGCAATTGAACCAAGTTTATTAACAAACTAAATTGTTCACAGAAAAAATAAATTTATGAGAAAATGACGATCATGTAGAAAATGCATAGAAATTAATATAAATCATGTTACTCTTTTAAAACGTAAACAATTAATATTTACTCTAATTATTTATGATAAAGTGTTTTTAACAGTAGATAGATAATAATTTCATCTTAATAGGTAAAAAACAAATATAGCTGAATTCTATGATTTATAATAAAATTTACGAATAAGTTCAGAATCACAACCATGTTTAAATGCACTTAGTGTAAAATACTCTTGAGAAAATGACAGTGAATTTCGAGGACGCTATCAGTATTTTCATTATATTAAATATAAACATTAAAAGTGTGCATCATTAGCATTTTATTGCTTTTATAGGTACTAAAAAACTCTCTTCATGCATGCACAGAAATGTGATATTACAAAACAAATGGCTCCAAAGACTAGTTTTAACGAATAGAGAAAATTGATTTTGTTATTATGTGCGCATTTTTGTTTTTATAGCTTGTGTTTAAATTTTAGAGAAAGAATATTTAACTTCAATAGTTATACTCTCTAAACTATGTGCATAATAAGCTGAAAATTATTCCTCAAATTTTCACTAAAAAAGGGCTATTTAGAGTATATTTAATTTTATTTAATCTTTTAAAGTCTCTAAACGTTTCACCAAAGTGATTGTAAAAGAAAAACGTTGACATGCGTCTGATCTACAATCATTCCATTTATGCGAGAAAAATGGATTAAAATATTATTATGTAAATAGTAATAGAATAGAAAAGAAACTCAAATATCCGGAATTCTAAGCTTTATATATAGTACATGACATTAGGTTGACAGAACTGAGAAATGGACTAACATACTGATCTTATTTTTTTTATACTCCAGTGGAATGTTCTGTGCACTGTTCCAGCATAGTAAAGAACGTTCTAGTAACTTCTATATATAACAGTAAAACAAGTATTATTAAGTTTAAATTTCGTAATGTCTTTATGGATGTTTTAAAGTCCTTTTCCATGGAAAACCGATGAGTTAAGAAATTGATCCTAGTTTTGACAGAAATGTGTTTCAAGCGGTAATATTGTGTTAAACTGTGTAATTGAAAAGGTATAATTTTCTGCTTATTAGCAAATTTTAACGGTCAAGCCGACATTTTTGTCACACTTGGTGAGCTATCTCAATTTTTTGAGTTTAGCAAAATTATCGACAAAATCCTTATGCTTCTTAAATTTTTAAAAACTTTTGGAAGAAGTACTTTATAGAATATACTACATATACCTTGAAAAGTGTTACTATGTATCCTTCAAATCATTGGAGTTAGTTGAGATTGATCAGCTATAAAGTGCTGGTATCCCAACGAGATAAAGCATATCCCCATTACTGTGGTTGACACTGAAATTTTGGCATTGTTCACAGAAGCGATTTTACTTGCTATTCGTCGACTATAAATTGGATCTTCTTTATGCTCACTTACTGTTTGGAATTTTCGTAATTTACAAACCACCTTCTCAAATAACCTAAAAATGTGTAATTATCTTTTTATAGCTTAGTTAAAAGATATATTGCCAAATATAGTATTATTTTAAATACTTTAAAGTAATATCATATCTAATTACTTTAAAGTACATTTTACTGCTTTTATTCGTCATATTCTTTCTTTATAATTTCAATTGTTCCCTTCTACACGATTCCCTATTCAGTGGCTCTGGAATGATAATGAAAATATTTTATAATACATGTATATTTTGAAGTAATACCAGAGTGATTCTTTGCAAAATTAAAACTATATTGAATTTTATTTATGGCTCATGATTAGGAGTAATTTTACTAGATACAATTTAATACAGAAATGTAGAAAATATTTTATTGTGTTTATCTGATTTGGGTAGATCGTGACTTGATATTTTTATTTCTATAACCACCTTCTTAAATAACCTAAAAATGTGTAATTACCTTTTTGTAGCTTAGTTAAAAGATATATTGCCAAATACAGTATTATTTTGAATACTTTAAAGTAATATCATATCTAATTACTTTAAAGTACAGTTTACTTTTTTATTCGTCATATTCTTTCTTTATAATTTCAGTTGTTCCATTCCACATGATTTCCTATTTAGTGGCTATCGAATAATAATGAAATATTTCATAATACATGTATATTTTAAAGCAATACAAGATGGACTATTTCTAAAGGAAAAATTTATTAAACTTTATTTATGACTCATGCGTAGGAGTAATTTTACTAGATACAATTTAATACCGAAATTTAGAAAGTATTTTATTGTGTTTCTCTGATTTAATTAGATCGCGACTTGATATTTTTTTATTTTTATACCACCTTCTTAAATAACCTAAAAATGTATAATTACCTTTTCATTGCTTAGTTATAACATAAATTACCAATTAAAATGTTCTTTTAAATGTATGAAGTAAGTTAAACTGAGCTATTCGATTTGTGAAGCTAAGATGTTTTATTTTTGAAATTTTGTAGTGCAATCTAATCAAAACACTAAATTAAATAGTATAAAATTTTATTTTGTAGTGAGTGATTAAAAATGTAACGGAATAAAGTTTATTACTGAATAATAGAGAAAATGATGGTACTATGGGAAAACAAATAAATTGAAATACAACATTAGAAATTATGAGGAAAAATCGTAAAAAATTTCAATGTTTTAAAAACACTTTTTTATCTTTTTTTTCATTAAAATACTTAAAGTTTTAAATAAATGTGACTATTTATTTTCAACCTTAAATACCAGATTAACGATTGGGTTCAAAGCGGCTAATAAGATACCTACAGAAATTTAATAATTTATTGAAAATAGTTGTTTAGGAAAACACGTACACCTCTTAAGAGAAAATTTCGTTTAATTAATTTCTGCAAGGTCTTAAGAAGCTTTAATAATAATATTTAATTTTTAAAACTAAACCCTTTTCTATTTTCCCACGGTCTCATTATCTTATTTCAGAATAAGCTGTTGGAAGCATTTTATCGTTCAATGATTTATTAAATTTTGTTTCAAGATTTCAAACAAATTAAATCCTTTTGCCTCCCTGGATAAATCCTATTGACCCTTTAAATTAGTAAATGGTGAAATGAAGGATTAACTAAGCTATAATTACAGAAAAGTTTATATAAATAGAACTGAGTCTTTAATATAATTTTATTTTCCTTTCAGAATCAGACTATACTTATTTATACAGTATATACAATATTCTTTTCTCCTTTTATCAACGTATCTTAAAGTTTAAAGTTCAGTAAAAAGCTCTTAAGATTAAATAGGTAAAATACTTCATGAACACATGGTGTAAAAGTACCGATCAAAAGATTTCTATAATCTTTCTTCTTGAGCAATATTTATAATTATTAATGACATCTTAAAGATTAAACTAAATTAGTACATTTTATGGATTTACGTGACAGAATTTCCTTTCAAAGTTTAGAATATATATTTTATTCCTCTTCAGATATTAACCTATTGTGCGTAAGTGTAGGATATTACTAAAGTTTCAAATTCTTTTCATTATTTTGTTCATTCAGATGTCGAAGTTTGAAGCAACAAATGTATACACGTGGGTGCAATATATGATTAAAATTCCAAATCTCTTCATTATCTTGAACCTTTAGATGCCAAAAGTTTGAAGCAACAATGTTTTAAAAAATAAGAAATCTAATTTTTTATTTTAAGATAAAATCAAATTAATCAAGCTAATGAATATATATAGCTCTTTTGCTCATTTTCAACATTGAAACACATATACCAGAATGCGTCACATATTATTATACTTTACTACTGATAGGTTGCACTTAAGCAGGTTTGTCAACTAGTTGATCACAACCGACAGGTCTATTACAAGGCGAATGGCCATAGATTACTTGTTAAAATAGTAAATTAGATAATAGTAATTTTAGATTCTTATTTGTTTCTCATACAGGGTAAATATCTTATACAAAATACCCTAATTTGTTTGATTTCAAGGGTCAGTAAAATGGAAGATGTTATATGTGTCGTTCTAATTATTTATATTATATATTACTGAGATTTTAAATTTACACTATTTTGTACATTGTATCTAAAATGTGGCTCTCTCTATTAACAAAACACTAATTTACTGTTAATCGTAAATTTTTATCAACTATTTCTAGTCTAGTGTTGAATATATTGGTATTATTAGGCTAATATCCTCCTTTGGTTGAGCAAGGGTCCATATTTGAAAAGTGTATACGAGAGATTTTAGATACCCCCAATAGTAAACAATAGTATAGACTTCAATTTTCAATAAAAATATTGGAGCGTAACTCAATTTTAAACTAGTCCTAAATACAAAATTTCCACATTCTCCTTCTAATCGTTTTTGAGTTATGCGAACGCCAGACATACGTACATATAGAAGTGATGACTAAACTAGATAAATACATTCAGAGATGGTCAAATTGAAAATTTTTTAACGTTAAAGACTTCTTTACGTATGAACAGATGAAATAATAGATTAAAATTATTCAGGCTTGTTCAAAATAGGTATTACCTCTGAAATCTAAAGACTTAAAGTTGATTTCCTTTACTCCGACAAAGCTGTAAATATACGTTTCTTATATTGAATTTCCTAAAATATTTAGATAATTAAATACCAAATTAATTTATTTTTACTCTTTTAATACTTCATATATTTTCTAATATTTTAAGCCATTTTATAAATAAATACCCCAAATAGATTCTATTTCTAAAGCATGTAAAATAATGCACGAATATTGAAATACTTTTATGTGAAATGCAGAATGGTAATTTTTGCAATCACTTTGTTTCAATGTAAATAGTTTCATAAATGAAAACATTCATTTATCATTATAAAAATAAACATAATCTCTTGGTAAAAACATTTAAATGGACATTTTTTGTAATATTAAATATGACTGAATTAGTTATGATATATTCTATTGTTTTTATGGCAAACATTAATATTTGTTACAAATTAGTGGTCTGAATCTGTACTAATTTAGTATAATTTCGTTGGTACGAGTATTAAATATACTGGATCTACACCCTTTTCATTTTGCCATGCATGATTGTTTTCCGCTAGAGTAGCCAAATGGGGAATAACTCGACAAGAGGGCCAGAACCACCAGGGGAAATATGGATAATTGCATATTTGTTTCTCTGCATATTTGTTTTATTTTTTTTAATAAGAAACTGTAAACAAGGATACATTCAGGAAAATATGCATTTAAGAAAACATTATTTGAATTCTTATTCGCTATTTAGTAATATAGATTTATGGATATTTATTTTTGAACTACAGAAAAACCAATCACAATAAAACATTTGAGTGAGTAAAAAATATTTTATTGAACGTTTTTGAAAAGACTATAAACTTGAAATTTATACTTAAAGTTGAAATATACACTTAACTCATCCTTAGTATTTAAGATTTTTAATCATTAAAACTTTTCAGTGTACTTGTGTACGATCTTTCAACCGCAGGATTATCTTTATATTGACTCTACTTAACTATGAAATAAAGATATCGTGCAAAGAACGATTCTAACTCTTTGGTAATAACACAAGAGACACTTTGAATTTACTTCATGATTGAATAGAAATTCTAAGCATGCATTGCAAGCTTACTATTCTGAATTTTTAAAAAGCAAAATGGAAATGAATCTTAAACACGAGGGAAATATTTTTAAAGGTCAAGTCCATAACCCTGAATTAAAATTTTCAAAATTAAATTTTCTATCCTTGTATATTATTTTGAAAAAAAATTCAATTCAAATACTTTTCTCGAGAGTCTTTTATGAGACCTTTAACCTTCTGAGCGCGAGATTATAAAGAAACTATAACTCGAGAATTGAACCATTGTTGAAAGTTGTTTAAAGCCTGTTTTTTTAAATCAACCAAGGAAGTATATTTCATCCAATAAATTCGAACTAGGAAAGAAGTTAAGTATGGAACACAATACCTTTAGGAAAAATCTTCATTAAAGTACCCTTATATCGATCCATTAAAAATACAAGTTACCCCGTCTTCTAGAAAGAACTTTATAAGTACTTTAATAATGCTGTAAGTTTAAAAAATTATTTGGTTTTCTCATTTCAAGTAGTATATTTTTTAAACAAACTAAACATTTTTTACAAATTAAAAGTATATACAAATGAAAAAATGAAATTTATTTATTAGGAAAATTTTTAAATATATGTATTAGAAACTAAATGTTTATATAAAACTGATAAGTACTGATTTATATGACAAGATAAAGACCTTTTTTGCATACCTAAAACGTTAAAGGTACGGAACTTTTTAATATTTAAGAAAATTAAAAACTTTTCAGAAATTAAAAACTAATATATATATATATATATATATATATATATATATATATATATATATATATATATATATATATATATATATATATATATATATATATATATATATGGCTTTAATCGTGCTGTATAA
>CM063498.1:105430905-105443405 GCA_032207245.1 Pardosa pseudoannulata | reverse complement strand
ATATCTATTGAACATAGCTACCCTCATTTAAACCCACCGGTGCAAAGAGGTAGAATGTTTAGTGAGGATTCTTTTCTATCAACATCTTAGTAATAACAAGATACTGAAAAAGCTTAACATAAAAATAATGCACAGAACATAACATAATAATATTAATATGAAGTTAAACATGATTCTTCATTCAACATGTCATCAGATCAATCATGAGCAAGCATTTGTTGACTGACCTGGTGCGGGTTTTCTAAAACGCAAATTACCGATCAGGGAATAATCAAATACAGTGTTTAGCATTAACAAGCTAACCAAAAACACAGAATAAACATTAAGATGTTAAATTAAATTTTTTTTATATACGGATGCTCCAGAATGTAAGGCGAATGTTGTTCCAATTCGAGAGGGATGAAAAAAAATGTGATTATAGCGGCCCTCTTGTCTCGAATAGCGTTTTCATTATTGTGTGGAGTTAATGAAGAACCAAAACTCCCTAGACAAACCAAGTGAGGACTAGTAATTTTCCCCAAAAGCACGACTGTGTGTTTCGTATCGTTGTTGCAGGAACACGCACACGCACACGCACACACACACACACACACACATATATATATATGTGTGTGTGTGTGTGTGTACGTTATATGGGTGAGACTCATTCGAAATCACAACAAAGTTTATTTCTGGTGAGATACATGAAATCCATACAACAGGCAAGCACTTTTACAACATCGTGCACTTAACGATCCTTTGATATGTATATTTGATTATCATCTACATTTTTGTTGGTTGGTCCCACCTTGGCTTGCCTGACTCCCAAACATCTCGGAATTCGGCCTGTGTAGCTTGCAGGCACAACTTTGGCAAACTTGTTCCTATGTAGATATTCAGACAGTGTGATTCTACACACACACATATTTCAAGTAGGGATTCCTCAGGTAAAAAGACTACGAATGATCCCTTAGCACAATTGATTACACTATAAAAAATATCCATGTTTCAAGATAACGCACTAACTATTGGCTAAGTAGTACAGGCCGAGGCTGAATGAAATCTATAGCGTGTCTGGAGGGAAAAATCAAGTTACCGAGCAAACCCCAACGTACTTCATGAACAAGAGTTATTAAAGTAATATTAAAATATGTAAATAAGGGATTTTAATATTACATACATATATAAGGGATTTAATAGTACACACACACACACACACACACACACACACACATATATATATATATATATATATATATATATATATATATATATGCCTGTACATAGTAGTTGATATATACACTTATCGATCAAAACTACTCAAGATTCTGCTTTTCAATAAAGTATATCATCCAATTGGGCATGGGACCTAATCGATATGCCAAACTACACGTTTTTCTTCTTTCCAACACAAATAATATGGATTCATAATGTATTTAAAACGTCGTGGGATGCAAATATTTTCGACTAATACGTAATAATAAATATTGGAAAAATGAAAAAACTGAAACTTATTTAATTAGGATTTTTATATAATACATAAACTAATAAATGCATAAAATCATATGTTTAATCAACAGTTTTCTCATACAGCCAATATTTCATATACCATTCATTTGTTTTACTCTTCTTCATCTGTCCTTGTGCAAATTTAGAGAAAAATTTAAAATCTTTTTATGTGTTTCCAATAATAACGATAAAAAATAATAGAATAGGAAAAAAATGATTACTTTATCTTCTTCCGGTGCAGATTTCAAATTGCCATCAGTAACAAGTTTTTTTAGTACTTTCATCTCATTAAGTAGAAAAAAATCCAAGTAACAGAATTTTTTCCTCCTAAAAAAGTATCCACTCAAACGTGTGACATTTTTCATTAATTTCCCGACGCCATTAATTTCCGCTGCAATGATAAATCATCACATGAGATGCTACTAGGGTGTCACATAAAGTAAGTATAGAACTTCTGTATTCTTTTCTCGAGTCAGTTCTCTGAAGATTATGATTCTCCGTTTGAATACATATTTTTAGTTCTGTTTTCATTATGACTTGCATTTGATAGCTAATATTGATTTTGGATTAGGAAGCTGTTACGATATTTCTTGCTTCCTTTTTAATTTGAAGAAAATTTCCAAATTGTCAGTTGCACATTAATACAATATGAGGAAATGTGAGGAAATATAAATCTCAAAATATATAACTGGATGCAGACAGAATGAAAACATCCTTGACTACAGAAAGGTTTGTTGGGGTAAGTCATAAGTAACAAAGACTGAGTTCTGAGGCAAATTTGTCATTTTTGCACACCTTTCAACTAGTCAAGTTTTTGTAGAATTAAATAGAATTGGAATTTTTAACTTTTTTTTAGATTTTGTAATAATTAAGTGTATCGAGGATTTGTTTCTAAACTTCCTTTTGTATATATAATTTAGTATTACGATAATTACTGATAAATTTTGAAATCTTTCTTTGAGATCAAGGAATTAGATTATAATTTCATTATACATAACATTGTAAAGTTCTTTATAGTATATATGTATATATTATATATATATATATATATATATGTGTATATTATAATTATATATATATATACATATATACATATTTATATACATATATATATATATATATATATATATATATATATATATATATATATATATACATATATATATATATATATATATATATATATATATATATATATATATATATATATATATATATATATATATATATATATATATATATATATATATATATATATATATATATATACATATATATATATATATATATATATATATATATATATATATATATATATATATATATATATATACATATATATATATACATATATATATATATATATATATATATATATATATATATGTATATATACGTATATATATATGTATACATATTATATATATATGTATATATACATACACACATATATATACATATACATATACATACATATATATATATATATATATGTACAGGCACACACACATATATCTATAAAATGCCCCTCCTTACTATGTATGCATGTATATATTGTTTAGATATATGTGTTGCTAAAATATACATTTATTAAGTACATAATAATGCGTTAAACAGTTCAGAAAAATAAAACTTAATTAAAAATTTTGTGTAAAATCTTACTAATATCATATACTCAATGAAGACTTTCTCAAAATTTTCATATATCAGTAATATTTTTCATATTGTTTAAGTTTGCTTTGTTCACCACAATGAAAAAGTTAAAAAAATATCAAATCCTGCTCTATGTGTTGCAAATAGTAACGCTTAAAAAATGACAAAATAGGAAAAATGATCATTTTATCTTGTTTCGGTGCAGATTTCAAATTGCTATCAGGAAGAATTTTTTCAGTACTTTATCGCGTAAAGAAAAAAAATATGGAGTAGCAAAATTTTTTCCTAAAAAAGTATCCACTCAAACGTGTGACATTTTTCATTAATTTTCTGATGCCATTAATTTCCGCTGCAATGATAAATCATCATGTGAAGTGCTGCTTGACTGTCACATAAAGTAGGCATAGAGCTACTATATTCTTTTCTAGGATAAGTTCCTCAAAGATTATGCTTCACCGTTTGAATATATATGTTTTATTTTTGCTTTCATTATACTCCGCCTTTCACATTTAATATTGATTTTGGATTAGGAAGTAGCAACGGTATTCAATGTTGTTTCGAGGTTAAGGTCCTGAAACTTTTTAAATTGTCAAGGGTGCTTGAATAAAATATGAGAATGTAAAGTGATGTGCCATGAATCTGAAAACATATGAAGGAATGTAGGATTTACAGTATATAACTGTAGATAAGTAAGCATATTATAGCTGTAGGGAACTTTTGCTTGGGAAGACGCAGCTAAGACAAATGGAATTCAGAAGCAAATTAAATATGCGTCATAATAATGCGTCATAAAGTCATGCAAAGTGAAAAAATTCATAGTAATAGAAATAATGCTTGGAACATTTTTTGTTTGCTCCAATATGATCAAGGGGACATTGGATATATTTTATGTAAAACCAATACTTCTTAAAGTAACCAAAATAGGACGCTCACATTAATTTGCTTAAGTTATCACAGGCAGTGACATTTTATACAAATTAGGCAAACACTAACTAGCAATCAAACAGATTAAAATAACATGTGACTTTACATTTTGTTTCAAAATAACAAAATTTTTAATATTACCGGTATTCCAAGACGTAATAGTCAAGTGAGGCACTTCAGTACGCCCATGACGGCCATGAAGTACGCCATGAAGTGTTGCATACCGCTCTCTTTGTCAAACGAAGATGAACCGAATGGCATTTTTTCAGATCCAACAAAGAGGTTGGAAAAGTCAGATACACGAGATTTTAAGTATCTCCATAACGAAACATTTGCCGGTGTCAAAACTGGAGACTGAACTGTCTGCATTAAACTGCATTAAACATTTGCAACATTATGCATTAAATTTACAACAGAATTTGCATATTTTACCTGCAAAGTAGGCACAACGTAGACACGCAGAAGCGTCAGAAATAGGGCTACAGTTACTTAACAGGTTTTCAAACTGTCGGAGGACGAAGATCTTCTATAAATGCCTAGACCAAAAGACGTGATAAGCAATCACTTAAGGAGAGTGCAGTGGCTACTTTACATACTAACGAAGATATTCATACCGTTCAAATGCGACCATTTTATATATTCTCGTGACCCTGCAATGTAAAGTGAGTTTCGTTTGTCCACATAACGTTTATCAACCATTGTGGGTTATGCGCCATTTGTACCAGTGTGTAGTAAAGTTTTATCTTGCATCGGTATCTCTCCGTAGTAACTGATGAAGAGCATGTATTTGTCACTGACATAGATCCAATATTCCTCACAAAATACGTTCAGTTCATGTTTCCAAAATCCCAATTCTTCCTGAGCAGTGCTATTCTTCATAGATGTCTCGGCTACCTAAACTTCCATTACACTTTCTACAACATGGATGCTGTCCGTCTTGAAGAATGGTCAGTTGATTCTCCAAATTTCGTACCCAAAAAGTCGTGCTAAATTCAGTATCCTATTCATTGATATTTTAATTTATCTATTCATTGAATATTAAAGTATTTTTACACCTTCAAACCTTTGCTAATAAAATTGGTAAAGAAAGCATGTTTATGGGTTAGAATGAAGGATCTCTTTCTACCTATAAATTTTAATGATAGTTCTATAAATTTTAATGATAATAACAGCATAAATTTTAATGATTTCCATAAAACGTTTTAGTATGACGTGTGATTGCCTTTTGTTTATCTATGGAAACTTTGTTTTTGCATGGATAAAATTTCTAGTGTACTTTTAATTTATATTTTCATATCACATTTTCAATAAAGTAAAATTAGGAATACATTTAAAATTAAAACTTTAAATAAAAATATGCTATTTTATGCTTTAACCTACAACGGAAAGATAGTGTCTTCCTTTACCTAGAGTAGAATAAAAATGCTTCACTCTGAAATTAATTGAGATATTACTAAGTTGAACAAGTTACTTTAGGACAAAATACAGCACATTAGTAAATTTACATATCGTTTACATAAAAGAATTCTAGGATATCTATTTTATAATACTTAAATTGCAATTTGTTGGAACAGATGCAATTAAAGTGCCATAGAATAAATTTTAAAAGACACGGAATTCGAGTTTAAGCTAGAGCATTATAACTGTATCATTTTATATGATTTTAAAATTAGGTCAATCAAGAAAAATGCTTTTAATGTCTTCAATTAGAATAATAAAACAAAGCTCCATTGCGTACCACTGTAATTAGATAGTTTACAGAACTTCTTAAAGGTAAAATCGCTATCAAGAAAGATACACAGAAAGACCATTGTAATCAATAGTCCCATGAAATGTGTCAGGCATACAAAATTGATAGTGATAACCACTGTAATTAACAAACTACACAGATTAGACCCTCATCAAAATCATTCTTAAAGAATTGCACAAATATTTAGCAAATATGTAGTTACTAGATTTATAAATAGAGGTGGAACATACAAACTATTTTTAAAATTCCAAACAGTCAAGAAAGTAACGAATGGATTTCTGAAGATGATTCTATACAAAATATGAAGAAAGAACAACAAATATTATAGTGTATGCCATTTTCTTCAGAAGTACAGGACTAATTGAATCCTTTAACTTGGTGATATCAAAAACGGTTACAGATATATCACTTTATTTATTCAAGAATTTTCCATAAATTTAATGTTTTGGCACTAATAATTCACTATAATGATGCATATTCTCAGACAAAAAATACTGATTACTGAATAAAAAGTACGAATCAAACTAATGAAATGTGAATCCTCTTCTTGTGATCTCCTGATACGTGATTTTTGTTTACATATGTCTCTTTGTTTAATTAAATGTATTTAATTAAATTTAAATAAAAATAAAATTTTCGTTTTTAAGATAGAATTAATGGAGCATAAAATAATAATTTTCATATATTCCAAGTAACTGGATTAAATATTTAAAATATTAGAAAAATACCGTACTAATGGGAAGTGCAATATTTTGCCGATTTTAACATTTAGTAAGTTTAACTTATCAAATGTTAAATCTCATATTTTAATGGACCTTGTATGTAGCGTAATTATTTCATACTAACACAGTTTAAATTATTTTTATACAAGAGTTATGTTTACCATGGATTTATTTCTTTAGTTGTACTCTTCCCTTATACTATTTATAGACAAAGGAATGTTTCAGATTTTTTAAATAGAATGTGTTAATAAATAAACATTCTCTTAATTTCAAAATGTATTATTAATTGAGTCACATTCTCACAATTTCTATATCAGGGCACTTTACATAAGTTGTACAAAAAGTAAGGTAACAAGAGCTTTAAAGAGAGCACTAAGTATCCTCACGAATTAAATTTTGTCTCTACAAATGAGATGATAAACGCATTTGAAAGACAATGGCAAATAGAGGTAAATGTACCGTTTTACTCCAATGCCGTAGTGAGAAGGTGGAGGCGTTAATTGAAACATGATAATCCATTGTACTCCCTCGTTTTAGTATTTAATTAAAATGTCCCTTGCTGATGATATTCAATTGTGTTCAACCTATCAACGGAAGTTTGCCGGAATTCATCTGAAGTCAATAAATGTTAGAGAACCATTAGGGTGTACTGACGAGGAGAGGTGTCCCTTTTGGCTTCATTTCATGTCAAGATGGATCCATTTTTGGTGGGAGTTATTAAAATATCTCAATTACAGGCTGTTTCACGCACAATGTGATTTTCCTGTCGTTTCATCGTTGAAGAAGCACTTGGGAAATTACCATTTCAGAAATAATTCGGAAGAAAGTTGTTTTATTGTGGTCGATTTTTTATATATCAGTTGCTATGGATTGGAGCATGGAAGCAATAGATGCTTCACTAATTTACTGTGTGTATGTGAAAGTAATTAATATATATCATATATATGCTAATATATATGTTAATATATATGTGTATTATACCTATGCGTCTCGTCTAATTTATTAATAAACGTTTTCTTTCAGAGGACTTTTTCCCTTGCTTTATCAGCTATCCTCTATATTCTTCAAATAATTCATTAAACGTGTGAAAAATATTATTTCAATAGAGCTATATTTTAGCTATAACATTAGACATTAAAAGATTCGCGTAATTCCATAGTCTATGATGCTACAGTGATATTAATAAAACCCTTGAATGATAATATTGTCATAAAATAAATAAAAACTGTGTTCTTTGTCAGCATCTACCACGGAAAATATATTTTAAATGTTTATTATATGAATTAAAATTTAATGACTGGCAATAAATCCCACTAATTTATGAAGAGACAAAATGCAAACGTTTTACCTGAAAAATAGTTTTCAGCTGTTGAAATATGTAAATCTACTTTTGATTAAGGTAAAATAATTTAGTTTATTCCCTAAATATGGCCACTTGTGGTTACCTTTAGAGATAAGGATCCATGGAAAAACATGAGACTGGTAATTTAATAATAATTTCTACAGGAATAATTACAGAAGTACAGGGGTTTCCACCTACAGGAGTTAGGAGGGGGTACAAGGGAGTGCAATTGGCTACACGAGTTTTGCACGGGGTTCTTAAAGCAAGCTTGTAAAAGCTGTTTGAAACAAAATACTTTGTACTTTTTTATGAGAAATATTTAAAATAATTAATTAAAGTGATGAAATTCATTAAAACTTCGTGAAGAACTTGATTTGCAAATTTGTCCGAGCTTTATCTTTCTTGAGATTAGCAACAGAAAAACTGGTGGAGGGCATCTGTTTATTGGTTGATGCAAGTGAGCATTCACCTCTTTTTCAATATCATACTCCCTTTAGGAAGTTGGAAGCTAGAATAGAAAAACAGGCTTTATAAAGGTTAAGGACACTAATTAAATATAAGTATCCTTAAGTAAAGCAGTAAGTATAATTTTTTAAAGTTTATTTTGATTTTATTGTTAATTTTAGTTTATCTATAGATAATTTTTTCTTCTTGCCATTTGTAAATATTCAAATAAACCAACACTGTTGAGTGATCGTTTTAAAAACTATATAGATTGGGGAATTATAGATTTTTATTTTTAATTTTCACTCTTTTATGCAATTATTGTGAAATAATTAGCCTTATGGGAGACTTAGTAGTCTTAACCTTTATAAAACCTGTTTTTCGATTATGATTTCCAACTTCCTCTTGATATCTTCTTTCATGAAAAATGTACAAAGCGTCATGGTACACCAGAAATACATTTTTAACACGTTTTTAAATAGTTTTAAGCAACGAAAATTATTAAATCTTACTTTCTTTAATTAAAGTATGAATATTACTTCATGCTGATACTTCTCTTCTACTTATATAAGTTTAAGAAAACTATTTATTTATAAAAATAAAAGAGGAATCATAAGAAAGCATTAAAAAACTTTATAATTGTATATATATATATATATATATATATATATATATATATATATATATATATATATATATGTGCTCAAAAATATAGTGTATATTTTTGAGTTAATAAAAATAATTTAATTCTAAAAAGATTATAAAATATGTATCTATTTTTCTTACGTAAATGAAAAAAAAAAACACCTAAAATGAGCAATTATCTTTATTCTTTATTTTATAAATTTCGAGTAGGTTTTTAATTAAAGTTGTACTTTTTAAAGTTTAGTATAACATATCTGATACAGCATAGTAGTAAGGTTATGGAACTTCATTTACACAATCAGTTGGTTGTTATTTTTCAAGAGTATCAGTGAAATCTGAACAAAAATACATATAAGTCACTCATACTTAACATAGCCAAAATATTATACGGTAATACATTAAACAGTTATTTTAGAAACGATTAAAAAACTATGCCTGAAATATATGAATCACGAAAAAACAAAACTAGAATTCAAAGTCACTCTAGAATTCAAAGACATTACCTAAAGACATGAAATTCGTTTTATTGCTATAAGTTCAGTTCATAGCAATTTTAATTTCAGGTTGTTTATGGGGAGCCTTGCATTTACCTGTGAAATACATTAAGGCAAAAAATACTTTTTCAGTGTTTGTAAACATCCGGATTTTATTGACTCCCTCTCCAGATGTTATTAAGCAAAAATAGGAATGGTTTTGTTAAAAAAAAGTGAGAGTCATTTAATCTTTGTTTTCTATCTTTTATAAGTTGTGAAGAAAACCGCCCATATATCCTGATCTTAAGAATTGAGTAAAAATGACGTAAACTATATATTTCTCAAATGGATCAGCAATTATAAAACGACAACAACATATGAGCAATTTCCCGATTCATTTAGAAAATCATTTAATGGAAAGTACTGTAATATTATATACAGTAATATTATATTTTAATTTGAAAAATATTTTGAAAGAATCTTTTAATGCATTTAATACAATTGTAATTTAAAAATCCTAAGATATAAATCTATGAAATAAATATTTGTCTGGAGTATGTTTTAAAAACAAAAATAATCCCTGAATCATTATTCATGAACAATTTTCCTCATGAATAACTATGATTTTTTAAAATGATTTATTTTCATACTATTAGTTACGCGAGGAAAACATTTAAAGAATTTTATTGAGGTTTTATTGAAATAGATACGAACTAAATTTATATTTGTAAAATTTTTTCTTTATTTTATAAACAATTTTATTTATTTGGTTATTTTAGTTGTAAGTATCCAATGTCAGAATTTTATTATTAGATTTTACTTTCACAATCTGATTGCAACTAAAAGCATTTATGTTTTCTGGTTGCTTGTGAATAAACAATCACATGTTGAACAAAATATAAATGCATTATGTTTATAAATGCATTTTTAAAAGTACACAGTTTTGAGAATAAACTTTGCCTAGCAAGAGAACATTTCTAACACATAACAGGATTTTCATTGTCTTCTAACACATTAATAAAGAGGTAGCACATAAAGAAATAAATTGAGCGATATTTATTGGTCTGGGATTTTTTTCCATAAAAGAATGTTAGAACTTACTGATGTACCGAGATAATGAATGGGAGATAAGACGCCAAGATATCGTGCAAGGTAACTAGATAAAATAATACTGTGGGTAAACCATTCTTTGGAACCTTTTAGTTACATGAAATATGAAATATTTTAGGGATTATTTTAACTAGAGTAAGTCATGAAAATGAAAATAAATGTATTTCAATTAAGGTAACTAAAAAATAATGTTATGAGTACACCTTTCATTGGTATACTTGGGGCGAAATGTGACAGAGAGTTAAGGAACTTTATAGTTCAAACCTGTATTAGATCCATGGTTGATGTCGTATCCTATTAGAAATCACAGGACTTATCATAGAAAGTTCGTTGCCCTTGCCTCGAGATGTTGGACTTCTAAGAGTGGGTACTAGTAATTTCGAAGTAGGGACAGAGTAAAGATCAAGAAGACCTCCCAGGCTTCGCTTGTCACTGGTAGAGGTATCGTTTGGGAACTTGTAGGACATCTCGACCACGAATCTATTTTTTGTGCCACAGCCGCAAATAAATTAACATAATAATATATTTTGCCGGCTATATCATCGATCTCAATATCTTCCTGTCACAAGATAGCTGTCTTTTGTTTACCGAGCTACCGTGGTTCATGTCATCACTTTATGTGTATTATCTTTTGGGCAATGGATGAAAAATTATATAGACTGATAAACTAATTATGACTTTTCAATGAAAAATAATTAAAATTAGTAATATAAAGAAAGAACTTACTAGTTGGTACATTCTGGGGTTTAACAACGAAAAATTTTCAGTAGCAGGGATCGTGACACATGAAGTCTCTTTAAATTTTGAATATTCCTTTATTTTCTACAAAAATTCACTTGAGAATCAAAATAAATTAATAAATTTATTATATTTTGAGATACTAAATTCGTCTCTCTGTCAAAGACCTATGAACACAGACCACTGTACTGTAAGAGAGGAGGTTCAAGCGTCGTTGAAATTACTTGGATTAAACTATTTGGAAAGCTATAGAAATCCCTTTTAATTTAGTGACTGAAAAGGTTTCGTTTGGAGAGCTATAATATACTTTTTTTGCTCACGAGGGCTAATGAGACCGGGACCTACTGCTTAAAGCTGATTTCGAACTTCCATGTGAGCAGCGGGATTCGAACCAGCGCACACCGGCACCGAAGAGCGGCGTTCTTCCACTAGACCATCGTTCCGATAATGAGTTCAATAAATAATGGAAAATACTGTCTTCTACTAAACAAATCTTTAGTATTTAGGGAGAATTTTATAGATTTTAAATAATTGCTGTAGTTTAAAAATAACAACACAGATTAAATATAACATGATTAAAATTAAGAATTCTTTTGTCACAAGCGTTTTCAGTAACAACCAAAATTAATTACACTGTAGAGAAAAAATTTATTACTTCTTTTAAAATTAAAATTTAAATAGAAAAAAAATTCGGTTTAATAAATTCGACGTTGAAGTTTTAAAGGCTCCAACTGCTTCTTGAATTATTTTATCTATTAACATTTTCGAATTGCAATATGTAATATATTACTTATACTATGAGATTCTGTTTTAATTTAATATAAGATTTCCACACAGTTCACAGACTTTACAAATTTCAATCCCTTGAAAATAATAGAAATTGAATTAATAAGCTAAAAGGATTGTTGTGTGCTTGAATGGCTTTTTCTTTCCACGTTAGATCAATTTTGCTTTCGTAATTTTAAAGTTGCATTATAACAGATAGTAAATTTACTTTCTCGTGATTTATTTCTTGAGCTGTTGCAGAGGAAACTTTAATATATTTTTTATATAGCATTACTAAAGTACATTTAAAAAATAGTCAACTAAATAGGATATAAACATAAATTTCTTGTTTCTTACAAAAACTTGATTTTTATATAATATAAAGTATAATGTTGGTATTTTAACAGATAATCAAATGTATCCCCAGTTCTTAAACATAAAAATGG
>CM063498.1:105420905-105425905 GCA_032207245.1 Pardosa pseudoannulata | reverse complement strand
CATGCCATTTAATCATTTCTTATTTTAAATTATTTAAATATCGTCTGCATTATTTCGATGCTTTTTATCACTGAATTTAGATATTACATAAATAATTTTCTTTTATATTTGGCTTAAATAATAGATTAGGTACATATGTGATAATTTTAAATTTAATCATCGATTATTTTTGTTGCAATGAAAATTTTATCACAGGTATTAACAACAAATTCTATCTACCTCCAGGGTGTAGTGGAAATGATAGTTTCATTCCTTTACTTCCATTAATTACTGTGGCAAAAAAAATTGGGAAGAACTTAACGATAATTTCGACGTAGCTAAGAAAACTTTGAATTATCTTTCTAAATGAATTCAACGTGATTCTAAACTGCATTCACAGTATCGGGAGACTTTAGAGGAGTATGAAGATATACAAATTATTCAGTGTGTACCAGATAATTCTCAGCCCAAAACTCTGCCTTATAGGGTACTTTACAGTTCTGGAAAATTAAAATTTTACTGATCCCGTCACATGACGGGCTATATTCTAGCTAGTACATAGGTTTTAAAGCTCTTTTACAACTGAAGACTATAATAATTATTAGTTGGATAAAGCCTTATTATGGATGAGGAACACTTTAGAGACAGGTTGGTTCGTTTTTCAGCTATGTAATTGCTCTATCCACCCTGCAAATTCGAAAGCCAACTTTGTTAATGAGTTTGCAGTACTCCCAGGTCTGATCTGAGTGTGATTGAAAATTCATGTTATGTGTTGTCTGATGTTATTTATGAAAAAGGATCGTTACCTAAATATGTACACATTAACCGTATGTTCAACAAGCTGCAATACTAATAGAAGTTAATGTCAAGGAAAAATTCAAAATTTATTGATGGTGGTGAAATTTTAAACTTATTTTTATTAGCTCAAATAAATTTCGATCCTTTTATTATGTCCTACACTACATTACATGCACTCAACATTGCATAAACACAACATTGCATAAACTCAAAGAAAAGTAATAGAAAAAAGAAATATAAAAGTTAAAATATGAAGTGCAAATTTAAAAAAATAGTTGTGTAATTATACATGTATTTAAACTTATTTCATACGAAAATAATTCATTTCACAACTTACTAAAAGGATTTACACTATATTAAGTTTAAATTTTAATGAAGAATTTAAAATTATTTTAAGTAATTAATATTTAAAAGTTGGCAACAATCTGGCTGAATTAATATATGAAAAGCAAAGAAAAATATCAGATGATAAAAGAATGATAAAATTACCACAATACTTAAATATTATTATTTAGAAAGTTTAGGTGTACAAAAAAATCTTTCGACCACTATAATTTCACACATTTGCATGTAAACACTTTTACGTAATACTTTAATAAGTAATTACGTACGACGTAAATACTTTTACATAAATATTTTAAGTACTGTTCATGAATTTTCCATGGCTTTATATATAGCATAATTTTCTATTTTATTCGTTTAATAAAAACAAACTCTAAAATAGCCATCAGATGTGAAAAAAAATTACAAAATTTTATTCTGCAAAAGTGAATTATATGATACATCTATCATGGGGGCATGTCATAAGATCTAAAAACAATTGAGGTTTGCGGAAAAAGGGGCTTTGATCTCAATCCCTTCAGTAATCGCTTGTTGTAAGTGGCATCCATGGTTTACTTTTAAAATCCTTCACGGTGTAAAAAAACCTGCCGTCAAGGAAAGCGACGTAAATACTTTTTCATCGTCATATTTTTTGTTTTACTGTTTGTTGTTAAAAAAATATTACAAATGTTCAGAGAATGGCATACTTATAAAAAACGTGTTTGAAAGATGAAAATATTTCTTTTATATTTCATTTCAGCTTAAAATGTTTAAAAAAATGTAATTATAAATGGCAGTACTATTTTAGAGACACATAAAGGCTTCCAAATGATTACATTGAAGTAAAACTACCTTTTTTTTGCACAGATCAATCCGTTAAGAATTTTATTTCAATCTTATCACAGAGTGCAATACTGGATAATATTTTCAAGATATAGTATATATATATATATATATATATATATATATATATATATATATATATATATATATATATATATATATATATATATATATATATATATATATATATATATATATATATATATATATATATATATATATATATATATATATATATATATATATACATATATATATATATATATATATATATATATATACACACACACATATATATATATATATATATATATATATATATATATATATATATATATATATATATACATATATATATATATATATATATATATATATATATATATATATATATATATATACATATATATATATATATATATATATATATATATATATATATATATATATATATATATATATACATATACATACATATATATATATATATATATATATATATATATATATATATATATATATATATATATATATACATATACATATATATATATATATATATATATATATATATATATATATATATATATATATATATATATATATATATATATATATATATATATATATATATATATATATATATATATATATATATATATATATATATACATACATATATATATACATATATATATACATATACATACATATATATATATATATATATATATATATATATATATATATATATATATATATATATATATATATATATATATATATATATATATATATATATATATATATATATATATATATATATATATAATGAACTCATTTTGTGAAATAAGTGTAAGCAGTTACTATAATTTTAGATGAAATGTTTGTGCTCATTTTAAATTTAAAGAACGACCAACGTAGATTAATTTATGGTATAGTAAACCTTTTAAATTTCATATTTAGTGATTTTAAGTCTTAGAAATTCATAAATCATTTAAAAAAAACATGTTTGTTTTATACTCAAAATATTCTTCGAAATGTTTGCAGAATCAGCTTATTTAATAAGCTGATTCTGCCAACATTTCGAAATCATCTGTGTATTCTTCAAAAATTTGTGTATTCTTCTGACATTAAAATTTAATTAGTAAGAAATCCACTAATACCAACATTACGATAGTTAAAAAGTTAAAAAAATAATTATTAAACTGTAACATTAAAACTTAAATACAGATTAGCTTTTTCCTAAGTTGGATTTTTGTTGTTGAGAAATATGCTTTCTTGCTTACTGCCCGATTTAATCATTAATTAAAAAAATTAAAAAAATGACTACATTTATGTCATAAACATTAAAGTTTTCAGATATTTTCTAGTTATAGATTATTTGTTGTGAAGGATTCTGTTCATTTTTCCCTTACCCTTTTCTTTTTTTTTTCAGTATTTGGTTAGCCAATTAATTTCCCAACCTTTTTAGCCGAATATATAATATTGAATATCTTAAATCTCAGTTAATGCGAACATCTAGATGTAAATCATGCATGAAGTTTAAACAGGTTTGAATATTAAACATTCTCTTTAGTGATAAATTATCATTTTAAATATCATAAATTCATCTAAATAGTCATAAATATCATAAATTCAGTCATTTATATAAAAAAACTTTGTGATAAGAGATAAACTTGAAATAACATGTTGTTTTGTTATGACATTATATTACGTTGTTGTAACATAACAACAACACGATATAACTCTTATGTCACATGGATTTAATAACACTGAAGTGTAAAGTGAAGCTTGATAACAGATATATCTGTTTGTCAGGATTTTAGTCGATGTGCCTACCAAAAAAAAAGTAAGTTTTTGTGCGATAGTTGAAATACCCTAAACTATCAATCTAAATGAAGAAATTAAAAATAATAGCAAAAACGAAAAAGTTTGGGAGGTTCTTTATATGATTGCCAACAATATTCGTTAAAAAAGGAAAAATCATTGTAAAAAATATAAAATGTTTAGAAATAATTTTAAATTGTCTTATAAATGGACTGTGGCTTTAATGAGTTAATTGCGCAGCATTCATGTACTTAGAATGATCTTTATTAACGTTTGTCTCGCTCTTCTACTGGCTTCAACGAATTTATTTTATATCATAATAAAAGTCGTTTATATCTATAAAAGTAGTCCGTTTTTTTTTACTTTTCCCTTTTATGATGATTATGAGAAATTATCGTCATATTTTAATTTCCCTTAGTTTGATGATTTTTTTACAATGAGGGTTATAAATAATCCTCTCTCTCCCCTTAACTTTACATGAGATTAATAATTTGAATAGTAAAATGTAGTTTGAAATAATTTTTCATCCCACTTTTACCTTAGGGACATTTTGGTAATTTCCTAATTTGTGATTTTACATTTGATTAAATTCTTGTAGCACAAGATTGAAACTAAGATTTGTTGAAGATTGAGAAAGAAAATATTTTCGGTTGGATTTCATCCGTTTTACTAAAATTAATTTATTTAGTATTAATTACAACAATATGAAATTTTCGTATGAATGCAAAATCTATAATATAATATCATCTGTTTTGTAAAATATCCTATATAATAATAGCCTAAGTTGTCTGTCCACGAATTTCTGAAGCGGTTGTACCTGGAATGGATACAGACATCCATATTGGATTTTTCATGAATTAGGGTTAGCAAAATTGAAAAAAAGCGAGTTCGAAATCCACCTCATTGCCCCTTTTCGAGCGTTTAATGCTATTATTTCAAGCCTTATCCTTCCTCTTATTCTATACAAAATTCATTCTTGATAGGATGGCAAAGGCAGAGAGTAATATTTAAATTTCTGGACTATTTCTACTTGAACCTTCATATACTCTAATTAGTTCGCTCGCAACCTGCAGGCGTTGTACGTTTGGTAGAATGTCTGCCCATTTGATCTTCGTACTTCTCGAGTTGACGGTTCTATCCCCTACGCACCGAATTTTTTTTAATGTCTAATAAATTTAATATTTTTTGCTTTTTCTTTTACATTCTTATTCCAAAAGTTGTTTTGTTAT
>CM063498.1:105408405-105415905 GCA_032207245.1 Pardosa pseudoannulata | reverse complement strand
GGCTTTTACTTCAGTCAATGACATGAATATACGTAGTTTCTACTAAATGTATAGATAATAAATTGTTTCCTGCAAATAAAAAGTTTTTATGGGCTAGAGAAAAAAGTTTAATAATTATATATAGAACCAATTTTTTCAACCTGTATTGAACAGTATTTATTCTATTCTTTCGAAATTTCTACATATAATTTAGAATTCTAATATTATATTAAAATATATTTAGTAATATATATTGCAAGAAATCGTGATATGTTTACTTTTAAATTTATGATGCTAAATAACTTAAAACACATTCTATACATTAACAAAAATCAAGGCATACTTAAATATGCCTTGGTTCCATGAAGATAATTACCTACTTATACCGAATATCATAAAATATAAAGGGAATAAATTAAGGAAATACAGTAGAACCTCGGTATAACGACCCCCTTTGGGACTAACTTCATATGGTCGTTGTAATGAAAGGTGGCTGTAACAAATTGAAAAAATAATAACAAAAAAATTCAGCAAAGAAATGATGCAACAGTACATACCTAGAGAACACTTCTATTTATTTGTATTTCCATTACTGAATTTTTGAAAAAAAGTCTTTGATTGACGCCTGTTTCAAGTTGATTTGGGAAATTTTCATTATCACTGATTCCCTATCCATTTTGAAGGAAATCTTCAGAACTAAATTGTCCTTCAAAATATTGAACCAAGGCATTGATTGCATTGAAGACTTTTTTTTCCTTCACTTTTTCTGGATTTCTTTCTCCATAGTCGGAATCGAATTGAAGTTGCACCAGAGTACAATAATTTTGAAATAGCCCACTTGCTTATGATTTCTGCGGACTAAAATTGGCGGTCGCTCTAACGAAAAATAATAAGCTTGGGGTCCTTGTAATGATTCAAAATTAACATTATTCCTATGTTAATATAATTGGGACTTTTTAAGATGGTCGTTCTAAGGAAGGGGTCGTTGTATCTTGGGGTCGTTAAAAAGAGTTTCTACTGTATAAAGTGAATATCAAGTGAATATCATAAAATACTGTTATATCTATCATAAGAAAAGAATAAAAATATGCTTATCAGTTTATTGTTGATTTTTATTTCCACGAAATTTCGAAAACTATTTTTAGAAAATATTTCTATTAATATAATATAATTTTAGTGTCTTTTATTAAAACTTTTCTTCCTTGTCCTTTAGTAAAGTGTTACATCGTTCTGAAATAATATGCCACCACGTATAAAATAAAAAATCTGTTTTGGGGTTCAGTTCAAGACACCTGAAATGCTGCCAAATATTGCAAATTATTTCAATAATGTAATACTTCAATTGTTTCCTAGAAGAGACTATTTGAAAGGATTTGCGAGGATCCCAAATCTAAATGTAAATGCTAAATGTAAAAGCTTCGTAACTATGATTTATTTGAACGTGTAATATCTTACGCATACTTATATATGCCTTGGTTTCAGGAAGATAATTACCTACTTATACCGAATATCATAAAATATAAAGGGAACAAAATTAATAAAATATAAAGTGAATATCAAGTGAATATCATAAAATACTGTTATAACTGTCATAAGAAAAGAATAAAAATATGATTATCAGTTTGTTGTTGATTTTTATTTGCACGAAATTTCGAAAGCTATTTTTAGAAAATATTTCTATTAATATAGTATAATTTTAGTGTCTTTTATTAAAACTTTTCTTCCTTGTCCTTTAGTAAAGTGTTAAATCGTTCATTAATATTTATTAAACTCAACTTTTTTTAATGTTAGGAAATGAGTTGTGCAGCAATATTAAATTCCGTCATAATATATTCACTATTTAAATTTTCTTTTCATTATAAAATCTTTAAAGTAATTTTATTTTAAATAGAGAAATTATGTTGTAACAGAGAATTAAGTTCTCTAGAAAAACTATCGTTCTTAAAATTTATTCGTAAATAAACTATACCCTAAAAAAACGTATTTATTGAGTGTCATTAATGTTTTAATTCAATAAGAGACGCCAGATTAGAAAAATCATACTTTCCAAAGAAAGATTTCCCTAGGAATAATGATAAAGTGTATAAACATTTCCCTGAATATAACGGTAGAAAATGATATTGTGCAGTCATATTAAATTCATCGTTGATACGTGTAGTAATTTTTCTCTCCGTAAATAAAGGCTTTCGACAGCTTTTTTTAAATAATTAAATTATATTATAACAGTGTATTAAGGTCTTGAGAACAGATAACGTTATTCGTACAACTATCTCTAAACAAACAATATTTTTACCCGGAAAGATATAAATTTGAATATCATCAAAAATTCAAGATAATAAGGTAGCTTTTCAGGAATAATATCCCACTTTCGTACGAAAGATTTTCCCAAGAGTAATGCATTTAATCTTCCTGAATTAAAATATAGGAAGTAATGTGTGTGGTTGTATCAAATTCCTATACATCTATTGAATGATAGGAAATAAGTTATGTAATACTATTAATAATTTCAATCTTAATTCATTTATTATTTATTTTTTTTCATGGGTAATAGCCTTTAACAGCTTTTCTTAAAACTAATTAAATAATATTATAACCGAGAATTACATTCTCTTTAACAATTACCATTATTCACTTATTTCCTTATATACATTATGTCTAGTAAAAATAGTATTTTTTAAGTGTCGCCAATACAAAAATGCTAGTTCAGATCACACTTTTGGAGGAAGCATTGATCTAGAAATATTAGAAAAGTACGTTGCTACTACACTGCAACAATAAGAAATGAGGACGTACAGTCATATGAAATTCATTATTAATACATTTATAATTTACATTTTCTTTTTATAATTAAAGACTTTTAGCAGCTCTTTGTTAAATTTAGTAATTTAGCAGCAGATTAATATGTTTTAAGCAACTAACGTTACTAGAGTAACTCTGCATAAACAAGCAATGCATGTAAAAAAATGAACTTAATTTCATCAAAGCATCAAGTTAACAGTTGAATTTGGTTGAGTAATACTACACATTTGTTTGAAATATTTTTCTAAAAATTAAGATAAATTGGATAAACCTATTCATGAGTTTCTTAAATGAATTTGATCTCCTTAAATTCTTCTTTAAACCTATTCATAAATTTTGAAAATGAATTTGATCGCTTTAAATTTTTCTTTAAACCACAAAAGTAATAAATTTAATTTTTCTTAATTCAAATACAGGAAGTAATATTTGTGGTTGTATCAATTGCCTTACAATTATATTAAATGATAGGATATAAGTTGTGTAATACTATTAATTTCATTCTTAATGTATTTATTATTTAATTTTTTCATGGGTAATAACATTTTACAGCTTTCTTAAAACTAATTAAATCATGCTATAATTGCGATTTATTTTAACAATTATGATTACTCACTTATTTCCGTATATATACGTTATATTCAGTTAAAAAAGAGTTTTTTAAGTGTCGACAATGTTACACGTCAATACTAAAATGCTAGTTAAGATCACACTTTTGGAGGAAGCATTGATCTAGATGTATGAGAAAAGTACGTTGCTACTACACTGACTGCAACAATAATTAATGAGGATGTACAGTCACAGGAAATCCAATATTAATACATTTATTATTTAGATTTTCATTTTATAAATAAGGGCTTTTAGCAGCTCTTTTTTAAATTTAGTAATTTAGCAGCAGATTAATATGTTTTTAGCAACTAACGTTACTCTTGAAACAGTCCATAAACAAGCAATATTTACATGTAAAAAAATGAACTGAATTTCATCAAAGTATCAAATTAACAGTTGAATTTGGTTCTGTAATACTACACATTTGTTTGAAATATTTTACTAAAAATAAAGATCAATTGCACAAACATTTTCCTTAATTTTGAAAATGAATTTTATCTCCTTAAATTCTCCTTTAAACCCCAAAAGTAATAAATTTAATCTTCCTGAATTCAAATATAGGAAGTACTATTTGTGGTTGTATCAACTTCCTTACAATTATATTAAATGATTGGAAATAAGTTGTGTAATTCTATTAATTTCATTCTTAATGCATTTATTATTTAATTTTTTATGGATAGTAGCCTTTAACAGCTTTTCTTAAATCTAATTATATCATGTTATAAGTGCGATTTACGTTCTCTTTAACAATTACCATTATTCACTTATTTCCGTATATACATTATGTCCAATAAAACAAGAGTTTTTTAAGTGTCGACAATGTTACACGTCAATACTAAAATGCTAGTTCAGATCACACTTTTGGAGGAAGCATTGATCTAGATGTATGAGAAAAGTACGTTGCTACTACACTGATTGCAACAATAAGAATTGAGGATGTACACTCGTAAGAAATTCAGTATTAATACATTTATTATTTACATTTTCTTTTTATAAATAAGCTCTTTTTTAAATTTAGTAATTTAGCAGCAGATTAATATGTTTTAAGCAACTAACGTTACTATTGAAACTATCCATAAACAAGCAATATTTACATGTAAGAAAAAGAACTTAATTTCAACAAAGTATCAAATGAATAGTTGAATTTGGTTCAGTAATACTGCACATTTGTTTGAAATATTTTCCTAAAAGTAAAGATCAATTGCACAAACATTATCCTTAATTTTGAAAATGAATTTTATCTCCTTAAATTCTCCTTTAAACCCGAAAAGTAATAAATTTAATCTTCCTGAATTCAAATACAGGAAGTAATATTTGTGGTTGTATCAACTTCCTTACAATTATATTAAATGATAGGAAATAAGTTGTGTAATCCTATTAATTTCATTCTTAATGCATTTATTATTTAATTTTTTCATGGGTAGTAGCCTTTAACAGCTTTTCTGAAATCTAATTAAATCATGTTATAACTGCGATTTACGTTCTCTTTAACAATTACCATCATTCACTTATTCCCGTATATACATTATGTCCAGTAAAAAAAGTGTTTTTTGAATGTCGCCAACGTTACACGTCAATACTAAAATGCTAGTTCAGATCACACTTTTGGGGGAAGCATTGATCTAGAAGTATGAGAAAAATACGTTGCTACTACACTGATTGCAATAATAAGAAACGAGGATGTACACTCGTAAGAAATTCAGTATTAATACATTTATTATTTACATTTTCTTTTTATAAATAAGCTCTTTTTTAAATTTAGTAATTTAGCAGCAGATTAATATGTTTTTAACAACTAACGTTACTATTGAAACTATCCATAAACAAGCAATATTTACATGTAAAAAAATGAAATGAATTTCATCAAAGTATCAAATTAACAGTTGAATTTGGTTCAGTAATACTGCACATTTGTTTGAAATATTTTTCTAAAAGTAAAGATCAATTGCATAAACCTTTTCCTGAATTTTGAAAATGAATTTGATCTCCTTAAATTCTCCTTTAAACCCCAAAAGTAATAAATTTAATCTTCCTGAATTCACACACGGAAGTAATTTGTGGTCGTTACAAATTCCTTGTACAATTATATTAAATGATATTAAATAAGTTGCGTTAGTCTATTAATTTTATTCTTAATGCATTTATTATTTAATTTTTTTCATGGGTAGTAGCCTTTAACAGCTTTTCTGAAATCTAATTAAATCATGTTATAAATGCGATTTACGTTCTTTTTAACAATTACCATTATTCCCTTATTTCCGTATATACATTATGTCCAGTAAAAAAGTGTTTTTTTTAAGTGTAGCCAACGTTACACGTAAATACTAAAATGCTAGTTCAGATCATACTTTTGGAGGAAGCATTGATTAAGAAGTATTAGAAAAGTACGTTCCATCTACACTGACTGCAACAATAAGAAATTTGGTTGTACAGTTGTATAAAATTCCTTATTAATACATTTATTATTTAGATTTTCTTTCTATAATTAAGGGATTTTAGCAGCTCTTTTTTAAATTTTGTAATTTAGCAGCAGATTAAATTCTCTTGAATAACTAACATAATTTGTGCAGCCATCCATAAACAAACAATATTTACATGTATAAAATGTATTTAATTTCATCAACGTATCGTTAAAAATTTGATTTGGTTCAGAAATACCACACATTTGTTTGAAATATTTCTCTAAAATAAAAGATCAATTGCATAAACCTTTTTCTGAATTTAGAAAATGGCTTGTGAATTAATTCGTATTAAATTCATCCTTTAACATTTATTATTCAAGTTTTCTTTCCATAAATAAGAGCTTCTACAAGTTTTTATTTTAAACAAGCAAATTATATTATAGTACCATATAAACGTCTTTTGATCATCTAATACTATTAGTACAAGTATCCATGCAAAAACAATAATTTTACCGGAAAAAAGGAATTGAGTATCATCATCGTTTCATGTTAGCAGGTGAAGCACGTTCAGAAATATTACATTTTCTCATAAAATATTCAATTAAAGGAAAGAATAAAGTGCGTAAACATTTTGCTGAATTTATTTAGGAAATAAGTTGTGTAGTCATATTAAATTTATTCTTAATACATTTATTTATCTATAGCAGCTCTTCTTTTAAAAAAAGAAATTACGTTATAACAGCTGATTAATATCTTTTGATCTACTACCGTTACTCCTGCATCTATGCATAAACAAACAATGTTTTTACATTATAAAATTGAATTGAGTATAAACAAGTTAGCAGCTAAAATTGGTTTAGAAATATTATACTTTTGTAAGAAGTATTCTTCTAAAAGGAAAAATAATTTTCAAATAAATCTTCTTGAATTCAAAGCTAGAAAATAAGTTGTGTAGTCGCATTAAATTCATCCTTAACACATTTATTATTTAAATTTTATTTCCATAAATAAGGCCTTTAATACCGACAATGAATAAATGCTCAGCCTTCCTCTTTGTAAGAGTAGAAAATTCGGGATATAAATAAGTCTTTTTATCTTTCCCTGCATATAAAAAAATGCCTATCTATCGCTGAGTCAGGGCTGCAGCGATATTCATAGGGATTTCAACAACCTCATTCATTTTGGTTTTTGTCTCAAACTAGTACTTCAAATATTCTCGAGTTGCCTTTTTTTTCCTGCATAGTTCGAGAGCATAAATGGGAGTTCGCTTTTACGTGCGATATTGTAAGTTTTTTTTTTAACCTTCCCGTTTTTTTTAGCATGAGGGGAATAGCTTATATTACAAAACAAAGGATTTTATATTATAACTTTTTCTTTAAAATTCTCTGATATTTAGGAATATGAATAAAAAAAGGTTTTTGACTCACACACTAATGGGTTTTCCAGAAAACAGATATGACTTTATAATGGGAAAACGACAACAATTTACTATCCGCAACAATTGATTATACTCTTCGAGAAATAATGACTTCGTGTTCACTAGACTGGAAGCAAAACTATTTACTCGTAAAATAAAGTGTTCAAATTTTGTAAAAAATGAAGCGGCACAAATAAGTGAAGTGTAATATGCGTGTAGGAGAAATATAAGAAATGTCTGAAGGTGTTATAAATTTGTTTAATTTATGAATATATGACTGCCAACCAATATTTCATA
>CM063498.1:105395905-105403405 GCA_032207245.1 Pardosa pseudoannulata | reverse complement strand
TTTATTAAATTAATAGTAAAATTCATACATCTATATATTCAAGTTTATTTATTTGTTAGGGAAATCGTATTTTTAACAGATTTTTATCTACGAGCAATGGTAAACTTCTTTAATGTTTAATTTATTACTTACATAAGGGTTCTCAAATGATTATGAATGTGATAAATAAAATAATTACGTTAATTTATTTTTCAACAAACTTTTATCTACAATGACAATTTTACTAAACCTTACATGTGGCGTGAAATTTGATTGAGTTCTCAATAACAGTTGGTAGAATGCGATTGAAGTTTTGATATTTCAGATTTTGTGATGAACTGAAGGCAAAAACTAAGTATTTTTTCTACTAAGAGCTACCATTACAATGTAAACAGTGCAAAATGTTAAATGTTTTTCTATTCTCCAACGCCAAACAGTAGTAATAGCACTATTATTCTATTTCTAGCAGCCTAATAAATTTTATATACAGAAAATAAAAAAAGGATAGCAAGATTTGACAAAACAACTTTATCATAAAGTCTAAAACAGGAATACAGCACCACACAAAGGACAAAGAAAAAGGAAATTTTGCAAACCAAAATGAAAAAAAAATTTGCAGGTAGTCAAGCCCTGTAAGAATCAGTATGCCTGCAACGCCAGCTACAAATATTGTGGAAGTCAAGTGTCAAACATGAAATTCCATCTCCTAACTACCTTTAAAAAAGTTTCCTTTTAATGACTAAACTTAAAAGCTTTTATTTCAGTGTTAATTATTCTCTTTACACTGTTCAAGAGGCAGACACGGTGGTAAAGAGGTAGGACTTTGTGAAATCTTCTGTCATCTCCAAAACTTAGCAATGAGCAGAGATCTATTGTAGATAAATGTTTACCGTTTGCAATTAAATATATTAAATGTATTCGGCATTTAAAACTTTTAATCACACACTAAGTGGTCCTGAGGTTATCGGAGACCGTGAGTCAATAAATATGGCATCTATGCCACACCTTTCTTCGATTGCATTTTGAGCCAATAAGTATTAAATATTGATCTATATATCAAATTTACCCTCTATGGGCACTGTGTGTTTTGTTTAGTTTTCAGTCCATCCTTGGACATTCAATCCTCTTATAAAGTTTTTAAATTTTCCTTGGTATGGTCACGATGCACAAATTGATATTTTTTCTCATAATGGTACTCATTAAAATATACGCGAAAATCTAAAACTTCAAAAATTTATTTTTTCTTTGACTTGCACATAATAGTTGAGAGAGGGTGTTAATGTATAATAGGATCACAAATGGTTTCATTAACTATTACAATAACGCTAAAAATTAGTTTAATCATGCGGAAATTTAATGGTACGAAGGTTTGCTACGAGAAACTTTTTATATGCCTAAAACTATTTATACTATAAATGGATTGGCGGGGTTTGAAAGGTAAAAGTTATAAATCAGGTAATAAATTTAATCTGATTTGTAAAGGGGTTTTAAATAAAGATATTATATGCAGTTAACAGCTGGTTGTGGAATATTAATGAAGCAATAGGATTAATAAAAATCTGAAATAGAAAGCAATGAGGATAAGGCAATACTAAAATATAATTGATAACATATATATTTAAATCAGAAGTGAATAAAAAAAATTCATAGTATATGATAAATATAGTTTGATATTCTAAATTCTAAACAATTCCAGTAAAGTTTATTTACGGCTGCATTTAATGTAAATTCATGCAAGTCGGTATGGAAATGATTACATAGATTATTTTACATAGATTTTTTAATAGACCTAATCATATAAGCAATCACCTACGCCATCATAATAAACAGAAATTATTCATACTTCTTTACATTGATTTGTTTCAAACATTTTATTTTATTCTTTTATTTAAATTTACCTTTCGGTTGAAAAAATTTGATTCAAATTATAAAATTTTATAACATATTTTCAAGAATTTAAATTTCAAAGTGAAAATAATTCTTCGTATCTTTCGTTTTCGAAATTTTTTTTTATTTGTGTTATCTGTAAGCCACTAGTAAGATAACTCTTTATTTTTTCTAATTTTTTTATTTTCATTAAAATTATTACTAAAATAAAAACGCTTTAATAATACATTCGTGAAAAGCCAAAAAGTTCAAAGCAGTGGTAATTCTTCATATTTTTTAAAAATACATATATCATATACTTTATCTTTTTTCTTTTGTTGTAAACTTTTATCTGTGAAGCACTAATCAAATTGAGAGATATCTCTGACCCTAATTATACGTTAAATTTCGTGTTTCGTGGCAAGTACAGTGTTTTCATTATTGTACCCCACTTAGAAGTGTGTCGAGTGAATCATATTTGGCAGCGAGCCTATCGCTCAAGTATATTCACCTTTTGGTTTATCTCAGCAAAAAATAGCTGAATGGAACCAGAGAAATTTTGAAAGCGGAGGAGAATATCTACGCCTGAGTGCCATTAGGATTATTTTCCAATAGAATAATGGAATTCGCGTTAAAATAAAACCACTAAAAGTTTTAATAGCATTGTACTTTGATTCATTTTTAATCATAAATCAGATAATACGGAGAAAGGATTTTTTTTTTACTTCCAACGAAATTATTCAGTTTTATTTTTTTGATATTCATTTAAAAAAAGTTTTAAAAATATGTTTTTTATTTCAAAAATCCTTAAACAAAACCCCTGAAAGTTTTCCCTGAAAGTTCCTTACTAAATATAATAGAACTCATCGTCAAATAGAATATGCAGAAGAATACTTGTAAAAATATTTGAACAAAAATGGTAAGCGTTTGAATAAAAGAACAAATAATATTCCTTGCAATTATGTTCTGATACAAAATAACTAATCTAGAGATTTTATGAAAACGTGGAAGATTATCTATAATTTACAGCCTTATAAAATTATAGAATTAACATCAAAATGTAATCCATAAAAGTTTTAATATTGTTCTTAGTATAGCTGTAGTATTGTACTTTTTAAATTTATTAATCAGATAATAATGAGATATATTTTTGCGGTGCCAGTGAAACAAAAGTTATTTAGTTTTAAAATTTAAAATTTTTTATATCATTTTAGTCTATTTTTAAGAGAATTTTTTGAAAAAAATAAGTTATTTCTACTTCTAAAATTTGACTTAAACAAATCATTGAAATTTTAATCATTTGTTTCCCTGGTAGTTAAATAAATATATTAAAATAATAAATGTCGCTGTCTAAAGAAAAGCATATAATATAACTTATACAATGACTTAAATGAAAATGATGAGCTTTTAAATAAAATAAGCATTACTCCAGCAATTATATATTGAAATTATAAGAAAGGTTAATTTCCTGTTGTTAAAGAAATAGTAATCCCCATAATTTATAAGCTAAATGCTATATTCAATTGGATACTAACTGAAGAAATCCTAAACAATTGGGAAAGGATACTTTATTTAGAACTTGGTATTTAAGCAAAACTCTCTAAAAATATCAAAACTATTTTAGAAGCAATATTAAGGAATGTACCTGTTCTTGCATACCAATTATAAATTGTACATATGCACCAATCCATATGAGTATAAATTGCTGGGTACGAAACTATATATGTTTTCTTTTCTAGATTCCAAAAAGTCAGCATACTTCAGTATTCAAGCCTCTAATAATAAAAATTTTTGCCATAAGCGTCTACCGAAAAAAATGCTAAGTAGAACTGTTCAAGATTTTAAAGTTGATGATTTAAATTTGATTATCACCGCCTAATCTTTTGGTTTTTCTCTTTACATATCAACAATTTATTAAAGCATGTGTAAAGACGCATTAAGCAAAAGTAGTAATACATCATCTTACTTAATTATATTTCGTATTTACAAAAATACATTACCTAGGTACTTTTAATTGCATTTATAATTAAAAATACCACAGCATATCTTAAGAAGAAATTTTATTTATAAAAAAGCAAATAAAAATTTATTGACTTCACAGCACAGATTTTTTTTAACAGTGGAATGTTAACAGTCCTATTAGAAAAGAGTATATTGTTTAGTTTCTTTTTCGTTTATTTAAATGAAATTCAGAGGCAAGCCTTTATAAAAATTCTAAACTCCTAGATGTTTAGTTAAAGTTTGCCGTCTAATGAGTACGAAGATAAAAGTACTTTTGCATTGGCATTAATTTGTTCATAATAAAACTCGAGTTTCCTATTCAACCTGAATTATAAATATGTACATTTATAAATGCACTTAGAGTTGTATTTAAATATCTTTACATAATTTTACATATGTATCATAACTTTATGAACCTTTTCCTGACCATTTCTTTCATTAAGGCGTAACTAATTATTTGAAAAACGGTAATCATTAGCAAACTAAGAACATTCAAAATTTCTGGAAACAGCTTAACAAAATGAACTTTTGGAGAAAAGTGGAAACTCATTTTAAATTTGATCTCGGCGAATTTATTAAAGAAAGTTACTTAAATATGCTACTAATGACTTTTTAACGATGAAATAATTCAGCTGAGAGATGACAATTCAAAACTTCTGAAACAGTGCAGCAAAGCAAACGCTAATTTAACAAGTTTAACATCAACTTTAATCGGAACAAAGTATCCAGAGTGTTAACCCAATGAATTCTCGATATCCCTTGCGTATATCTGCAAACACGATTTTGCTAAATTAAGTTAGGTTTGGGTTATACGATAAGATACTAGATTTTCAAGTGTAAGTGCCTTATGCAAATTATAATATATTTCTAATGATATTAGTTTAATCTACAAACTCAAATTTATCATTATACATAATATATTTGTATGTGACTAAAATGTTACCAGAATATAAGCACTGCATTGAATTGAAAGCCTTAATTGAATACAATTATTTTAATAGTTCAAAGATTCTAAATCCTAGGGAATATAAATGTTATGTAGCTTGTCTAAGATTTTTTATTTGTTGGCTACAATCTTAAGCTAGTTAGTTGGGTAGCACACAACAATGGTTTTAAGTGTTTTGTCTTAAAGATTCAGTTTAATGCTTAAGCTCATCCAGATCCTATGAAGAGACTACAAACATAATTAAAAATTTGAAATTATTTATTTACGATTTTTGCAATTATCGAATTAATTTAATTCAACATATTTTTACTTATTCTGACGACTAATTTTATACCGTCAGATTCAGGAACACTTCAAATACGTATAAAGTTTTAAACAAAAATATAAATGAGGACCTAAAATAATTTAAAATTTGAAAAACGCACTTGATTTGTAGAAGTAAAGGTGATTTGATCTTGGGACCGAAGAAGAGATATTTTGAACTGATTTGTCATAAAACTAGCAGCTTACGATGAGGCTATTTGGATCAGAGGGACTGATCTCAAATGTCTGAAGAGGTTTAACTCACCGTCTTGAGGACGGGCAACTATTCTCGGGGAGGGGGTCTAAACTCATTGTATACCCTTTAAAAGTTGTCTTTCTTGGTTCTCTGAATCTTTCTATCTTCTGTTCTATGATACATCTCTCTCCCACACTTAACCCTTTAACGGGCAGTGGTTTCGCTGCGAGACCACCTGTTAATACTTTTTTCTCTTCTTTTTAAAAAACATCCAAAAGATTTTTTTTCCTATTTTCAGTGTTATTGACTCTTGTACCAATAAATAACAGAATATTGCATAATTTGTTTTTCTCTTTGAAATATGCTAGTTTAAAATTGCTTTACATGAAATCTTGTATTGCATCATCTCGAATTTGATTTTTCTCCTTATGACTTCATATAAAAAAGCCTACACAAAACAACAATGAAAAATTGTGTAGTTATCTATTTATTACATCATTTTGATGTTAATTGTACATTGTTCTTCCAATATAATTAATTAAAAAGTCTCTTGTTCCCATTCTGTAAAAGGGAAAGGTTTACCCCTGCCCTCCTCCAGGGAAAAAAAATCTTGCCTTCCAAGAGAATGTAAAATTTGTTTTCATATGGTTCCATTTTATAAAGTTCACAGACGACGTTTATAACCTAATGCCGTTAAATCGGAAGGAATTTTTAATCATGACCTTTAAAGGGTTAACCAATAAAGTCTCTTGAATTATTTTATTAGTTGAGTGAGACCCCTTGACTTAATTTGACTCTAATTTGATTAAGATCACCTGTAAGTACGACCTTCAGCACCAACCACGTTTATAGCCACTATATGATGTTATCATTTGGTCACCACAAACATGGCTTTTGGGTACCTATAAATATTTGTACAAAGACTCTTTCTTTATCAACTTCAAACTGAACGACATTTCTCTTATCAGTCTGGAATCACATCTCAAACTTTAATTGCCTCAATGCATGTCACCATTTCAAATCAGGTCCCGCTAAGATTTTTACAATATATTGACTTCTGATCTCAAAATTTTCGTTTTCGTAATTTAATTGAAATTTTAATTATTTTTAAAGAGATCCAAATGGACTCATTACAATAAATACCTAATTGAACTCAGAACTATCATTAAGCAGTTTTAAAAGCAATTTTAAAAAGAAGACAACACTAATTTCGCTTTAATCGTGTCTTTAGAGAGAATGTTATGTTATCTAGCATGTAATTCATCGTTTCACAACCTGGGGTTAGGAACTCCTTAGGGCTCATAAAATAGACTGAATTATAATGAAATAATTTATAAAGAACAGAAAATCATGCATTATAAGTATTTAACTTACCATAACTATACATATCAAGGAAGTGAATTAATGTGAGAGTTGCAGTTGTTTTTCTTTTAACAGATTCTCCATGAGTAAATCTACGCTAGAAACCTACAAATCGAAATTATTTTCGAGTGATAAAAAACAGTTCTTGCAATTAATTTTTAGTGAAACCATAAAAAAACCTTTCTCATAGATAAGACGTGGGAAAAGGGATTAATATTTTCAAAGCGTTTATGACAAAATTTTCATATTCATTTCAACGAGAAAGCAAACAAGTGAATATTTCTGATATACACTAAGCTACAATTTGCATGCACATAGTTCATATATATTAACGTCTTATATGAATGTCCATACTCTTCAATATAAACGCAGTGGTATGGAATAATATGAATAGCTTATTACAGTTTTTATACTATCGGTATTTTTTAATGTACAGAATAAATGCAATGTGATATAATATTAAATATATATTTTTACATTTATATTTAGTCGAAATTCTATTAGTACTAGTATGCCTTACTTTTATTGTAGTACACGTTATTATTTCTTTGCTTGTATGGGTGTAGGGGATCATGAAATGTTTTTTTTACATGTACTATTGTGGTAGGAGGGTCGTGGAGGTAAGAAGGTTAAGAATCACTGAACTAATCTGATGAAAAGGCTGAAGCTTGATTATATTGTTAACATTTTCTAAAATAGAAAATTAGTTTTAAAATAGTGTAATGAAATCAGAACGAAGAATGCTTTAGTACGATGTCAGCACCGTTTTTGATTCCAAATGTGAGCGCTAAAAATAGTCGAAAATAAGTACAACGAATCACGAAAGTTTGTTTTCCTTAGTGGGCCA
>CM063498.1:105275905-105390905 GCA_032207245.1 Pardosa pseudoannulata | reverse complement strand
TGGTCGACACCTATCATGTGCCATTTATTTTGGGTCTCTGAATGATTTTTAAATTGATGTATAAATGTAACTAGATATTCATAATAAATAAAAAAAAATACTTTGTAATCATAATTCACTAGTAAATAAATAATACAGAATGTCTTTGTGAAAAAAAAGTCAATACGAAGAAAATGTATTTGGAAATACAGAGGTATTTACTGTCGATATTCATTTATTATAGTTTAAAATTTATCATTAACTTATTCACAATTGAAATGTCTGAGTTTGAAAAACACATTATACAATAGAAAGAAACGTATTATCTTCTGAAGGTGTTAACCGCGTTGGTCAAAAATGTAATATGTCATTATTAATATACTGATATAAAAGGGTTTTCAATATGTAAGGGGAAACATTAATAGCTTTTAAATCTTTTAAATGTTAAAAATCTAACTTTAATGATAATGTTTCGTTCGCACTCTTTCAACTCAAAGGTAGATTTTATACATAGGATACCTTTTTGACCTTTAAACAAACTAAGATTTTACATAACGTAAGCATTCGTGGAACGTGTTAAGGTGGAAAAAATAATAAAAAGTAAAATATTACTTTTTTTAGTACAAAATTTGTAAAGCAGTTCACTTAAATACAAAAGGAATACATTACGGATTTTGAAGCATATTAATTTAAATTAACTCTTCGTTAAAACATAAAAGGTAAACTGTTGATAAATTTCAAAATAGGACAATTGGAAATGCATTTGGAGTGTTCAGTGTAATCATATTATTATTTCGTTAAAAAATAAATACGTTATCATGAATAATTTTACTGCATTCTGTAGTAATAATTAAATTCAGTATAGAATGATGGACTAAATTGTTTTTCTCACTTCTAATACTTAGTTATAATTTAGATAGTCTCATTTAATGAGAAAGAATTAACGAATTTTTAGTCACGTTTCATTAAATTGAAAATCCTCTGTCATTAACAAAGCAAAATCTCTCAGAATTTTTTTTCCTTTTATAGTCGAACATGGTTAATTTGGATTTTTAGGTGAATACGAATCATTGAGAATTATTTAAAATTCAAATCATCCCATTTCGTTTAAAATAAATAACGTACTAGTTACTATCTCTAACAGGTCTACGTAAAAGAAATAAAAATTAAGAAATAACCTTTTTCATTACAAATGACTTTTATTATTTCATTAACTTTTTTCATTTTTTCATTACAAATATTTATAATTCACATTTGCTTTATTGCTTTTATTTTATACAATATGCAAAATCTTCAAGTTCAATCACATAATTGGAAGAGGGTATGTAATATTAATTTTTTGTTTCAACAAATCGTCTTTTTTTTGTACCATGAGCCTACCTCTTAGTGTAATTGGTACAAGATGTTCTTCATCGCTCTTCTGCTCACGATAAAAAGAAATCCACATCTTTGTTCTTTACTTCATCAATAATCTCTGTGTCAATCAGTTGTCAGAAAACAACAAATTCTTGATCAACGATTAAATGTAATTCGTCGACGTCATTTGACGCCATTATATCCCAGTGTTCTGACCAAACCTGTAACACAAAGCTATATAACTAACTTGTGTATATTTCTACTCTTCGCAAAGCTTACCAGAAACAATTGGAGACTGATAACAGATTGAACAAAGTGAAAGTATAGCTGTAACCAACATTCGTCAGTTCTGGAGCAAAAATGACGCTTTTCAAAATTTAACACTTTTTTTAAAAATTTCAATTAACCATAGTTGAATGTTTTCCAAATTAAGCAAGTAACTTTATATGATAACTTTGTATCATAAATTTTGTCCGTAACTTTGTATATGAGGGGAATTTGTATAATTCTAATTATACAAACTTTTGAATTAACGTAGTTCCAATAAGCTAATTTCAAATGCATAATCTAATGTAGGAGTATTTACCTCAACTTCTGATCATTATGTTCTAAATTTAAGGATGGTAGCAGAAATGTGATCTTCTTTTTGACTATCAGAAATCTAGAAAACTATCTACAGAATAGATAAATTTTAATATAATTTTAAAATTTTGTTGAAATAAATTTATCCATTGAAGTAGTTTTAAGAAAATTCATAACTTTAAAATGCTATTGGGCAAAAATATCGATATTGTTTCTTCCTGAATAACAAAATTCGATCATTTATCTTTATTTTTGAATTTTACAGCTACACAATCTATCACAATATTATTGATTTAAAGATATAAGCAAGTTTTTCCTCCAAATACCAATATTTTTAGCCTTTAGATACAGTCATTCATCTTGCTTTGTATTGTACAACAGGAAAGGTATGAAGTGCTTTTGGTTAAAGTAGAAAACATGATAAATTATTTTCATTGACAAAAAATACCATTTATAGTATTTTACAAGTAATGCATGTGTCAAATATAATAAGAAAGGTGGGGGATCTTTTATAAAATAATTTGAAATTTCTGTTTTCATACACTGTGTAGGTAAAAAACTCATGGACACTAAAAAAAATTTTAAACGATCGGTAACATAATGGAAATGAAAAACGGTTTAAGGTGTTGAAGCCGATAGGTCGAGGAATTTTTTTAAGCTGAGAAAAGTCTCAAAACACCCTCAGGTGGCGATGACGTATGCATGTCAAAGGAAAGGAATTCAATTAACAGATAGATATTTTTCATATTGTTTACTACAGCTGTATGCTTTCACGTATTTACTGGCAGCGATAGCTTGGTTGGTAGAGCATGAGTCTCGTAACCGAAAGGTGGCGAGTTCTGTCCTCGTCTCGGCCAAACACCGCCTTGTTGCAAATAGCAATTTGGGCATATGTCGTGACTGCAAATTCCTCGAAGTTTCCATATCAAATTATACCTCTGGGGATACTGAATCTAGGGTGAGTCGGTCTCTGGTTTGGATCTAAATTCTGACTTGCGGATAAATGAATGAGTGTATGAATGAGTTCGACCGCCTCCTAATATGGGTTGTGTCGTGTGTGTTCCAGCAAAGTCGTAGTTTCACCTAAACGGTGAACATTTCTGCCTTAATTCGAAAGAGCAACGCTCATTTGGGCTTGGTAAGACCAAGTGGCATTAGACCCACCCACCCACATGTTTACTAATCTAAAGCCTTACCTGTCGCAGAAGTGATAAATAAATTTGTGCTTTTATAATAGGCTTTTTATATCCTTTTCAGGGGCACTTCTTATGGAAGAATATGGTCTTATTTATCGTGAAAATACACGTTTTCTACAATCATCTGAATGCAACTAGTGATAATCCTACTCTGGCTATCATTTTTGCCACAAGCGGTTGGAGGAAACAATCATTAGTAAGGGCTATAGGTAACTAACTCATGGTATCTTTGATTTAAATGGACAGAGTTAGACATTTGAATGTGAGGATATTTGAAATCTCAATTGCATCAATATAGCCCATCCAATTATAAAAAAAAGTGCCATATATACATCGAAACTTCCTACAAACTGTTCGATGAATTAGTAATTTTCCTGCTGTGTATTATCCTTGTAATACTACCTTATCAACTTCAGCATAACACACATATTTCTTTTCACATATTTTTTGGGAAAATTCAACCTTCCTCAAGGAGATAGTTATTAATAGGATAATTTTACACTGCTTCCTATAATCACCTAATATACGTAAGAATAATGACAGGTATATAAAATTTAAAATTCAAAAGTAAAAATCTTAAATAGAAGTATTACTGCATTTATATTTCATTAGTTACGCACTTCCCTTAAATAAAACAGTCAACACTACTAATTATCAACCTTGAATACTAATTATCAACCTTGAACACCGAATTTTTTACTTAAAACTTTTGAAAACTACATTATTTGCAACTTAATTTCTACAGTATAAATCTTCTCCCTCTTACTCGCACGTTGCTGATCAGTTACTTGCGGAACGAAGAGTTATCAAGAAAACACAATGGCTTTTATAACATCTTCCAAAACAGGGAGGACTTACGAGGTCTATAATATCAGCCTCCACTGTAGCCAAAACCTCTCCCTTCCCCATGACTTAAGACGACTAATAACAAGGTAAAGGATTTCTTTAAGAATGGAAATATTTTATGGATGACATTGAAAGAGCATTGGAGCTTGACTCACTGAGTTCTAGAAGCAATTGGTTTACAATCTAAAATGTTTTATAACGTTTTTATCAAATGTTAGGTGCGCTTTATACACGAGATATAATTTTTCGCCATTTTTTCTCCCTTTTTGTAAAATGAATAGTTTGTGTAATGCTCGGGTAAGTACTTAATCATTTGAAATTGTACTGCTGTTTTAAACCACTTAGAGACTTTCCAGAAAGTATAATGTTCTGAATATACTGGGCATTCCCATTTAGTACAGATTTCTCTAACATTTTATAAGCTTAACATTATGTCAGGAAATGCAATAAGACTTAAAGATCTTATATTTAAATAAAAATAAAAATTCTTAGTTAAAATATGTTGAAACTAATTTTAAATTTTAATAAGAACTATTACACACAAACCTATATAATCATGTATCTATCTATCTATTTATCTCTATCTACATATATATGCTGTCCTAAATATAGCTGTCTTATATCGGGCTTCATTTCGAGTTTCAAGGTATTCAGAGAATTTAATATATTCGTATACTCGCATTCCTTACCAATTCGTACTTCACATTCTCCGACTAATAAGTTGGACGTTGGATAGTTTTGGAGAACTTCCAACACTTCGAAGCGTTAAAAAGAACTTTTATTGATATTATTAAAGGAATATGAAGGAAGTCTCGCAAAAATATAATTATATATTAAATAAATAATACGTTTTAAGTAGTCATAAAAAGAGATTAAACATTGTTTTAAACAATTATTTAAAGAAAGAAATGTTCATTACCCAAAAATCTGCTTAATTTTAAAAAAATATAATTTCAATTGATTTTGTAGAATAATAACATATATATCGTTGCTGTAATTGTTTAAAATACTCTCACACTAACTAAATCTTAACAAATAAGGCTCCTAAATAAAATTAATATCTCGGGATGTGATGAATATCATAATAAAAAAAATAAGAAGGATTTATTAGTCTTTTGAAGTGCAATTCATTTTCAGGCACTACAGCTCAGACAGACATTTAATTCATTTAGAAAATTATAAATTGACACAGAAACTAATGGTTTCCTGTTTAACTTTACTGAGGATGTTCTTGCAACAACTGAAAGTTTGTCAACACTAAGACAGTTTAGAATAGGTGCAACTACATCCCTATTATCATCACAAAGGATATCATAGATACCTCTTATCTTTTTGTTATCATGGGATCATAAAGTAAAACTATCAAACTTTTCTTTGTCTGACTGTTCATTTTCATCCAAGAAGTTTCTGATTTCATAATTACCCCTTGTCTTGCAAAATATGGACCTTAGTGCTCCAAACTACACCATATCAATTCAGTTCAAATCCATCATTATAATTTTCTCACAAAATCTTTCCATTCTTTTAACCATATCATGTAATATCAGTAAGCGTTATACATTTGCAATATTTTCTCTTTTTTATTCAATATTTACTGCATAGATTTATACATATTAAATTTTTCTAGAACACCTACTTCTAGAAGCATGCAAATTAATCTAACAGATAAATAAACATGTTATCACTTACTTATAGTTGCACGATGTTTCAACTGTTAACAATTGGAGATTGCAGTGAATCTGTGTAAGTTTGCTTGAGAAAATTAATAATGTATTGAACTGATGAGTTAAATTCAAGGGGTTAAAAACGTAGTTTGTTTACACTAAAATTAACGGCAAGTATTTAGGAAAACAGTCGATAAATTGTTTTCATAAAGGACTGATTTTGATTTATTTAATTTTGTTTTATGCCTGAGGACAAAGAAAAAGATACAAAAAAGTATGGGACAGATTAAAATTACTAAAGTCCGCCCCTAAAAAAAATTGGTTGCCTTTTAAACTACGTAGTTTTTTTTGAAGTAAATATTTCCTTTTAATTCTATATCTATTGATATGAACTGCATTATAAAGATGTGTTTAATATTCTGTCAACGCTACTGGAAAATTGGCTCTAGTTATTATAAACTTTTTTTTGAGAAATAAATCCTTTCAAAATATACATTGCAAAGTATTTGATTTTTTTTCATATTTTATTTACAGGTTGGCATATATAATATTTTACATACATAAATTCGGTTATTAACTTGTTTTGCCTTTCATAAGGTTTAGAGGGGAGAAGGGTGGAGAATATATACGTATAAATATGTAATGATATTTTTAACCTATAAAATGAACCAACTTAATTTTGTCTAACTGAAAATAATTTACTAGCGATTTTATCCTTTACTGGCACCCTTTTCGGCAACCTTGGTGAAAATGGTTTTTCCTTGGTTTTTCAATCAATTTGGCTACTTCGAAACGCCAAACTCCTGTGGCATAAGTGCTTCACACAACTCTTGATTCTTAAACTACGTCACAGCGTCACCTCGTGACTGGCTAATTAAGAATTCTAATTGGTTCGCTCATACAATTATAAAATAAAGATGTATGTGTTTTTTGGATTAAATCGGAGAGAAGTTGGCTCAATAATTTTCCTTTGTTTCTACTTTCAACGATATTTCCTACGATGTTTCAACGATGCATAACTACTAAACGGATTTATTCCCATTGTGAGGTAGGGACCAATTACCCATTACACACACACACACACACACACACACACACACACACACATATATATATATATATATATATATATATATATATATATATATATATATATATATATATATATATATATATATATATATATATATATATATATATATATATATATATATATATATATATATATATATATATATATAGTACAAGTTGTTTAATACTTTGCACAGATGTTTAAGGTTATAGGTATTTAACTATTATAGGTGTTTCTGCCATATTGTGGCCAGAAAAATGCCCAATTTAAAAAAAATAAAAGTTTTATAGTTCAACTAACTATGTGCATTCAGATCAGCGATAAACATTGCTTCAACATATTCTGAATTTATTAGCTTATCCTAATTTCTTTTAAAAATATATATCTTTTCAGTTATATTCAGTTAGCTTTTTCCCGAATATTTTCTAAAAATACAGGCATAAAAGAGTTTATATTTAGGATTTTTAAAATACGCATATCATTTTTAATATAACCTTTAAATGTAGTATTAACTTTAAATCTGAAAGTTTTCCTTGCAATCCTAGACCAAGCATATTTTATATGAGTTGATTTTTTTTGGAGGGGGGGATCTGTTCCATTGCCTGTGTCTATAAATACCTTTTAAGTAAGATTTAGCAGTCAGGGTATTAAAGTGTATTTTTTACTCTTTGTTGTTATCTTTTGAATGACTATTACATTTTTCCATTTGATCTATTTTGGATACCCTTTAACTTTTGATGAATTTGGATATTGAAACGGTACTTGCCTTATAAATGTTAGAGTCGTGCTAGATTTCATGATGATTCTTCTGTTAAGAAGCAGATGAACTTAAATGACTAGAATACATTTTGCATGTGAAAAAATAGTACAATTATTTTTAAAGTATTTTCTACTCTTTTTACACACAAATTTATTGTAATTGGACAACATAGTAAATTATGTACTTCTGAAATATTCTTGGCTTGTTTCCCACAATAATCAGACCACTAGATTCATCGAATGTTCTTTGGAAAGTATTGAAAAACACTTTATATAAATATAACTTTTTTCAGATATATTTAATAACTTCCTTTAACTTTGCATCTAAATAAAACAAAAGCAGTGAAGAAGTTATTTTAATAATTACATATTTTTACAGAAAATGCTTTTGATGAAATGGTATCAGCATAGCTAATTTATGCATGGTTTAATATTTATTGGTTGGTAAATGTCTTTCACCAAATTCTATTACTATTGATGATAATACTTAGAAAGAGCATTACATATCGATATAATAACTGTTATTGGAAGATGCTTTAGTGATATATACACTTGTGACTATTATTTCTCGTTTATTGTTCCCATAAAAGGATCGCAATAAAAAGAAAACGAATGATAGCAGATGGTGCTAAAAAGAAACTGGTTTATCTTCATCGTAATGCAATGTACTGACCACTGTTCCATTAAGGCGTATTGGGAGAAACAGAGGCGGCATAATAGAGAAATCTCACGGGAAATCAAGTTATATAGACTCTGAAATCATTGTTTGTTGCTCACTGGTAATTATCAGAAGTCATCCGTACTATGTGAGATACCACATATTTTTATAAATAAATTTAGGCTTGTGGTCATAAGAAAGTACTTTAAATGATGTTAATGTCTTAGAAAAAATTGTTATTTACTTTTAAAATCCCTTTAACAGCGTTTTTTAAATTTATGCTACACAGCCTCATGGAAAGAGAAATTTTTTCCACACCTCATTATCTTTATCAATAGTTACAGACGAACGATGGCCGATTGGTTAGGCTGCTGGCCTTAGGTGGGTTCGAATCCCACTTTGGCATGGATGCTCATAGCCGTTCGAAATCGATTTTAATATGTAGGTCCCGGTCTCATTGTACCTCGTCTTGCCAAAACGTAGACCGTAGTACTCCAAACCAAACCAATAGTTATAATATTAGGCATTTTTTACTTGATGAAAATGTATTATAAAATTCTGGAAGTTCAACCTATAGTGTCTTTCGAGGTTTAAAATCATTGAAAATCTTTTTTTCAAATCATCATTTAACAACATGCTACGTTCCATTTAAAATGATTTTTTATAAAGTTTTAGATATACACTCTAGCTTTGAAAAAGTATTTAGCTTTTCATTTCATGTAGTATATTTTCAAACAATATAAGAATATATGCCTATGAAATAAATGAAATTCGCTTATCCACAAGATAACTTTTGAAACATTTATTTTAATAAGCTAACTTTTTATATCGAATGGTTCATCTGTTGTATTATGTAAACTTAAAACTTCAAATTTTAAAATTTCAAAAAGACAAAAATGATTTAAGAAATTTAAAATAAAAAAAGAGTTTTTTATTATGCTTTAAATAAATTACATCGCTCGCAAAATGTAAAAGATAGTAGGAGCTTCTATTTTGTAAAAAAAAAAGTAATTTATAATTTTAAAAAAATACAAAAGTTTTTTTCTATTAAATTGATTTCTACTTTTATCATTTGGTGTACTATTTTATGTTTTTTAAATATTATTCAATATTTTTAAATGTATTATAAAGTTAAACCATTATTAATGATCTAAGAAATATTTTAGTCTGAACAAAGCTAAACTTCTTAATTTTCATTGGATCTAATATAATTTTTTATCGAAAGGGACTATGTCGTTAAAATATAATTTTTAAGTTCTTCAAGATATTTAGTTTTGCTAAATATTTGATCTGATGGTGTAAGATGGAGTTTTATTTATTTGTACATATCAGGATATGTGTAAGTCTCAGCTATAGTTGACATTAGCCGTAAAATCGTTTTGGGTACTCTAAAACAATGATAAATCGAAAATATCTGAATACATTTCTATGAGATTTATAGAAATTATGAAAATCGTAAATCAAATACCAGTAAAATAACTTAGTTTTTTAATAATACTCCTCAGGTTCAAAATCACTGCATTACGGGTATAAAGAACTTTTTAAAAAAATCAACTATAATAGACAACTTTGTAATTATTTGTTATTTTAAAAACAAATTTAAATCATATTTAGAAAGTTACAGTGTGTTTTAATGAATGAATGAATTAAAATTAAAATTTAACTACTTACAGTTTTAAAAAATCCTCATATTTTTTTTTTCAAATGTGAACATTTTTGTTCCAAAAACTATTTGGGACCAATAAAGTTTGACTGAGTACTGCGTTTGGGTTTAATCGCTAAATTATGTTACATAAAAATGTAAGGCTAACATTTACAGTAAAAAAATAAATCAGTTTGATTGTTTCTTGTATATTTTGTACATAAAAAAGAATGAAGTTATTAAATGCTTATTACATAAATAGTCTGGTGCTTTACATTTTAGAAAACTTCTCTATAAGTATCACTTTTATCTTATTATAAATACTTATATATTTCGTACACTTATAATTTTTATCAGTTATAAAAAGTCTTAGAAGTTTAAAAACAAGAAAATATAGGTAAAACAAACTTAGAGAAAAAGTCATTTAAAGTTTTAATTTTTAAATACTCCATTTTAAGAAAATCATGCTCATAAATAACTTTTAAAATATGAAGCATGCATTTTTGAAGTATAGATAGTTTTCATATTTAAAAATAGTAGAATAACATTTTAAACCAATAAAACAATTTGATAATATGAGATTATTTGAGACACAATGCCTTTTAGAAAATTTGTGAAAATTTTTGTTTTGTTTTATAATTCTTTAAATTTCGTTGATGAGTAAACTCAACTTTCTACCTAATAAGTAACATTAAAACCTCTTTTATCTTAACGATTAACCCTTGTTCAAACTGATGGTGATAAAAGAAAGTATCATAAAAAAGAGATATTGAATTCTTGACGAGTGTGAACATATGTTTTTCTGTATGACAGACGGCAAAGGGATACTTTATCAGAAAATGAGAAATAAATGATCTCAGTAAGAGGAAAAAAATCCTATTTGTAGTGTGTGATATGACTTCGATTGTATCTAAACTAGCTAAACTAAAAATTTGTTATCTGTACAGCAAAGCACTTGAAGATACATTCTATGCAATGTAAAGTAACTTTAATGCGATATTTAGAAAAGAAGGTTTTAAGAAAAGATAACAATGCGAATTATTTTAATGTGTCAAATTATGAGGCTTTCAATACTTTCTGCATGTAAATTTTGAAGTTAAAATTTCAAATATTTTGGCAAATTATCTCTTGACTTCTAAGGGCACCAAAGAATGAAATATTTCAAAAGTTTTTAGTCCGATTTCAGTTCGTAAAACGTGTAGATCTACCAGCTCCTAAAGTTGTTTCGTCTTTTAATAAGTCTGGGTACTTCTGAAAAGGTTCACATTTAAAAAGCCGATACTTTACAATAACATGATGACGACTAATGTTTATACAGTCGTTCTCAAGCTTTATTTCCTTCTACTGAACATAATGCTTCTCAGATGAATATTTTGGAATCATTACGACGAAGTCGTATATTCTTCTCTGCATAGGCCGGCATTTGCTCTAGTGGTTGACATCTTTCAAATGCAACTGATCATATTGCTAGATCACGGGACCCATTTCTGTGGGTTAGTTTGGTGAAGATGAATGGAACTTGTCTGGTTAGCAATGCGAGTTCGCTGCTCATAAAAGATTCCAGGTAGGAAACCCTTCCCCAAATGAATCAATGTTAAAATATCGGTGAAATATTCCACAGCTTTGACTTTTTATGATGGGAATATAAAATGCTTCACCTTTCTTTGCAATAGAAAATATTTTTAATGTTTATGAGCGTACCTAATATTTCCTATGGTAGAATATAACACTTCCTTTACTACTATTATGTTCCATGTTTCTATTTTTGGGATTCTAGCAAGAAGTTTTAGTTCCAAATCTTGAGGTTATTTTAAAAATAGGGAGACATTATTTAAATTAGCTATTACATAACAAGCATTTAGTAAATAAACAATTTGTTGAATATGTAAAACAGTTTCATCAATGTTTGAGACCCTAAGAAAGTAATAGTACTGTCAAGAACATTTTTACAAAGTCCGAATAGTATAGACACTCCCTAAAATATTTTCAATGAATGCATTACAAGACTTTTTAAGCGTATTAAAATTTGTATAAAATACTAGTTTCAATACAAGTGTTGAAATATTTCTTTCAACGAAATTAGTAAAATAATTTCTTTACAATAAAACTAGTCACAAGAATTGGAATAATTTAGCATTATGTTCGGTGCATAGGCAAGAGTAAAAATGCAGATAAAGTTTTGAACAAGCTGATCTTAAAGACTAGAAGAATTCATTTACTAATGTAAAACGGTATTTTATAAATTACTTTTTATGTCCCACTGCTTCCGAACTCCGATATCATACAGGTATTTAATTAGGTAAAAGGAAAATATAAGGATATATCATAGTTCCTTTCTCAATTTATTATTATTTTTAGTTTTTCATAAAATTATTTTAGTTTAGTTTCTTCTGGTAAATACTGGAGCATAAATTAAATATTTTTTAGTATGTACCAGCAAATTTAAATCTGGTATATTAAAGAGCGTAAATTTAAAAGTTACAATATGGTTGTAAATATACTTTACAAGATTCATTGAAATTACGTACAGCGTTGCTTATGTTTATTATGACGTCGTATTTAAGTATGTATATAAAATTACGGATGAATTAATTGTGTATGTGTGTGATTTACAGCATATGTAGTAATTATGTACGTATAGACTGATATGTGCATGTAATACTTTGTACGTGTAACGAAATTTTGTTATGAAATTGAAAATTTACTGTACTGTGGATTAAAATTTTGTACCCTTCTCAAAAAAAAAAAAAAAAAAAAAAAAAAAAAAAAAAAAAAAAAAAAAAAAAAAAAAAAAATCTGGCTACGTAACTGGGTAACTCTAGGTAAATTAAGGTAAAATCTCAGATTCAATCACCTTTTTTGTAGATGAATATTTTGCCCTTTGTTTTTAATACTTTTACTTTATAGTTATATTTAATTAATTAAGCAAAATATTTTCTCCTTGATATTTATTTCTCACTGTTTAATCAATTGCTCAAAGTGAAATTTTTTATAAGCCAACAGATATCTGATAATAATCTTTTTCTACTTTTTTTTAATACTTTAATCTAGTACTAACGTATATCTTTATTTATAATAAGTTTAAATTCGCTTTTAGCATATCTAAAATAAAATATTTCTTCTAGATAAAATAAACATAGAAGGAATGCAAAGCGAAATTCATACAGTAAAGAAATTGATGAATTTCATAAACGAGAAACATTATTTTTCATTCTGTTTTAATAAAAGATTTAGTATTTATACGAATAGTTTACTAGAATATTTAAAAAAAAAAGTTTTTTGAAAAAAATAAGAGAAATTTCTAACTTGTCCTTATGTAAGTGAAATTAATTACAGAAAATGAAAAGGCAAAAAATGAAATTCTTTCTTTTAGTAAAAGCTAATATTTCAAGAATCCTTAAGATTAAAAAGGATTTTAGATACATCTCTTCGTGTATTTAATTACCTGAAGTTATTCCATATTCGATATTTTTCATTAAAAAACTGTTTCAATAAAATGAAATGCGTATACAAAGAGAATGATGTTTTCTTTACTAAAAAGTGTTCAGTTCATCATTTTTAAATTTTAGAATTCTCTTTTTTCCGCCTTTCACATTGATTGATGTATAAAGATAATCTTGCTTCGACCCCTTAGCAATTAATATTTTTAAAGATGCAATTTTTATCGAAAATATATGCAAAATTAATATCAAGAACGTATTCATCCGTAATCTGTCGATAATTTTTAATTTACTGCTACGCCTTTAAGGATTTCATTAGTCACTCTGAAACATACATTTATTGAATGGAAGTTATTCATCTTTTTTAACGAAATAAATTACTTACTTTTGCCAAATAAAATTTGTTTCTAGTTCTAGAAAATTATCAATTATAATAAATGTTTCTCATGTATAATACAATAGAAATAAATATGAGATTTGTAGCACGGCCATTCAGTCCAGAAGGAGTCACGAAAAATAATTAGTTAAATTGGTATGTTGGTATATTTTGTTTCATTTTTACAATTAGGTTTACTTAATTGTATATATAAAGTATATATTAATTAGTAATCAGTTTTAGTAATTTTTAATGGTTTATTCCACTCTATACCTGAATGGATTTATATGTATTGTAGAGTACTCAGCTCTAAATGAACTTGAAAAAGGATAGCGGAGGCCTACTTACAGACTAAAGATTAGAAACACAAAATGTTAAAGTTACGATGAAGATAGGTGAAAACGATGCTATTTACAAATAAAATGATGATCGGTACAGGAATCAGCTTCCTAATCGTTCGGGGAGAAAAAAGAGGAGGACACTCTCAGTCGCTCTCCCATGCTATCAGCCAATGAGTTCGCAGGAGACTCGATCGGTCAAAAAATCACACTGGGCCATGAACTCCGGTTTCTTTATATCGCCGTTTGGCCTCATATTTCCATCTCAGCTGATCGGACATCTGGTTGATGACGTGGGGAGTAACCACTTTGTAGAACTATAGTCGGACAGGTGTAAGCCCTGTTACAAGGGGAGTTTGCAGTAATCGGGAGCAATCTCTCCGATGCAAAGGACATAAATAATCGGTGTCTCTGGACACACCTTTGGAGAACAAGGTAGGGAAGTATTGCTGCTTCAATTACAATGTAGAAAATTTCTGTCGTGTGAGGCTCTTTCTTCGGGATGCCATTGAAACTAACACTGGAAACACTTCACCAGCATTCTAATGAATTTCTCCTATAGAATGACTGAGATGGTCCTCGGTGTTAACAATTCTCTATTCAGCATCCCATTCTGTTCGAAACCACGTTCTTTTAGAAGGCAAAGATGAGCTCAGTTCAAGTGCTCCCAAAAGGAACATTTGCTATTTCTACCTTATGCCGTTTTTTCTCACGGCAGTGGATAAGTCTGTATCTGGAAATTTGTTACGAGAGTTCGTTACAGTATATATAAAAAGCGTACTTATACTTTTAATACCAAATACAAACTCGATATTAAAAAAAAGTATAATTAGAAGAATTGACCTGATAACAGTTGGGTACATATTATACCCTTTTAAATCAAAAATATGATTAACTGAATATATAATTTTATTCTAAATCTACTTTCAATTTATGTTTTTTATAGTAATTTGCAGTGAAGATAATGTTTTATTTATATAGTGATATAAATTTATTTTAATATATTACAATCAATTTATTCCTAATTATGAGGTAAATATTCATAAATTATAATATATAGGAATAATTATGAGGATATTGAGACAGCCTTTGTAACCAATACGATTAACTTTAAAAAATTAAATTGGTATATTTTATTTTCTTTTTTTATCAATTAATGTGTGCAATATGTTTCCAATTAGGATAAGTCTGTTTTAGTAATTATGAATAGCTGATTCCCTGCTATATTTGAATGAGTGTATGCATCTATACAAATAAAGATTATTTAATTAATGTTCATTTATATTTACATTCAAACTCATTAGTTGAAAAAGTATAATCAGCTACATTTGTATGCCATGTATTTGTTATACTTTTTTCCATTTTCATAAATAGAAATTTTATTAATTGGATATAAAGTTTTGTTCTAAATATGTTTGCAATAATTTCTCTTTTATAGTAATTGATTGTGGTTTCTTACGTTACCTATGAAGTGCAAGATTTCGATCCTGCTTCCAGAAAAAGAAAACCAAAAGACGTTGTCCATGTTTTACGTATGAAGCCATACCATGATCCGACGAAGCAGACCGAAAGTGAAGATGGACGAAATCCAGGTGTGGTTCTTCCGGAAGAGATGTCAAAAGAAATTTGCAAAGCACCTTTGAGAAGCTCCAGATCTAAATAGCAGCGAGACGCTGTCTTTTTGAGAAAGGAGCAATGCCGCATAAAGGAGCTTAGCCGACGAGCTCAGTGGCCGAATGGTCAAAGCACGCGATCCAGACCCGAAGATTGTCGGTTCGATGCTTGCCATGGCGGTTTATACACAGTACGGATTTTTAATTTAAAAATGTTATTTATTGTTTCCTTATGTTCTTGAACATTCTTGATCTTTCTTTAATATGTAAATTAGTTATTTCTCGAATATTCTGTTCGGGTATAAAAGCTGATACCCACTAGTTGTAGGCAACTTCTCGATCTTGTAAAGTTGCGAGTTGCTACTTAACTTCAATAAATTCGTCTGTTAAGTTAAACGGTGTGTTCATTCGAATCTTCGTGACAGTATGATATGGCTTTGTCCTCTAAATGTTTACCAACCCCTGTTCCAATACATAATAGAAAGTTAATAAAACACAACAGAAAGATTTCTAAAATCTGAAGACCTTACCGCTCGCCAACATTCATGTGTTGAAAAAGCAACAGATTATGTTTAAGATTCCTTTACTGAATGAAGACTATGCAATTTTCTTAAATGATAGCAAAATATTTTCCACCGATTTACTTTGGTTTAAATTAACTTCTTATAAGGCCTTTAAATAGTCCAAAATTTTTTTACTAAGAGAAAGCCATGCATCATTCCCCATGTTAAGAAATTAATCTATTAAATCTTCTCTTAACTGTTTCAACAAGTACAAGTTGATGTGTGTTGCAGTCTCTAAAAAGTGAAGATTGTTTCATTGATAATCATAAAATATACTATGCTATAAACCTAAATGTGTAACAATGTTTTCACATTTTTTTGAGTTTACACTAACGAATTTGTTTAACAATGTCTGTTGCATAATAAAATGTTATGTTACAATGCAATACTGCCACAATTTCATTACCTGTATATTTTTTTCACTTAAATTCTCTTATAGTAAAAATAAATATTTAATTACACAGAATTGAATATATAAAAATTATGATATTTCCATTGAATCTAAGATAAAATTTATTACTGAAGAACATATTTCTTTATAAAAACGGTTAGTAAATTGCTCAGACAGACATAAAGATATATATTATATCAAATATAATCATATGAATTGCTCTTATTTATGAGAAGAATAATGTTTTAAGTGATGAATTTTTAATGTAAGGTAAAAGAAAATTCTAGATTTCTGTTTGCTTAAGATAATAAAAGATCATCACATGTTTAAATTTAATTATAGAAATATTTTTTTTAAAATTCACTACTTTTTTTAAATTAACCATTAAATGTAAGAATCAATACTTTAGAGAATATTTCGACAAGCAGATTATTGCCAGAAGCCATATAAATCTAATTAAATCTTTAATTTTTTGAAGGAAACAACTTAGTGTTACAAGTCTTAGTTTTTTACTGAATTAATAATTAATAATTTTATGTTCATTATGAACCTTTGTTTCATGTTCTCTGAACAACTTCAAAACTATTACAGTTTCCACTCTCTAAATAGGATAATAATTGCAGCCATTTTCAGTAAGAGTTAAAAAAATTACTTTTTCTGTTCCCATTAATATTTATGGTAATTTGCGTTTGCTTTTTGAAATTGAAAGGAATGGCGATTCTCGTTAAATTTCCATTCCGGAAGTTGAGTTAAATTTTGTTTATTCCTTAGTGAAGCAGTTAAAATCCTCGGGCAAGATTTCATGGAATTGCCGATTTTATTTTAAAGAAACAATATATTTTCCCCAAATGTGTTATCAATGCGACTAAAATTCTTCATCTGATGAACGTGCGACATTAAATCCCTTGAGTAAGATTTCGTATTTCTACAACTTTCCTTTTTCTTCAAGTGGAGACAGTTTCTAACAAACATAAAATTTCTTCATAAAATTTCATTTTTTAGTTCATAAAAGTTGCAAATATTATTTTCGTGTCATCACACTGGTCTAGCTATAAAAAAGGAACAAAAATATTTGTATTATTAAGTTAAATTTATGCAGCATATTATCTTGAAATATTGTTTTATTATGTGTACATAAATTATCAGCGAGTAATTAGACTAGAAGTTATCCCTCTTATAATCATGTATAAATCTGCTTTCAATTGTATTTACTGTATTACTCACACATTTTTTTTTAAATATAGGGATAAATTTTAAGATATACATTGACACATTGCTAGAAATAGATTGCACAGAAAATAAATTTTAATGCATGAGGTAATCACTCTATATACGTACTACTGTTCGTAAATTTAATGATTATTTTCATTTAATGGTTTCAGTAAATGAAAATCTGATTACCTGTTTACCAGCATTTTACCGTTATATTTATTTCTCAGAAATTAACAGAAAAAAGAATGTTTAGTTACTAAATAAGAACAATTTAGATTTGTTATCAAATATTAATTGTAATTACATCACATGACAAAATACTCAATAGCAATTAATTTTTAATTTGTAAATATTTAAATTTCGACAAAATATTAAATAACAAAAATTATTCTTTTATAAAATGCTTACAACTTAACAACTTAATTTAAAAAAAAAATTAAATTTGCAAAAATATATAATTTTTTCAAAATTTTATCACCTAATAAAGATTTAAATTTGTTGCAAACCAATGCCTCTGTTGAAAATAATGTATGGACTTATTCAAATGGTCTCTCGGTTTTGTTATGTTTCTAGCCCCCAATAGTTTCCTTTGAAAATAGTCGTTGTAGATGTCAGTGGTAACATTTTCGACTGTGATACTAGCAGTCTTCTTAAATTAAATGTATGCCCAAACTTTTGATTTCCCTTTTTTGAATAGAGTGACTCTCTAGACTCCAACACTAATGAAACCTCTTGTAACATGGGAATTCGTTGAAAAAAGGGATGGTTTGACTCACATTCCCATCCCGCCTTTCTGACACAGTTCCCATAGTCATTTCATAACACATTGTGTGCTGGTACATTTCGCAGAGAATTGTACCGTGAGCGTACGTTTTGCGCTTAAATTTAGTTATACAGTTAAATATCAATTGATCGAAAATTAACTAATTTTTAAACAAATTTTTTTATATTGAAATATATAAACAAATACATAAATAGAAATATATAAATAACAACCATAATATTTTTGTAAAGAAAAAAAATATTTTTAGTGGATAAATTTATAATAGTATCATAAATATGAAAAATCAAATAGAAATAGTATATAGTTTTAATTTTTTTCCCGTTCAATGGTTTAGCATCGACTTATGTAAAAAGTTTTTATTTGTCTAAATATTTCCAGAATCTATGTAGTAGAAAAGAACATTCGGTTTCGTTTTCCTGTACATACCGTTATTTTTGTACCGATAAACAGACCATGTTGTTACACCAACCCGTACTAGTACGTGACCTGGCACTCAAGTATCAGTCGTCAGAAAACGTACTAGTACGTGTCCTGCATACAACGTGATAATAGATATTCCCCTCCCCAACGGATTAAGACAACCAACAAGAAGCTTTAATTATGGAAACGTTAAAATAACTTTAAAAAAAACTTTGGGACGTGATTAATTTGATAAGCGTAGCTATTGTTTTACAATCCTAAAGGAGCTTGCATGTTAAATTTTAAGTACGCTTTATACATGAGATATATTTTTTCATCACCCACAACTTTATAAAACGTTTAAAAACAAAATCTTGATATTTTTGTAATTACTCTATATAAAAAAAATAATAATAATAATAATTCGATAGGTTTGGTTTGGTTTGTTTGGAGTGCTACGGTCTACTTTTTGCAACACGAGGGCTAATGAGACCGGGACCTACAGCTTAAAGCCGTTTCCGAACGGCTACGAACATCCATGCCACAGCGGGATTCGAACCCACGAACTCTGGTACCGAAGGCCAGCACCCTAACCAATCGGCCATCGTTCGGCAATTCGATAGGAAGCAGCCCATATTATGTCATATAGTAAGGTAAATACGTTTTGATAATTTATTTAAATTATTTTTGTTTAGTTTTGGCATATTTTGGCCTTTTAGAATCAGCAGAACATTTTAATCTTTTTATGTTTAGTTTTAGGACTTGGCTTCTTATGCTTTACGTCTTAGCTCTTATTACTTCATATACAAGATTGGGTATGAATTCATCTAGTTTATTATTAGAAAATAGAAAAGTTGTAGCTGTATTTTTAGAAAATCAAATTCATTTGTTTTGAAATTAAGATAGAGAATATTTATATTTTTATTTCTTATATAAATATTCTCTATCTTAACTTCTACTATTATTATTCTTATCGCTTTATTTCTAATTACTTCATACAAAGGATTGGTTATGAACTCATCTAGTATTTTATTAGAAAATAGAAAAGTTGTATCTGTATTTTTAGAAAATCAAATTCATTTGTTTTGAAATTAAGATAGAGAATATTTATATTTTTATTTCTTATATAAATATTATCTATCTTAACTTTTACTATTACTATTCTTATCGCTTTATTTCTAATTACTTCATACATAGGATTGGTTATGAACTCATCTATTATTTTATTAGAAAGTAGAAAAGTTGCAGCTGTATTTTCAGAAAATCAAATTAATTTGTTTTGAAATTAAGATAGAGAATATTTATATTTTTCACGTGCTTTCCAAAAACTCATGTTTGAAATTACAGCTGTTATTACTGACAAAATCAAATGCATATAAACTTTTGCAACAAAAACATTTTGGTAGAGATATTAATAGTCTATAATCCATTAATCTATATTGATATCTATTTTACAAGATGTATCAAGCTGCATACCTAAATTAAATTAATTACATATTTCAAGATAATTTCATTACTTCTAGATTTAGGTTTAGGTTTAGGTTTTGAAATTAAGATAGAGAATATTTATACTATTCACATGCTTTCCAAAAACTCATGTTATTACAACTGTTATTACTGACAAATTCAGATGCATAAAAACTTTTGCAACAAAAACATTTAGTAGAGATATTAATATTCTATATTTCACACGTCTATATAGTTAGCTATTTTACAAGATGTATCATATTGCATACCTCAATTAAATTAATTACATATTTCAAGATAATTTCATTACTTCTAGATTTAGGTTATTTCCCTTTTATTTTCTGGAGAAAGATATTTTATTCTTTATTCCTGAAAAATATTCCTTTTATATCACTATATTTGTCATGAAAAAAAATGGAGGCAGTAAGTCGGTTTTTTCCTCCTAGAAACATTTTTGTAAAAAGTTTCAAGCTAAACGTCATTAATATCAAGTTTTTTTTCTAGATCAAGGTTTGCCTGTTTCCCGTTAAAAGTTTACAACTTGAATAAACTGACATGAATAATCCCGAATAACATATAAAATACCAAGAAAGAAAGCCAACTTAAGTTAAATGTAAAACTCCAGGATCCGTTTATTAGAAATACTAAATCTAATATCATTTTTTACGAAAGAAAAATCATTTTAGTCAAAGCTTTACAGTTAAAGAAAATCTAGGTTATGTTTTTTAAAAGTTCTTTCAAATAAATGTTCTTTCTTTTTCTTAATACCAGTTTTGACTTCTGAAACAAATGTGATTTCAACCCGAGATAAATTGCCACGGAGAACAAATGACCATTGAAGCTTTTTCACTTGAAAAATTAACGTGTATTTTAGTCCTAAATTTAGAAACGCATAAAAGTTGAAGTGTTTTGTTCTCTTTTCTACTATCATCTTCATCATTTTTACCTTGGAATGTATTTATAGTTACAGTCTAACAAAACTAGTGTTCTGGTTATTCTTTTGAGTTGTATAAATTTTATCTTTTGAAGTTAAGCTATTAAAATTTCTTACTTATAGTTAAAAAATATTTGCTTTCATATATTTTAGGACTGTGAATTTGACATTAACAGAAACGTATTATTTAAGTTTTCTAAAAAGTATTAGTTAAGTTTCTGTACAGCGGAAGGAAAGGATCCTTTGTAAATTTAAAAAATATACATTTATGTATATCCGTGTACAATTTGCTCTGTAATAAAAGCATTACTTTCATTTCCTAATGCCACTTGGACACACCAAAGACGATTGATCCACACTCTACTAGTATTAAGGGGAGGGAGTGAGCCTTTCGTTTTTAATGAGCACCATTAAGGTGAAAGCATGGCTTTTGCTCAAATGGGTCCTAGCAATTTTGAAGCATGAACCAAGCAGAAGATCCATAAGCATTTGATTGAGAATAGGTATTGCTTGAGAAGTTGGAGGACATTGTGACCAAGATCAATGTTTTGCGCGCCCCAGTCACCTTTAGCTAACATGGCTGATCTAACAGGTCGGCACGGGCTCCGAACCCGCAACCTCTCAGTCACCGCGTATCACATTCATTTTCTAAAATTGAGATATTTAGTAAATTAGAAAACAAATATGTGAACTAAAAATTTTTTGAGGTAAAACCGGTCATTTATGGATAAAACTTTATAATTATATTATTTACCCATGTTTACAGGAACTACTTCTATCGGCTGCGTGATATTTAAAATATTAGAAATAAGCAACAACACTAAATAAATTAATGATAAAAACGAACTCTATTCATCAGATTGAAAAACTTTATTCTATCCTTTTTTTTTATCAAAAAAAGGGTTGCCGATTGGACAACAGAAATTTAAATATCCATAACAACTATGGAGCAAAAACATTGAACATATCTGTATCACAACACTTCTACACTATTATCTTAAAGACTTCTCTAGAGCTTTCCTCTAAAAACGACCCAACTCAAAATAATCAGAAAAATATATTTATTTTGCCCTCCTTGGAATTTTAAATTTGTGACAAAGTTCCCTTAAGTTCAAATGTAAAAGCAGATAGCAAATAAGCAATTTCTTGCTCATTAAAAAAAATTTATGAAAAATTCGCTGCTAGGGCACGTTCTATGATAATATATAAAAATGGATTTAATATTTTCAAAAAGACAAAAACACTAAACACATTACAAAAACAAAATTGAAAAATGATCACTATAAAACTCAAAAAATAGAAATTTCGAAAAAATAAATGTTTTTCAGTATTAAATAATAACTTAAACAGAGTAGAAAATAAATTTTTTTCTAATACAGATCTATTGATAAATGAGAAAACATTAAAATATTTAAAGAAGTAAAAAAAAAAAACTGCAATGAAGAAATTTGAAAGCAGTTCTTGTTGAGACCTTTGAACGTGTTTTTATTTCACTTATCTAGGTTCAATTATCTCCAAATAATAATAGAATGTGATAAAACATTGGCAGTATTAAACAAAGAAGCTTAAAAGATAAGAATTTACTTTTTATCAATTATCTGAAATAATACGCAATTATGAAAACAGATTGCATCAGTAAAAAAGGCTTATTAGTTTAAAACACTATTAATATCTTAAAAGAAAGAACTTTTAAAACATCCTAACCTGTGCTATTAAAGTAATCCTGGACAAGAAAAAAGATTTAAAAACGCAATTAAGCTGAGTTGATGCAATTTACTTTTTGCAAAACGATTTGAATTATTTTTCTAAAAACGAATATTTGCCCATCTAATAGCAAATACATTTCATTTAAAACTGAATAGATTTATGCAATAGTTTCTTCTGACAGACTGTCGAAAGAAAACGACTTTTTAAATACATAGATTCCTCTTAATTGATTACAGTAAAAAATGGCAAATCAGTATAGAAGGAATTAAAACCGCGTTATACCCTATCCGTATAAAGTTCTACTCAGTAGATAAGCCAAAATTTTCTTTTGTATGTATATTTTTTAATTACCTACAGAATAACTTAACATCAATCAGGTAATGAAAAGTAAGATTTTTAAATGTCTAATTAATTATAATTTCCTTTTATTTGAAGTTTTTTTATAACTTTGTGAAATTTCAAACGTCTAACATTGAAAGGATTTCTATATTTTTATTTTATTTTGTAGCAATTGGTTTTCAGATCATTGTAATTTAAGTTATAGTGTTATAGCTTTATTCTAAATTAAATTATCGTTCGTATTATCATTTAATTCTTTCACAGTTCTAATGCATTACTTTTGGACATTTTTCAGCATAATAATTTAAGCCGAATTGTTTTAAGATGGTTTAAAAGTTGAAGCATGTCTTAAGTAAGCCACAGTTTTTTTTGTAAAGTTTTAAAATTTCAATACGAATATAGAAGCAGGTAGACTTGCTGTATGCACCTAAACTCCATTAGAATGTATGAAAAAGTGTCGTTTGCTATGGCTTGCATTCCTACTGCAGATGCTTTAGAGTTTAGCTTGAAATGAGAAACACAGGGTCAAAAGTCGAACTTTAGATATTTTTACTATTAAAAGGGTACAACTTTACCGACAGGTGACTTTATTGTCCTTTATGTTTTTCTTGAATGGTCTTTTCTAGACGAAAAACCAACTTCTTTTTCTAAAAACAACCAAGCTTTATGCAAGTTTTTAGCCCCAGTCCTTCAGCGTGGCAAGTGAGTATGTTAACTGATGTGCTATAAGGTGACTCTACAAAAGTTAACTGTAGCCTTTTAAAGCAACCAACCACTATCAATTCAGTTCTTCTCTATTTCGTTTTTACAACTTTTCTATTAGAAATTCAATTAGCACCTTATTCATGATTTTTTTAAAAACTTAACTCATTATTCTTGGTTTTATTAACATTTATTTTCAGAATTCCATAAAAGTCCCCCGAATTTAACTGAAGAGTGCATAATATGCAAATTATATATTCTTTCTGCTTCTTGCCAGATTCCAACATCTGAATATGTTCTTGAAATTCAGATCATAATTTATCAATCGACCTGAACTTATGGAAACATCTGGAAGGCATAAAAAAGAAAAGAAAACTAGATTGAAGAGTCATTAAAATTTCTTCCCTCTGAAGTCTCGTGAAATGATGAGATAAAAATCCCCTTAATTAGGAAGTGTTTTTAATTCTAATTAAGATCATTCTGTGAATTAACTAGCCCGTAAAACGATCTCAATTCTAAAAAGGATTTATCGGTACCTCCTCCTCTCTTACCCTTCTCTTGATGGCTTGAAATACATCTCTTTTCCCCTTTCATTTGCGAACGCATAATTATCCTTCGACGAAGGAAAAGATTAATTCAAAAGAATTCATTATTTTGCTCAGCAAAGAATGAAAGAAGATTTTTATTCCATTTTACTTTTTGAAATTTTGTAAACATTACTTTTATTCTTTTAAATTTGAAATTGTTTTTTAAAAAATATTTTTTATACGGCTTTCATTTGTTTTTCATTTGTTGCAAAATCTAACTTAAATTACTTTTGACCAAAATTAATATTTTTATTGTCTGCATTGACGTGAAGGAAGCTATGCAAGCTTACATTTGCAGTCCAAAACACTCATTAGTTATTCCATTGCATTTTATAACTGCTTCGAATGATGAAGAAACATAGCTCTATGTAGCAATTCCTGACTACTTCTTAAAATTCGAAACTGCTTTATTTTAGCAAATAAAGTCTTGTATGGAACGAAAATGTTTAATTATTTTAAAAGATCTTTTCCCTAAAAAACGAAATTCTTATTTTTTTAAACTTTTATTGGGCTTGTTATAAAATATGTTTGAAATACTTTACATATGGACAATGACCGAACAAAACGAAATGTGAATAGATACATTTGAAAGAAAAATACAGCGAAATATTCTATGTGGTATTATTAAAGGTATTTTGAGGAAGAGATACAGTTTTAAAATATACAAAACTTGCAAACAGCCTGACATTATTAACACTAAGTTTACGGAAAGCGTCATTTTGACTCATTTTAAATTTTATAATAAAAATTACAAAGTCATTTTCATTTTTTTTTATCTCTTGTACTGACTTTTATCCATTGAACGAACTAAATATATATTCAAGTCAATCTTCTCTAAAAGTGTTGAAATATAGCAATTTTCTATGTGGTATTACCTATCTTTACGTATATGCACCAATTTGACGGGATCGTAATGCAGACAAAATTTTTAGTAAATTAGTTCTACTCATGCAAACATTATAACAATAATAAATAGGAATGAACCGACAATACTGCGATCCATTACCCGATATTGTTATCTCAAATGATATAAGCAATAAGCAACAGTAGAAAGAACGAAACGTAGGATGTCAATTGAAGTCAGAGTGAGAAGAGAGTTTGAAGGTTTTAGTTGCTTGGTTCGAGTACGGAAAAATGAAATACTAGAATATTTTTAGAATTAGTAATATTATTTTGAACCTCAATATTATCTCATATTTTCATTTTTTACTTACAGTGTATAATTACATTGCTTTCTGAGTGTTGTTATATGTATTCGTTTATGCGTTAAATTGCAGTGTGTTCGTAGGATAGATAAATAAGTAACGTCCGTAAATCTAGTGTTAAATACATGAAAATCAATAGAATGAATTAAGGGTATAATTTGTTTTTTTGAGTGGATAATACCAACATTGTCAAAAGAGTTCTGAATTATAAACCTATTGGAAGTAGAAAAAGACTGAAATGGAATGGTTCAGAAGAATATATTAACGAAAAGAACTGGACAACAATGATCAGTACTCATAGACAACCTTCAAAAAAAGGCATCGACTTACCTTATACTGTATTGGTCAGACATTATGATATGTTGAAATTGCATTCCAAACTCCCGCTCTGTCTACCTTTTAAATAAAAATATATTATACAATTTACTGTAGCATTAATATTATTTTTAAGTATGGGATATTTTATTCAAAAAAAGTACTCAAAGATTCTTTTTTTCGCTCTATCTTATATTAACAATTATGTTACATAATTGAAATGACCGTTACAGTTAGTCACACTTTAATGAAATTCTACTGTAAATGTTGGAAGCAAAGATATCATTGGAAAATGATAATAAAATTTTTACTTATCAACAAGAAATAAAAAGAAACAACTTTAGGAGGAAAGCAATAAAAATTGGCATCGGTTTTAAATCATATTTTTCGCAATATTTTGTTATTTTCTTTCGAGAATTTACAGTGGGTATTGCAATTAAAGAAAATGAGAATAATCTATGTTTAATATTTATTCAAAAATGTATTTGAAGTCAGAAGAAATACATTTTAAGACATAAGTGTCAATATAAAAAGTCTTTTGACGTCAAATGAAATATTTTTCATCTATTTGAAATTTTTTTGAAATCTTCTATTCATATTATATTGTGGGCATAATTTATCATGAACAAAATTTTGTACCATTTTTTTTCAGTCTGCCTTTAAGTTTATTTAAAAATTTGGTACAATCTAGTTATCTTTACATGTGTCCAGAAGATGGTTGTAAATTTAAGTTAAAGGCATTTAAAATTAGAGCAGCTATGAGAAATACAATGAACCTATACAGTGAATAAAATTTCTGTGAATGAAAAGTGAGATGCAACAGAAATTTATAAATTTAATAAACTTAAAGTCAAGAATAGTAGCAGTTCGAACTCTTCTGAGAATGTTAGATCTAACAAAATTTCAGTTGGAACATAATAATTACGAGTGTATATGGTAAAAAATAGGAAAAACATGTATAAGAAAATTATAGAATAGTTTACTTACTATATTTACAGTAATATGAAATTTGATCTACGGAAAAGGAATGAAAGTTTTCGTTTTTTATAATTTTTTTATGAATTTAAAAATTCTACGGGATACACACATTACTTAAATGCTGAAGATATATTGTTTTGGAGAGTAAGAGCAGTAATAAAGTAACACATGTAGTACTATAGTGTCAGCAAACCATATTACATTCGGGTCATGCTATAAAGGGATATAAAAATATAAAACTATGAGCTATGAGGGGTCTGAATAAGAAGCATGAGTATTGTAATTAGTATAACATTAAAATGTTCATAAAATCTGTAAACGCATTGATCCACTCATATACAATATACATAGATGTTTAATTATTTGTTTTAAATAGTTTAAATAGTTTTTTAGATGTGTTTAATTAAAACTAATTAGTTATTTTGCATAAAAACTATCTAAGTAAAATTTAAAGGGTTACAAAAAATTATAACTGGGCCTTAGATTGTTGGGCCTTGGATACTTGAACTAGTTACAGTTTTACAGTTATATATGATACTATGTAGCACGACTCCAATGTTTAATTAATCTCCCGTAATCAAACGTTTACACATATCCCTTCCAATAAGGCTACTTTTTGTTTTTTAAAGAGTGAAAGATATTCAGCATTTAAAATATTTCCAGATAAATAAAAAGTTTTTTATTACTTATTACTTTTTTTTAAAACCTTTCCTTTTGTTTGGAGCATTTTTCAATAAATGTATTAAAAATTTGTCAAAGGGAACTCTCTTACTTCTTGTATTGGTAACTGTGAATTGAAAGTGTTGATTCGTTTTAAATAGAACAATAGTAAACTGAGACCGTAGAAAATGGAAGGGCTCAAGTTCGCTTGCATCTAGCAAGACGCAATTAAATGAATATATTTAATGGAACAAGACAATGATTATGGCAGATCTAATTTCAATGAACTCGTGTTTAGATTAAAATGGCGTTATCGACATCATTAGATCTATCCCGTGTTCTCATTCTCATTATCTATGCACATGTGCATCTGATATAAGTTCTCAGTATCAAAATTCTGAGGAAAATTTTCGTTTTGATGTAGTTGAAAAATTCTGAATAGATTTTATAATTTTGTGCATTTTTATTGCAATGACGACGTTATAGTCAGATATTATCTAAACTTCAGCAATTTTACTACTTTAGACAAAGATTTCTAACATTAAACCAAATAATGAAAATGGCTAAATATTTATGGGTACAATTTGATAGCTGTAGTTAGTGTTTTTCTTTCTTGCAAAGATGATGGGAATGAGATTTTAAATTTATTGTTTTATTAATGGATTTAACAGCTTTTAAACTTGATAAAATTCAAATTCAACGTCCTGAAATTGCTCAAATATTATAAAATGAGGACTCCAGGATACTCGAAAAATTATTTCCCACACAAAGTTTTATAACACTAGATAACATAACGTCAGTAGTTTTGCATTTTTTTATCCTCGGTGGCCTTTCCTAAAAATTAGGCTTTGAGATATTTACCAAGAAACAGTTCACTCTGCAACAATAAAAGAGAGAGATAGAAAAGTAATCATGAGTAATTCCTTAAAAATGTTTAATGTTTAAAATAAATTAAAACAAATTCCTGGAAGAAGGTAATATATTATGCTAGCCGTTAATAGTGTTAAAGTAAGCAAAAAAAGGTTAAAGCTAGCTTAAAAAGATTAAAAAAAAACTAACTAAATAACGACTTAAACTAATCCCTATATTTGGTAAAGTTAAGTGGGTTCCAAAATAATGTTTAGAACAAGTTGCTTTGACACAATTAAACTTTAGAGACAGGGGGAAGGGTCCCAACGCATGGGTCCAGCCAAAATGAAACTAACACTTGACGGAATAGTTTTGCATTGCTCTTTTGTTTAGAATAATATTTAATTTTGTAATAACGCATTGTGGTAAGGAAATTATTTCGAATTTTCTTAACTTTCTCCAGTGCCATTGTGTTTCATATAAGTACTAGAAAAAATAATGACACTTAAGGGACAAAATTAATCAAAAACTATCATAATGTACTATAGTTTTCCATTGCAAGCTTCCAGAATTTCTCCAAAACCTTGCATTACCAAAGGTTCAGAACGTTATTGAATGTTTATTCCACTGGTTGTGACCAATATTTGTAGCTGCGTTCCTTGCACCATTTTGATTCAATCTTCGCGTTAATTAATATCAGAGGTGGAAAGCATTAATTAGTACCAGAGGACCTTTGGGATTCTTTGAGATACTGATTACCCTTTTCAAATTTTGCTGTGAGCTATCTAGATGTTATATTTGTTGGCTATCTTTTGGCTACATAACTAAACATCATTAGGATGGGATTCGATTAAGAGTTGCACCTTTTACTTAATTTTGTAGGCTTTTACACTCTATAGGTGTAATAAATTTTAAAAATAATCGAAAAATTTAAATATAATGAATATACGTAATGTAATATACTCAATCTCCCTACTTACTAATGGTAGCTTTTGATAGAAGTCTTAGTGACTACTGGTTTATAAAGTTAATAAATCCTCCTAATTAAGAAAATATTACTGTCAATAAAGAGATGGACAGATACATAAAAAATTCTCTCCAATTCGACCTTAAAATTTTAGTAGCTATTATAAATTGTTTTTTTCTGTAATACGGAGTAATATTTACTGTTTTATTGCTAATGTTGGTTTTATATCTGATAATATGACTCAATTTGTCAATAGTTTAAGGTCATACATGCATATCATCATACAACATACAAGTCATACATATTAAAACTACCACTTTTACGACATCTTAAAATATACTAAACATCAAAATATCTTACAACTAATTTATTTAATTAAGTTACGTACAAACTTACAAACAATTAATTTAGTAAGTCAAAAGTGTTAAAACAACTACTACGTATGTTACACATCCATACATTTACATATTAAGACAATGTGTATTTGAACAGTTAATCATAAATCATATATAAGTTATAATTATTCATAAGTCATATATAAGTTATCATATATATCAAAAATAACAGAATTTAAAATCTTAAGCAAATGAATTATGTGATGCAATTCGCTTTTTGGTTTGGGTTGGTTTGAAGTGTTACAGTCTACTGTTTTGCTCATGAGGGCTAATGAGACCGGGGCTTACTGCTTAAAACCGATTCCGAACACCTACGAACAACCATGCCGACAGCGGAACTGTAACCCGTAAAAAACGGTACCGAAAAGCAGAGCTCTACAATTCAGTCATCGTTCCGCAATGAGCTTTTTGAATGTGATAAATTTAAAGAAGATATAAATTTCTTTTTGTGCAACATTTCAAAGGTAAAGTGTTAATATGTTTTACAGTTAGTTTTCTTTCTTTTGCCTTTTCTTTCTCCCATTTTTTAATTTTTCCCTTTTTAAACTGTAGTGAAAAAAGGGAAAAATTATAAATCAATACCATATTATTTGTAAACCCAATTTAAAAATAAGATTAATATATATTTTGTCCCTAAGAAGTAATAGCTTAACAGCAGATTTTAAAAGTTTCTTTATTTTAAAATTTCTATTTTCTGCTTAGAAATAAAAAGAAGAGAAGACAAGAATTATGTGCTTTCAAAAGGCATCAAACTTTACTACAAATCAATAACTAGCAGAGAAATAATCTCGAACAGTTAATTTTTAAAAAGTGAAATGAATTTTTATTTTATCCTAAATAAAAGTTGTAGACTATTTTTTTAAATTTTCGCAATGATATTTCTTTTATCTATAATTATATATGAGAATTAAAAAATGTATTTCATTTCCAAAAAAGATTTGTTTTTTTAATTTATCAGTAAAAAAGGACATTTTTAATGAAAGAAAAGACTCTTCTCCAGCTAAAAAAATTAATAAAGGAAATAGAAAATTTTAAGAAATATAACCGTCAACAGTTTCTAATCAACAAGTGAATGATTAGAATTCTCTGAATTATGGTTTACGAATTCTCCATTTCCTGTAAACAATAAAAAGCTGAAAAGGAAATATTTTGTCTGAAATTTAAAAACTTTTGATTAATTTTCTTTATTAGTTTCTTAAAAATGTAACTGAATGCTATAAGGCTAAAATATTTTTGCGTTTTTTCAATACTTACTTTAAAAAGTAGTAAATACAACGTGAGATGAGGTCATATTATTGATGGGAGTGTTTTATTGAATAATACATTCTCAACTTATTTATTCTCTTGGTCAAATCAAAATAAACAAGAAAAAGTATCTCTTTTGAAATGTTATAAATAACATGCAGATTGATGTAATTCTATATGTTTAAAATATATATCAGCATATTATGTTGTGGCAGAGGTTGTAAACAGACAACACAGGACATGCGAAGTCCAGGTCTGTTGAGCACAAGATAAAAATGGCGCGTTCTTTAATAACTTCTTTAAAAATCGGAACAGATGCGATATAATATACACTCTTCCGGCTGCTAGGTATTTTCCTTGGTGAGCTGAGCAAAAAAACCCATTTTTGAAGTCGCCAAACAAAAATGGCGGCAGAAAATGGCGTTTTCTAAAAGATCACCTAAAATAAATAAATAAATAAATAAATAAATAAATAAAAAATAAAACCATGGACGGCACCACATGGCATTTAAGAAACCAAAGATATTTCACAACTCTACAAAAATTAACACAGCATATATTTTACAGATTTTTACTATTTAAGAACTATATGATCACACCATAAATGAGTTTTATAATGCGTTTGTATAGAAAATAAATGTTTGAAAATCCTTTAAAACAAATTAAAAATATTTGATGGGGGTTCCCTCCCTCAACCCCTTCCTTAAAGATTATTACATACAACAATAAATACATATTACAAACACTTTGCACAAGTAGAAAGAAACAAACTAAAAAGAAAAAACATAAAATTCTACAACCTCACCATGCGAGACAGCACATCCGTACTCCAGGAATCCCTTAAGGCAAAAGCCTATGGAAATAACTAGAAAGAATTTATTCGAAAGAGACATGTCGTGACGTCAGAAATCACGTGCACCAATGGGGCTAAAAGAACGAACTAGGGTTGCCACCACAAAGCTCCAATGTTAAGGTAGAAAATGCTAACCAATCGTTGTCCAACAAAACGTTTGAAAAGCCGCCAAATTTGGCGATAAAAACCGGAGTGTAAATATCGCATCTGTACCTAAAATTCTTCATATCCTCTTCCTAGTTCTTGATGTAAACTAACTTTCTTGTTTTTCTAAAATTTCCTTAGCCAATCAAAGTTTGACTTGGATAGGTCGCCAGAAAGTTATGTATTTCACAGCACTGATCATTTAGCAGCAAGCTAAAACCTGTGCCAAATTACGTCATCCAACGCTTTTCCAACCAAGTGCGAGGCAAACAGTGACATGGCAATAACAACACATTCGTGATCCCGGGATATTCCGTTCTCTGTAAAGGCAACCTTAAAGAATCAGAAAAATGAATGGAGGCAGAGGGATGGAACCTCGCACAGGTACATAATTGTTATTTGTGTGTGAAATACAACACTTAAGATGTCAGCTAACTAAAAGGTTTTTTGTTTCAGAGAATATATAAAGTGTTTGACAAAAACAAAGTGATTGAAAACAAAGGAGTAATGTACTCCTACGTTGCAATACGTTTCATTTCCAAGTTTTAGAGATAACAGATTCACTGCTTTTGATTACAATTATAGAATAATTAGGGTGAACTTAGACTCTAGAACATGATTTATTCAAGCTACTCAAGATCTTAATCAGATATTTAAATTGCACTTTTTGTAAATCCTTTTAGATGTATTTTCCTTTTAAAATAAAACTTTTACCAGTAATGTAACGTGTAAAAAAACATTTAACAGTAAACTTCATTTGTAGATGTCAAAAGACATCTGACTCATTCCAAATGCATCAAGAGGTATATTTTATAACTTTAAGATTTTATTTATGCTATGTTAAAAAAATGTTATGAAAATTTTCTTTTAGTTTTCTAGATAGGACAAAATAAAACTACTAACATAGAAGTTTTTTCAGGAGTTCCAGAATTAGAAAATTTCTGGAAAAAATAAATATTTCTAGCATTTCAACACCACAAAACATACCATGAAAACAAAGAAAAGACAGAAAAAGAGATAAAATCTGTGAGTTTCTGAATATACTTTTAAACAAAAGTATTTCACATGTTCGATAAAAATAAGAATTTAAACACCGTAAAATAATACTTTAGGAAAAGTTGATAATATTAAGTGGAACATCTTCTTTCAGAGTAAAAGTAATGAGTAGTCACTATGAGTAAGTTGTATACATTCCTATCTTGAATCGATATCTTGTGGAAGAAAAGAGATAGGAGTTTCAAATGAATAATGGAGAAGATGGTAATGATAGTAACCCTGGAGTATCGATTGATGAGGCTCTTTACTACAATACAATAAATTACTTCTAAATAGTCTAGAATCAAAGAGATTTTACAGTCGAAAGTTTTATCCTATCATTAAAGCAAAAAGCTTTATTTTAAAAGCATATAATGTTGTTCATATAGAGAATATTTAGATACCTATTCTCCAAAAATACTAAGATAGTTTACTTTTTATTATTTAAGAAAATTTTCTTTACATTTTATTGCCTTTATGCATTATTTAAGGAGACATAGTGGCTTTTGAGACATAAAGTTTTATCATGATAGCCCTTCTTTAGATTTATCCCAAAACATAAAGTTCTATTCTTTACAGATTAAATTTTATACGAGTTTTTTTTATAGTTCTTTAGTTTTGAAAAAATTATTTATTTTTGAGATTTCAAGTCGAACATTCTTAAAAATAACACTTAAAATATGAACTAAAAATAAAAAATAAAATTATTTAACCCTAAGATAAATTTCAATATGTATATTTAAAACTGTGATTTTATATCAAATTGAAGATAAATATCTTTTTTATTCTTCAAAATTAAAATATCAAAAGCATCTGACATCTTAACATTAAAAAAAACTGTTAAGAAATTGAAAGTTTGATAAAAACATTGTTTTTAAAGTTATGAAATAAAATATTTCATTCCTAGTAACACTATTAAGGCTCACAGAATAAGAAAAACAATATTTCGTAAAAGTAAATTTTACTTTACATACCTTAAAAGTCACCTTGCGGATAGGCAGATTCCATCCATTTTCACTTGGTGTATACATTTTAATTGTTTTAAAAATAATGCCTCATATATAAGCACACGAAATAACTTATATACCTTTATTATACCTTTATTAGTGAAATAGAATTTATTTTTTTCTAAATATAACATAACTTTATGTCTTATATCTTATAAAATATAGGGTGTTTTAATGATGACTTTTCAGCTCAAAAAGTATTATGCACCCTTAAAGCAAAAAAGTCGAAATAGTCACGATAATATTAACTTACCATACACATTTTGTATATCTTAATATTTATTAAGTTATTGCATTCAGTATTACTATAGTTGCATTTTAAAGAGTAGAATATATATTTCTAATGTAGTAATTTTCAATAATCTAAATATAAGCAAATAAAACATTAATTGCAGTTTTTAAACCGCGCGTGCATTATAAACCTTCATAATAAGATGCTATAATGTTAATTTTGGTTAAGGTAATCGTAGAAGTTGATCAATAATTATCTAAAATTTAGAAACTATTTATATTATGCAAAAACCAAAATTAATAGTGAAAGGGTTAATAGTTAGAGTACTATTGCCAATTATTTTGTTATGCAAGGTATCATTATACCAAATTTACTGCTCCAGTAGCACCTCATTTTTATTGAATATATATTGATGAATATTTTAAATCTAAATAATTATGATCTCCTTCTAGGAAAACATATCCTATTTAAAAACTTTGAATATTATAGTTTGTCGTGCTTTGTGATGAACCGTTATTTAGCTATCATATTTGTTTGCTGTCATACTCAATCAGAGTTTTCTAAAGTAAAATATTATATCAGATACAAGTCATCGAGATTAAATTGTTGCATGGGCTGAAAAAGTAAATTACTTGAAGATCGAAAAAACACAAAATTTTAAATAATAGCAAGAATTTGAAAAATCGAGGTATGTTTTATAGGATTGTCCTCAACATACACTAAACGGAAAACTCGTTGGACTCGTTGGAATACATAAGAATTCTACACACTATTTTTTAGTATCAGCAAAGAAGGACTCCAGAAATAAATCCGGTTATGGGACGTCACAAGCATATTTTTTTGTAATGGAATTTGGTCTTCATAATTCTGGTACAGAAAAATACTCTGCTACTTAATTGTCTGTTATCCACTGTGTATGATAAAACGGTAAAGTGTTTTTGTACACTTACTTTTCTAATTGTTAATATAACTGTCACATTAGTATATGATAGTCTTCAGGGTATCCTTCCCCTAAATTCCTTTTAACCCATTTAATATTTATCTAGTAAAAACGCAATATTAATTTGTGCACTTTTTAAAACATTGTTCTTGATAATTTTTGTCCAAACTAAAATTTTTGTTTGATTTTTTATTCTTTATTGTTAATTAATTATATTTTTCATTAAATACATTTTCACTACTAGATAAAATGAGTGCCTTTAAATAATTTACAAAACTAGGAATAATCTTTAATAGATTAATAGTTCAAGAGATCCAGACATAAAATTTCACTTATAGATTTCCTATTAAAGCACTTAAGTTCATTTTATGATATTTTATTATTACCTCGTATTTTGCAAGAATCACATATAGCTGAAAAAATGTGCTTCAATATAAACACATATATTTGATTTAAGATCTGTTACGCAATTAAACGAAATAGATTTCTGTCACTAGTTGATATTTCTAAATTTTAATTAAGCTTTCTTTAGTTAATTGAATTTTTATACATAGAACGAATGGATCATTTTAAAGTAATGCAATCTGCCCAGATACTTATTAAAATGCAATAATTTGTAAAAAAGCTGTTTGCTCTAAATCTACCAAAATATCCCCATGCAGCGTTTTGTAATTTACTTCATGTTCTGATAGATTCTGGATTTACATATATATTACTGTAGCACATAATATAATCCTAAAACCAGTGATAAATAAAAAAAATATTTCCAGCAAAGAAGTATAACATGAATCCCTCTACTGTATTTTTTAGTAATAATACAAAAAAAAGGTAAACTCTGACTCTATATGGAAAAAATACGCAGTTTTTACGCTGCCTTTTTAATTTATTAGAAAACCTGCCTATGTCTTTCTTTTTTCTGAATAAATATTCAACAAAATCTTGGGAAGTAATATTTTAAGATGTACTCTATTAGGTCTCATATAACACACGTGTTTGATGAACTAAAATACATTAAAAAATTCATTACTTTGATGGTACATACTAAATTGTAATTTTTGGTTTCTATGTTTAAAATTTTTGAGATTCATCAGTGAACTTACTTTTGGTAGTAGATAGATTGTATCCGGTAATGCGTTTCGTTCATCAACAGCCTAGCCTAAAAGAGTTGGTCCTCTGTAGTTTATTTAAAGAAAGGTTTTCAACCTACATATACACTGAAAATTCAACTCTACGTAACATCTATAAAATTCAAATGAAGGGAGATTATCCTAGAAAACTTATTTAATATAGACGAAGTTTTTGTTTTCCTTTACCCCGGTTTTCACTATAATATCTTTATAACGCAAAATTTATATTTGTACCTTTATACTTATTACAAAATCCTTCTTATTAATAAATATTCCCTAACTTTCTAAGGAAATAACTTTGCAATATAATCTAAGAACTGTAAAGAGCTTTCATAATGCCTTGGTTTAAATTGATATCCTGTAATAAAAATATGACAGTATTTTTACATCTAACTAAGCAAGCCGCCATAGTCCTTGCATGATAACTAGGAATAATAATTTACTGATATAATATATTCTCTAATATCTAAGCTCATATTATGATAAATGATATCATTTAATGATAAATTCCTAAATTTGTCATATTAAGTAATTAATAATTTCAACAACATGCCATTGAAGATTTGTATTCTGTATTGTCAAATGTGTATTGTTACTTGTCAAATATAAGTTATACATTTATAAAGAATTATACTTTGTAAATCACACTTAACATATCTAGTAAACTCTCACGTAGTTTCTTTAATGTATTATTCAGATACATATATCAAAATAAGTCTGTTGGGAAAAGGAATGTTTATTACCAAAACTTAAACTCCCTTTACGTATCTTTACACCTAAAAAATGATTCTAATTACTAAATGCTCCACAACTAAAAATACCCCAACTCCGTAATATCCCTTAAGAACTGTAAAACTCTCTTATAATGCCTCAGTTTAATTTGATATCGTGTAGTTAAAATATGAGAGTATTTTTACTTAATAACTAGCCCACTATAATTCTTGCTTGATAACTTAAAATAATAATTTAATGTTATCGAATGCTCTTAAGGGATCACGTTCAACTTTTCTCATAATGTTAAATTCCCAAATCCGTCGTACTACGTAATTAATAATAAATTCAACAGCATGTTACGCAAGATTTGCATTCTGTATTGTCAACTAAGTATTGTTACTGGTCAAATCTCATCAAATATAGGTTATACATTAGTGAAGGATTACACACCGTAAATCACATTAGATAGATTGAACAGACTCTCAAGTGGTTTCCTTGCTGCAACATTCAGGTACATATTTTCCAAATAACAAGTCTGTTGGGAATAGGAATGCTTACTACCCAGACTTGAACGCACCTCCCAAATATATCTGTCACGCGTAAACACGTTCCCTAATAAGCCTCTCACCCTCTAAACATTTGAATATCATCTGTTGAACATTTGATAAGGTATGAGTTATGAACATATCTCATGGGATTAATAGGAGGAAGTACGAAGTGCATTAATAGGATGGAAATTACCTTCATAAAGCAGGGAAGGATGCTTTCATTCATACGGAGAAATATTAATAGCCTGTTCCCGTTCCAGGAAAGAATTGTTGCTTTGTAAAGAGAAAAATATCAGGAAATCCAAAAATAAATAGAGCTAAACAGTAAAAAAATATGGAACAAAAATAAGAAAGTATTATTTTTTTATAAAATAATACGCAAATAAAAATAGTTTGTATAAATTTATTCAATGATAATAAAAAATATTTGGGTTTTTATCAAAATTTTTTACTTTCAAGCCTTTGTTTTGTCCATTTGATCAAATGCTAATAAAGTTTTGATAATATACTAAATAGGGTAAAATATATATTTCCCATAAATTCTAATTTATATTTCATTTCGTACCTGAAAATAAACAAGTTATTCAAATAAATAATCTAAAACGAGTTCAATAAGATTACATCGTAACTATGCAGACAATTAAGATATTTTACTAATCCCCCACTCTTTTATTATAATGGTTTTAATTAAAGACTTCCTCTCTGGTGAATATCAATTCATATTTCGTAATAAAGTTTTAATTGTCTACTTAAAAGTAAAATTATATCATGTTATTATAAATAGAAATATCTGAAAGGAGTGTTCTAAATGTAATTCTAATTTACAAATTTGACATCTTAAACGAATTCTACAGTTGGGAATTAAATAAAATTTTACTTTCAAATGTTAGGTTTATATTATGTTTTCTAAAGATAATTAAAACAGATTATTTTATGTAAATTATTGAAAACTACAAAAATATATAGTAACGCTTGTAATATTTAAATACAAAATTGTGGGGTTCTTACCTCCAGAGGTCTGATTGCCAGCTTTATCTAACTGAATTCCCAATTCATGTTTAGTAGTAGGGTTGGAGAAAAATAAATCTTGTGTAAAAATGTAACCACCTTTGGAACTTTATAAATGAAAACGCAAATATTACTGTCTATTTTAAAATATTTCATTTTAATCATAAAAAAAAATCAATCCAATTTCTTGAAGAATTAAAGTTTACATGTATAAAAGTAAAAATCAATTCAAACCAAAAAAATATAAAACTTTTTTATATGAATCCTTCAGCAAAATTATTAAAAAGAATTCAGATTAATGCAATATTTTTATAAGATTAGTCGTTCAAAATGTTTTTAAAACCAGCCAATCTAAGATAGTCTGACTTAATATTTCCGTAGAAATGGATTTTTTAAAGTTACCTTAGATCTCAGATGCTTGGAAGGCAACAGTAAATTCTTTTGAAAGGTGACTGATTTCATATGAATTTAATCTAAATACTAATTCAAAATAAACGGAAAAAAGTTCATAGAGTTTATTAAAAATAATTTTTCATTTATGAAATAATTATTTCCAAGATATGCCTCGTCTAATTGAATTTGCGGTGCAATGATTTAGGTCAACACAAACCTTAGCATTCAAGATAAAGAGGAGATAGTTAGAAGATAAAGGGGATTGAATTTTCCTCCTGAAAATATTCCAAAAGAAATTTGGAGTCTTGCGACTCATTTAAATGATACTTATCTAAATTTATGAGAGAACAATTTTCACAATAAATTTCACTTCAGCGTATACCATAGCAGGGCCCAAAGGACTGGATTCAATTCTGAGTTTAACAAAAATTCACTCCAGGTTTTTTTCCAGTCTCATACCTCAAACAATTAATGATATCTAAAGATGATTTTTTCTCAAAAATTCCTAATTTAGATGGGAATGTGAAAAATAAAAAGAGAAACATTTAATGCAGTTTTTAAGACGAAATTTTGTTCTAAAAGTTAATTACCTCCGAAAGATAGTCCTCCTCAGTAATTACTTGTGGTGCAGTGGTTAAGTAAATAAAGTCTCCGAAGTGTAAGATTGTAGTTTATATCTGGAGTGTAAAAAGAAAGTATCTTCTGGAATGCTTCTTTATTTTGTTGTTTAAAAAAAGAAAAAAGAAAAAAAGAAAAACCCCTTAAATTTAATTTCGAGTTTCTCGATGCCACCTAAAGATGTACTACAGTAATTAAAAACTATAAGAGAAGTACTTTTTTAAATATATCTTGCGAATAGTTTGTTCTTAAATGCAAAAAAATTATCAATACCAGATCTTATATTGAGATACTATAATGGTTGTGAAAAAGTATTTATAAAATCTCTACTAAATTTAATTAATAAAATTTTAAACTCAAAACTAGAATTTAAAAATGTTCATCCAACAAAATGCATTTCATACATCTCTCTATATATATGCCGAACGATGGCCGATAGGTTAGGGGGCTGGTCTTCGGTACCGGAGTTCGTGGGTTCGAATCTCACTGTGACATGGAAGTTCGTAGCCGTTCGGAATCGACTTTAAGCTGTAGGTCCTGGTCTCATTAGCCCTCGTGTTGCAAAACAGTAGACCGTAGCACTCCAAATCAAATTCTATCTCTCTCTATATATATGTGTGTGTAATCCAGCAAAACATTAAAACTGGTCACATTAATTATGGAGTGCCTATCGTTTTTACTTGCCCAAGCTACAGGGTAAGGAGAAGCTATGCAGCTAGACTAATGAATAATGGTGCACTCGGGCAAATGTTGCAAAATGTTCATTCAACAAAATGCAACAAAATAAATAAATTGACTATAAGAGTACAATATTTTTCCCATAGACGAGGAAATTGCTTAAATTATGTTGACATTTTGAATCAAATTACAATTTTTTAGCTTCGGTGCCTTAGAAAATTATATTTTACAGAAAATATAAACTGAAATTTATTTAGTAAAATAGTAAAATCTAATTTAGAACTTTAAGCAATCTCATAGCTCCAAAAGGAGTACAAGTTGAAAGTGTATCTATTTCAATAGATCCTAAATCTTAAAATATATAATAAAATCTTGCACAATTTGTAAAGAAAAATTGACTTTTATCATTTTTTAAAAATTTGAAAAATTATTCTTCTTAATTTCTTATGTGAAATGTAGAACAATTAGTACATTCAAATTTTTTATATTACTGTGTGTATGATTCCTTAATCAGGAACTGGTATTACAATGATCTGAAAACTGCATTTCATAAAAGAAATTAATAATATATGCATAATTGATATTATCTAATGTTAATTAAAAATATGGAAATTATGCTGATTATATATACATATGCTACTTTAATATATATATATATATATATATATATATATATATATATATATATATATATATATATATATATATATATATATATATATATATATATATATATATATTTTATATATACATATATATATATATATATATATATATAAATAAATATAAATATATATCTATGTATATATATGTATATATATATATATATATATATATATATATTAATAAATATGTACTTACATATATATATATGTGTGTGTACACACACATCTCTCTCTCTCTCTCTCTCTCTCTCTCTCTATATATATATATATATATATATATATATATATATATATATATATATATATATATATATATATGTACGTGTGTGTGTAATACAGGAAAAAAATAAAACTGGTCACAATAATTATGTAATCCCTATTGTTTTTACTTCTCCGAGCTACTGGACAAAGCGAAGCCTATGCCGCTAGACTAATGAATAATGGTGCCTTTGGCACATTAAGGGCCACATTGAAGAGAAGAACAATTTTGAGAACAATTTAAGTCTTAAACGAAGAGCTGCTAAAAAGACATATTTTCCAGTCAACGGCAGACAAGAGAAGGAAAAACACTTTGCTGGAATAGAGGTGTACCCCAGACCGAGACAAACAGAACTTCCCAAGGGGTAAGAAATTTAATCAGCAAATTTAACTGTTAAATTAGGGAAATATATGCATTATTTGCCAGTGACAGCTGAAAAATGTGTTGAAGGGATAAAAAATTTATATCTAATGCACAGAAAGTTGTGGGAAATGTGTTGGAGGAATTTTAGTTCGAATATATTCCTTTGATAATATATTCCTTTGATTCCTTTGATTTTACAGCTGGGAAAATAAGTTTTAAGGAATTAGAATGGGATAAAAGAGGTTTTAAAGAGATATTAAAGTGGAATAATTTTGCTGCATTAGACACACACACACACACACACACACACATATATATATATATATATATATATATATATATATATATATATGTGTGTGTGTGTGTAAATATATATATATATATATATATATATATGTGTGTGTGTAATATTAAAATCCCTTATTTACGTATTTTAATATTAATTTAATAACTTTTGTTCATAAAGTAAGTTCGTGATTTGCTCGGTAATTCTGATTTTTTATCCCTATAGACCTAATTCAGCCTCTGTCTGTACTACTTTAGCCAATAGTTAACTCGTTCTCTTGAAACATGGGTAGTTTTTATCAAGTGATCAATTGTGCTTAGTGATTATTCGTAGTCTTTATACCTGAGGAATTCCTACTTGAAATGTGTATGTGCGGGACCACATTGTCTATGTGCACGATGTTGTAAAAGTGCTTGACTATTGTATGGATTGCATGTATCTCACCAGAAATAAACTTTCTTATGATTTTGAATGATTCTCGCCCATATTACACACACACACACACACACACACACACACACACACACACATATATATATATATATATATATATATATATATATATATATATATATATGCGTTTGTATGTATATGGAGTGTGCGATGAATGTAAAGAAATTTATTTTGTTAAAAGTTGGGAAAAAGTAAGTATTTTTACTTAAAAAACATCTGTAAGGAAGAAAAATATAAAGTATATCATGTTTACTTAAATCTAGGAATATATCCATTATGCAGCATTAAACTGAAAGAAAGAGTCAAATTATAAAATATAGATGAGTCTTTAGGGTTTAATCTTACAATTAATAATCTAGACATCATCTATGAAGCTAAAAAATTACATTAGAAATCAACTGTACGGAATTTTATTAGTAAACAAGTAAAATGTATTTATTTCTTCTCAGACGAGTTGCGTAACTGTAAATGTTAAAAATAAAATGTTTTATATCGTTTTACTTTAGCAAAAACTCTGAGGTCGTAAAAATTTTGTCCAACGCGAAAGCTCTAGTAATTAATTTTTTTGAAACATATGACTGCTTTAAATACGTCACCGTAATAAGGGAAACGTTGCATAATCCAGTTTAAAAATTCCCGTCATGGAAAAGACTGAAACAACATTTGATGCAGTTTCGGGAGATAAGAAGTAATTTGCATAAAGATAAAAAACTAATAAATGCTTTTTTTTTGCTCCAAAAAATCTATTCGCTTTCTAATTATCGAATAAATCCGGAAAATCATTCTTGCTTAGAGTGAAATGTTGTTGCAATAGGGAAACGTTAAAAAATCTTGAATTTATGATGAATTATTTCTTTACCACATGCATTTTGATGATTAACTAACAGTCAGGTAGAAGTTTATTCTGAAATATTTGCTCTCCGTATACAAAGCATGGCTAATTAACATAACAAATTTTAGTTTAAATACTGTTGCATAATGTTTTACAAACCTACATTAGATATCCTTTTTTAACGTTTGTAAAATTACATAAAAATCTGAAACATACAATCTCGAGAAATAACTCTTACTTGAGAAATGAATCCAAACAATTTAGATGCAACAGTGAGAAAATTATGTTGCATTAAACAATTTATTTGAGTTGATAAAGTTGATATATTTAAAATATTTTTGATGTTGGCTTCCTTATGTTATATCTAAGAAGTTTCACTATTTTTCTAGCCCTTGTGTTTACATTGTGAATAAACATAAATTTTGAAAATATTAATATTTTTTGTCAACTTCATGAATTATCTGGGTATTATTGGTTTTATTTATATAAGAATTTCAACTAATCAAAGGTTGTTGTTGTCTTATGATACTTGGTCAAACCAAGCACGATTGAACCATACGCTACTCGCATGAAGGTACTATTAACTACTAGCAATAACTATTAACTACTAAGGTAATTAAGGTTAATAGTATCAAGGTGCTATTAACTACTCGCAAAGGGGTGCGTCTTTCATTTTAACGAGCACCTCAGGGGTGAAAGTACGACTTCTTGCTCAAGTGGATCATCGTAATTAGAAGCAGGGACCAAGAAGAAGATCATAGGTTTGGTCTGACAACCCCAGAGGTATCGATTGAGAACTTGAGTATGTTGTGACCCTGAATATATTTTACGTGCAACCAGTCAACTTTAAAGAACACACGGATCTTAGACCAGTTGGGACTCCGAACTTGCAACCCTCCAGTTTCGAGAGCGTTTAACCGACTAAGTTACCACGTCTCAAAACAAAAGTAAAGCACGGCACGAAATCGAAACGCCACTTTATTCTGGACACTTCACTCAACGTAACAAAAATAAAAAATCACTACAATAGACAATCTTTAATCAGAACTAGTTACTTTCTTGGAGTTACTATTTCATCTCATCTTCACGTACCCTCATTCCTACTTTCTTTTCTTTCCCATACCTTTCTAATCAGTCGTAGCAATCCATACGATTATTATTTATACTTTATGTATCATGCATATACAGATAAAGAAACGTATTCAACTATATCTTAACATCGGAACAGCGAGAATTTCGGTATTCCTAAAACCTCGGGCTCCGTCAAACGTACCCCAATTGATATGAATCCGTGCTGTCATTTATAAAGTACACTGTACATATAAGCAATGACATTTATTCATTTTTAGACATTAAATTATAATAATTGATAAAAGATAATAAGATATTAAATTATCAAAAATTACATATAGTTAGAAAAATATACAGACAATTTTAATGCAATCATTTAGTTTTTTTACTCGTCAAGGATTCTCACACAGTATAGGTGCACTTTAAGAGCAACTTTTTTCATATATATTGTATATATCTGCATATCGGTATTTTACAGTTAAAACAAAATATAGTTATAAAGTTATGAAGTTTTAATTCCACGTTTAGAAGCTCAGTAATGAATTATTTTTCGCATATGACTCTTCATTATTTTCATAGACTTTTGTGGGTATGCAGTTAGAAAAGTCAAAAAATTTATTTCAATTTCTTTACTAATTGCTTTAATAGTTGCTATGTGCTATGTTCATTTTTTGAAAATGCGGAATATAGAAATAGTTTTTGAGTAAAAATGACCCAATGTTAGATTTACCGTTTTCAATGTTATTTAAAATGTCAGGAGTTGTTAAACATTATTTATAAGAAAAAGCAAACAAGAGGAACACTAAATTAGCTCATACTATGAAACAAAATGATACAAATTCAATTTATTTTATACATTATATTTTTAAAACTGTATCGTAAAGTTAACTTATATTTAAAATAATCTTCCAGACAAATAAATCATAATACCAAATAAATCGATTGTAAACCCGTTTGCTTACATTCACTGAAAATACCTTTATTCAGTGTATAACACTTTAGTAGTTTATTTGAGTGTAAACCTATAAAAGCTAACAGTGAAATGAAACTTTTGACACATTATAATAATATTAAAACTATCCCATTTTTCTTACCTTTTAAGAATTAGAGTAATATTTAATATTATATCTAATATAACAGTAAATTTACGTATAATGACTTTCCTTCATACTTAAAAGAAGAAATCAGTAGCAAGATCTACCGCCTATTCAAATTTCTATGATAAACAAAATTGGTCACAGAAATGTAGCTTCCTACTTGGTTAGCCAGAATTCTGCATTTTAGTGACTTGCATAATTACAAAATGTGATTTAGAGAATTTTCGCTTTTTGGCCTTTAGTATTTTTAACAGCTTTCACTAATGTTTAAAACAGAGTTTTAATGAAAAATATTAAAAATAATGTAAAATTAGGTTTTATCTAAGATTGAAAATAATAACGTATACGACACTGATAAAATGTTATAGAAATATCAGGCTTAATTCTTGTGTTGCTGTTTATGTTAGTAAACCCACAGATGTGCAATGTGCCCTAGTGGTAGACCACGTTGCACATCAACACTAGGTCAGAGTTTATCAACTACCTTTGGTTGATAAAACTCTATAAATATATCAAGATATTTACTGCACAACAAATTGAATATTCAATAAAAATGCAGGTTAAGTAAATCTGAGAGCATTAAAAAAAAGAAACTATGGAAGCAATTATAACAACATTCAAAATAACAAAACCAATCGGTATTTCTAAATCAATACCTCTGGGGTAGGCAGGACAAACCTATGAGTCTTCTGCTTGGTCCCTGCTTCTAAATTACGAGGACCCACTTGAACAAGAAGTCTTACTTTCACCCTTGAGGTGCTCATTAAAATGAAAGACGCACTCCTTTGCCTCAATGCGAGTAGCGTATTGTTCAATCGTGGTTGGTTTGACCAAGTATCGTAAGACAACAACCTGTGTTTAGTTGAAATTCTTATATAAATAAAACCCATAATACCCAGATAATTCATGAAGTTGACAAAAAATATTAATTTTTTCACCATTTATGTTCATTCACAATGTAAACACAAGGGCTAGAAAAATAGTGAAGCATCTTAGATATAACATAAGGAAGACAACATCAAAACTATTTTAAATGTATCAACTTTATCAACTCAAATAAATAGTTTAATGCAACATAATTTTCTCACTGTTGCATCTAAATTGTTTGGATTCATTTCTCATGTAAGAGTTATTTCTCGAAATTATATGTTTCAGATTTTTATGTAATTTTACAAACGTTAAAAAAGGATTTCTAATGTAGGTTTGGGAAACATTATGCAACAGTATTTAAACTAAAATTTGTTATGTTAATTAGCCATGCTTTGTATACGGAGAGCAAATATTTCAGAATAAACTTCTACCTTACTGTTACTTAATCATCAAAATGTATGTGGTAAATAAGTAATTCATCATAAATTCGAGATTTTTAACGTTTCCCCATTGCAACAACATTTCACTCTAAGCAAGAATGATTTACTGGATTTACTCGATAATTAGAAAGCGAATAGATTTTTCGGAGCAGAAAAAAAAACACTTATTAGTTTTTTATCTTTATGCAAATTACTTCTTATCTCCCAAAACTGCATCAAATGTTGTTTCAGTCTTTTCCATGACGGGAATTTTTAAACTGGATTATGCAACGTTTCCCTTATTACGGTGACGTATTTAAAGCAGTCATATGCTTCAAAAAAATTAATTACTAGATATTTCGCATTGGACAAAATTTTTACGACCTCAGAGTTTTTGCTAATGTAAAACGATATAAAAGATTTTATTTTTCCATTTACAGTTACACAACTCCTCTGAGAAGAAATAAATACATTTTACTTGTTTACTAATAAAATTCCTTACAGTTGATTTCTAATGTAATTTTAGTTTCATAGATGATGTCTAAATTATTAATTGCAAGATTATACCCTAAAGGTAACGGAACATGTAACCACGGTAGGGTGGTTATGTTGATAACATTCATGTATAACGGGCATTTGTATATTAAACCATTTAGAAAAGTAAAGACATAAATATCATTATGTAATTAATTTTGGAAGGTTTAATGTGCTTTTTAACGCTAAATTCTGTAACTTTTATTGCAGATTTGTTTTTATTGACTGGTATTTTATCAATTTTGAAACATTCAGAATGGAAAAAGAATTATTTCTTCAATACTTCTTTATACTAGTGACATGCAAACCTTCCCGAAATAAAACCGTTAGTTCAAAAAAGGCAAGTTGTGATAGCCGATAAAAATTTCCAATGAAAGGTTTAGAGCTCGAACGTCTGGTTGTTAAGTTGCAACTAGAGTTTAGAGTATAAAAAGAAGGTTTAAATATTATTGGTGGTGACAAAAATAAACAAGACGCTTGAAAAGCTAAAACAATGAAGTGAGTGAACAAAAAAAATAGTACATAATAAACAAAAAATTTCATAGTAACAATACAATACCAACAAACTTTAATATTTATCTAAAACCCTTTGGACACCTTTTTAAAATTTTCTCAGTGCACTAATGATCTTCGTTACGAAAGTTAAGATTATCTGGGTTATAGCTATGATATTTCAGATAGCTTTTTATTTGGGGGGGGGGGTTCTGTAGAACCCAATTTATTACTGTAAGATCATTGCTAAATGATGTACACAAATTATGCTTAGAGTATATATATTTATATATGTAATATTAAAATACCTTATTTACGTATTTTAATATTAATTTAACATTTGTCCATAAAGTAAGTTCGCGGTTTGCGCGGTAATTCTTATTTTTCCCTCCAGACAAGCTATAGACTTAATTCAGCCTATTTCTGTACTACTTAACCAATAGTTGGCGCTTTCTCTTTAAACATGGGTATTTTTTAATCATATGATCAATTATGCTTAGGGATTATTCGTAGTCTTTTTACCTTAGGAATCCCTACTTGAAAAGTGTATGTGCGGGATCACTTCGTCTGTGTACACGAAGTTGTAAAGGTGTTTACCTGTTGTACGGATTTCATGTTTATTACCAGAAATAAACTATGTTGTGATTTTGAATGAGTCTCACCCATATTACACACACACACACACACACACACACACACACACACACACACACACACACATATATATATATATATATGTGTGTGTGTGTGTGTGTGTATTATACATATTTTTTTAATCAAAATGTTATTTGCTTGATAAAACTCAACCCGAATTTAAGTATATACGTATTTATTAATTTGCCAAAGAGTCTATATAAGTGGAATTGTAATGTTAAAATACTTTAGTTTTTCAAACAATAAATATTTCCTAATGTAAATATATTATACATGATAACTAAACAACAAAATTTATTTGTAGTCATTTTTATTAACAAGAAATTAATTACTAATGAATTTTTAATATTTATTCAAAATTATCTAAAATATTAGCCTTTCTAAAAGTAAAAAAAAAAATTCCCTGAATATGCTATTTAAATCAAACGAAACGGTTTTTGGCAGTAACGAGTTTGCGGTAAACTTGCATGACAAATTTGAGGCAAACTGACGACAAGTGTACTGCAACTTGCATGACAAGTTTGCTGTAAGTTGGAGGTATGGTGACTTCGAAGTGTGCGTAGACTTGCTGCAGTCTTGTTTCAAACTTGCAGAGTTGTCATGCTGAACTTGCTGCAAGTTTGCTGCAAACTAAATTTGTTATCTGGGTATACTGTGTAAATAATCAGGTAAACTAATTTCATAAATGTTTAATTTTTTTTCTCCTGAATTGCAATAAGTATTCGGAAACAATTTTACGCATATCAATCAGTTGTCATTTACTATTAAAAAAGGCTCTCTGTGGTTAAACTGTGATGCAGTGTGGGAATTCTTATGCAGTTCCCAGGATTATCCAGAAACTAGATTACCATATTGTTACAAAAGAGTTGAAAAAGAACTATTATTAATTATATTTTTTCCATTTAAACTAGTGTAATTTTCTAGTTCATGAGTTTCTTCTGGAGTCCTTTAAGTAATTTATTCCGCCATTTCTCTCGAAAAAATTTCTCCCCGTTGTTTTTCGAAAATTTTCCCCATAATGATTTGTTCTCAATTTTTGAAGATTCTGTGTCATTAATTTTAAAAAGTTAAGACTAATCGGAGTTAATTTAATTCATTACACCCTTCAATAGTTCTATTTTAAGGAATTTCGATTTTAAAGTTTCTCTTTGCATTTTCCGTAATACTGTTTGCACATCAACGCTTGAGGAGCATTTGAGGTAGTATTTGCTCTTCTGTTGAATAACAGTATGGTAAATATCAGAAAACTACTCATTACGAATACGGTAAACAAACTTTTTTTAGGAATGAAATCCCATATATTAAAATCTGTGAGAGACAAAAGATTTTTATTCATAAGAAAATCCAGTTTCATCTTGAACTCGCAGAATATATTCAAAGACTAAATTAAGGAAAATAATTCATATCATTTAAGACAGAATTCGCGCCATCAAACTCTTTAATGAAACACTCGAAATGATAAAGATAAAACATCCAAAGCTGAAATGTTTTCTAAACATTTGCATAAATTTGAATAAGAATACAATCTTCTTTGACCAACAAGAAAACGCTTTTAAGCAGAATGTAGTCGTTTCTCGCATTAATGCCAACAAAAGCTCATTATTCTCGCGTTTTTTCATTAAAGTAAATGATTTAAGGAAGGATGTAAGTGGCATGTTTTTTTTAAATCGATCTATTTATTTTGTAAATGAGTTTATATTGTTTAATAAACCTATATTAAATTAACTTTCGTTTGAATAGTTTTTTAGTTGAGACAAGTATAGAACTATGAAATAAAAAGCACAAAAATATCAGTTGGAGGAACAAAAGTTTGTAACCAATATTACGTGTAGGAAGAGTAAACAGTAGTTATAATACAAAAGTAATCCGATTTATCTTTAAAGCCTTTTTCTTTTATTTTTGATTCAAGATAACCCTCTTGCCTTTCAAGGCAGTGAAAACAATATAATGCACAAAAATATAAACAAAACTTAAAGATTTTATCAGGGTTAATATTATATTGTTCATGTGGGATAAAACAGAACAAAAATATAGTAATAATTTCCTTTCACATACCAGAGTTGAGATCAGGTGAGACGTCGATATTCGGAAAACATATTTCAGTAAACATTTTCCACCGCTTTATTTTTTTTTATAGTATTAAACGAAATATCTAAAAGGAATTACTATTTCTTATGACTATTCCAAATAGATGAAGTTTTTATTTTAAATCTTTGTTTGCTTTAATTATCTCTCTAAGCAAAGAAGAGAACCCAAAAACTAAATGAAAGCTTATTTTGGGAATTAATATCTGAAGAGAGGTCTTAACTTAAGCTTATTTTTTTTCCGAGAACAGTTATGAAATTACACCACTTCGCTGTTTTTTCTAGTTTATCCAGGTACATCACAATGGATTAGTTTATAATGCATCCAACTAAGGGAAAGGTTATCTTTTCTCAAAAGTTCTATAGATTGGCAACTGTACAGGTTAGTCGGAGATGGTACCATTAATGTCTTTCTACATGCGGACTATGCAGTAAAATCTACTTCTTCAAGACGGTTGTCAATGGCAATAAGAATACATGGTGTAAAAAATGTTACGTTGGCTTAGTGTTTGAGAAAGAAGAAATTAATACTCATTAATAAATACATGAACAAATATTTCTTGATTAAACGTATTTTTACAATTAAATAAATGCGTAAGGAATACAACTGAAATCAACTTATCATTTGTAGATATCGAAGGCTGCCCTCGAGTTGGCGACGGCCCTAAAAACAATATGGCGATGATTTTTCTCAAAAGGTCTATCCCTCAAGCCACGGATGCCAGCAGATTTCACCTTCTACTCTCTTCTGGTCACAAAGTTGTCCTCTAAAAAAATAAGACTGCCTCGTGGAGAAAAAACAGGGGCCCACTCCAGAATGGCGGGGGGTCAGAATCTCCCCAAACCAACGCACACTTCTATCGGTTGGGAGAAGTCCGAAATTTCTTTCTCGTTCAAACCAGTCCTGTTATGGTATGTCTTTGACAATGACTCAAGGGAAGAGATAGAAAAAGCTGAACCGAATGTAACTTATTGTTACATATGGTTACAAGAAAGGCTCGAACCCATAGATTAGAGTTCCTCGCATTTCTTCAATTTGATTCAGGTACATCGTAATGAACCCAATGCGAAGAGAGATGGTTATCTTTTTATCATACATTTCATGCATGGTTAATAATCTGATTGATTGGCAACACAACCATTTAATGTTTTGCTACACGAAGATTGTGAAATGATAGCTACTGCAACAAGACGAATATAATTGGCAGCAATAATTCATACTTACTACAAAAGTTTAGACTGAAGTCTGGGGATTCTACAGACTTCAGTTTTCTATATACACATATAGAAATTCAGTTTTCTATATACACATATAGCATGTATTTCTATATGCAGTGTTCTATATACACAACCATAATTTCCTCTTCGAAGAGAATGGAAAAAAATCAACGAAAACCATATACAATTTAAGAGTTTCTGAAATTGGGGTGCAACTATTTAAAACAATTATGAAAAGAGAATTATTTAAGTAAGACATACCGTCTAATTACTTTGTAAATGATTTTATATTATTTGATAAATTTATATAAACTAACTTCAGATTAAATTTTTATCGGATATAAACATTAAATTTCTTGAAGTGTGCAAAAACATCCCTCCAAGGAACAAAATCTTGGTTAATTATCCGGCTATATTCATAATCATTACATTTGTCTAACGACAAATGAAATCTAAAGACAAATATATTACGTTCCATAAATTTCAAAACAACTACATATAAAATTTAATCAATACAACACAGTAAAAAAAGTATTTTCACATATTAACTGTAAAGGGAAATATTTCGGAAAAAAAGGGAAAAAATGAACTGAATTAAAGATTAAAATTCAATTTCCTGTTTGCCCATATCATCAGCTATATTTGAACTCCATTAATACAGTAATACCTTACAAAGTTATTTTTATTGATTTACAGAAAAAAGATTCAATAAATAATGAATTTAGTTTTGAAAATTAATCTATACAATTTAGAATGTCACCTTTTTTTTTGGGGGGGGTGTAAAAAGAGAGTGGGTAGAAACAATTTAAAGGATTGTTGATGATTCTGAATATATTAACAAACAATTCTGATAAAATGCAAACAAATTTAATAGGGTCTATTGAAATGAATTAGTGTCATTACAACTATCCACTTTACTAATTATATGGAAGAGGAAAAATCTCTATAGGAAATAGTCACTTTTATCGGATTCACCTTTATGCATCCAATTCAATTATTCAATGAATACATATGGGTATAAAAGTAAATTTAAACCTAAATGAAGTATTCTTAGCATATTTTCAAGTGAAATAAGGTTTATATATCTGTAAAAGAATTATTATACTTTATTAGGTTGTAGGTTATACATAAGAAAATATACTAATTTTATAGACTTTTATATTTCAGGAAAGAAGTCATTTTAACTCATAATTGTTTAATGTGTTTGAAAAATACAAACACTACTAAGTCAGTATATGAAAGTAACTCATGTATTAATTTAAAGAGTGATAAAAACTGCGTTGAGGATAAGTAGTGTTTAACCATTAGATTTTAAGCATTTCAGAGAATAATCCTAAGAAATAAACTATCTTGATATATAGTGGTGCATAAAGGAACTCACAATCACCAAGTTTTTAAGCCTTTGAATTCTAACTTGATGGGTTCATAATAAAACTGTTCGTGATCAAAACAGTAGACTGAAGCTCTCCAAACTAAACCGAACGGTAATAAAACTCAACCATCTGCTCCTAGAAGTATCAGCAAACAATGACTGAATATTTAGGATCCTGCAGTTTGGTACAGGAGTTCTTAAGTTCAAATTATATTTCTATCACAGGTGTTCGTAGTCATTGGAAGTTGCCTTTAAACAGTAGATCCTGGACTCGTTAACCGTTGTGTGAAGAGAAAATATCGATCCAAGCCTAAACTTTCTCTTGCAAGGCAATGATATTTCTATAGAACCTTCTTTTATAAATAACGTTTGTGAACAGGATCCGTGGGCTTATTTCTTAGTTTATACAAGGGTTGGAACTTTAGTGGCAACAATTTATTTACATGGAAATTTACATACAAAAGTGAGTCATGTCACCATGTTTTACAGTCCTTCTATATAGTCGTCAGCATTATGTATAACCCTTATCCAACGATATGGAAGTCGCAGAACGCATGTAGCAGTGCCTGTTCTGTTAATAGTTCGAATGGACCGGTCTATTATCGCAAGAATCTCCGGAACAATTCTGAAGCAAATGCCACGAAGTGGTTTCTTCATCATACGAATTAAGTCAGAAGGGCTTACATCTGTGGAGTATGTTGGATGGTAAAGCACTTCCTAGCCCCGTCGATTGAACAAATCAGTCACAGCTGGAGCTGTATGTGGCCGTGCATTGTCATGCAGAATGATAGGGCGACTCTTCAGAAAGTGCAGAATTTTTCTCGTGCTCAGGCTCTCTTTAGAACGTGAAGCACTGTTGTATGTACAAATCCTGTCCTTTGGACCAGGTCATGAATCGTTTGGCATCGATCACTGTCCATTAGTGCGGAAACAGTATGCACTTCTGTATCGCTGACACTACGACGACCTGGCAGATGCATGTCTGCCACATTTTTGCGTTCTTTATTGAAGGTGTTTACACATCTTGCTTCAGTTCTGTAAGCAATGCAGATTCCCCGCAAGACTCTTGAAGTCCTAGATGACATTGTCGAGATGTACGACCTCTGGCACATTGAATTTTTATCCATTTTCGTTGTTCTTGTTTTGAAAACATCCTAACAACACTTAGTTTAGACCTCAAGCTAATACAAGGATAAGTTCTTCGTGTCACTCCGCATTTGTATGACTTAGAAAGGACGAGTCGTTTTGCTGAGAGGTAACGTAGGAATGCAGTGTAATAAATATTTTGTAAGAATTTTGCCAGATTCAAAGAAAAGTAACAAAATTCTTTATTCCGACAAGAATGATTACAATCAAGCTAACTGATGCTCTGTTGAGTAGCAGCGTCGTTTATATTTTACATTTGGGTAGCATCACTTCATTTCAGTTGAAATCTTTTCATTCTCAACATGTAGCTTACGTGTGGTATACGCGACATTCCTTGGTTTTGTTGCGTAGCGTTTTTACAGCAGCGTTGCTACTGTTAAAGTTCCAACTCCCGTATCTTAGTAATAAATACGTAGAAGAAAAAATTGTTGCTAGAAATATTCTCTCGAGATTTCTACGGTGATTACAAAATAAAATGTATTATTTGTGACTTTTATTTCATTATTTTAAATATGTCGAAAAATGGTCGGGTGTTCTTTTATTCATCGAACATCATCAAATCTAATAAAAACGTTTATTTAGGCAGGTTTTTTGCTGTTGTCGGATTATGAAATTTTACATTCCAAATACCGTTGAAAACATTAATTTATATTTTTAAATGAATATCAGAGACTTATTAGATGTTAAAATGAAGCAAAGAAACATGATTTAAAAAAGTGTTCGAATGACAAAAGCTTTTTTATTGTCTGAAGATGATAATAGTGGTAGGCCTTCTACATCCACCATTCACACACAATTAACAATCGATGAAATCGTATCTAAAGACAATATATCATTTAAAACTCTTTACAATATTCTTCATCAATCTTTAATCATGCATGTTGGGTGTTTGCACGAGATTCCGAAAATATCATCTGAGCAGAAAAAATCTCGCGTGCCAATGGGTCTACTTACTTGGATGCAAAAGAGGGTTTTATTTTAAAATATTGTTCCTAGGTATGAGATATAATGTTTCCTGCATGATAACCAGATTAAACACCAATCAGATGACTGGAAAAAACAGAATCTTCAATGAAACAAACATTCTGCTTAGGGGAAAAGACTTTTTTTCAAAGCTAAAAATGAAATTACGGGAACAACATTTCGTGAGTTCAGAAGACATTTCAAACGGCACTGCGATGAAACGGTTGGAAAATGTTTAAATTAAAGGTGTCCAGGAGATTTTTGAACAATTGTAGGAAATTTGAAACAAGTGTATGAATTTAAATAGAGAATATTTTGTAGAACACAGAGCTTAAATTATTCTAAATTTTGTAAGTCAATATTTATTAGCAAATTCCGGAAACTTTTTGTCTCTACTACTTATATGCCCTTTCATTTCTTTCTAAAAGAAATACCACAAATTTACGAAGTATGCATATTTCCGTAACAGGAAAGAAAATCGGTTTTTCCAGTACATTTTTTTATTAAAATGGATGCTTTAATCGAAGAGAGCACAAAAATTTTATGCATATCTTTTATACGCTACAAAATTTTAGTATCATTTATTCCATAGTTTAAAAATAGCAATAGTTCATAAAATCAGTAATTTCTTGATGCGAGATTTCTAATATTCACACTTAATAATAAATGGGAAATTTAGAAATCATATAATAATTACAATGCAATGAAAATCATCACTGATCTTGAGTGGACTGCATAATAATACACTATGATTTTTGTAATAAATAATAGTATAAAATTGCTTTGATAACATCTCACTCCATTATAGTTAGAAACTTACTAGTTTATAAAAAGAAAAAACACACATAATATCATAGAGGTATTTATAGCTTAAGATGTGAAGCTCAAAGCATCTATCATGTTATGTATGCTATAGATTTTAGAGACAAAAACTGTTTTACAAGTTGCCTTTCTTGCATATGACTATGTTACGATGTTTGCGTATTTTTAGAGTAAATATTCTTTCAAAGATTATCTAAATTTAAACTGGGAACTGATATCTCCTTAATTTATCTTTAGTAACATAAATTTGAAATTTATAAGTTGTGGTCCTAATTTTAATGACTTTTTTAAATAAAAAGTTCACTTTCTAATTACTTAAGCTCATTAAGATTCACTAACGTGTAGAGTACACAATTAATTAAGTTGATTAACGGTAAGTAAAGTTGCTGTTTAAGGTTAAATAATTAGAATGGAAACCTTTTAACTACGAAATGCTTTATAAGAGATTTGTTCTTAAATGTTTAGCGTAATACATATATTAATTCCTATTGTAAAATTATTTTTTAGTTAGATGTTTTATTAAAATCTTTTTGGAGCTCTAATTCTTATGCTAATCTTTTAAAAATTCAATCAAAGCAAAATGTATGATTTATGCATTATTGTATTTATATCTTATGGTGGCACACCAAAAACATCCATCAAGGATAGGAGCTATTGTATTATAGAAGCATAGATAGAGATCTATAGCTGAACTTTGTTATATTGCAATATTCGTGAATATTAAGCGTCACTATATTTTCATTAGTTCATCTAAATGCAATGAAGGAATTGGTATCTTTTAATTAATCTTTTTTCTACATTTAGTAAGACATCTTTTAAATAGAAGGCTTATTTTCTGATTACGTAAGCTCATTAGGATTCACTAAAGTGTAAAGTATAATATTAATTAAGTTGATAAATGATAAGTAAAATTGCTGTTTAAAGTTGGATAATTATTATGGAAAACTTTTAACCGCGATATACTGTATAAGGGATTTATTTTTAAGTATTTAGCATAATATCTATATTAATTTATATTATAAAAGCAGTTTTTTAGTTCCCTGTTTCAATTTAACTTTTTTGAAGCTTTCATTTTTATGTTAATCTTTTAAGAGTACAATCATTGCTAAGTGTATCATTTATGCATTAATACATTTATAGCTTAAGGGGGCACATTAAGGACATCCATTATTGGCTTTGAGATATTGAATTATGCAATCCGAAATAGACCTCTATAGCTGAACTTTTTTATATACAATACATTCATATTCATGAATATTCATGAATATTAAGAATCAATAATGTTCCATAGTTCATCTAAATTTAACGAATACAAGATGTTTTTTTTTAAATTCTCTTTACAAAATAAATTTTAAATTAATAGCTTGTTCATCTACGTTTATTAAGGCTTGCTTTAAATAGAAAGGTAGTTTTCTGATTATTTTAATTTCATTTTAGTTCACTAATGTGTAAAAAGTAAAATAAAATAAACTGATAAGTGAAGAGTCAAATGGATATTTAAAGTCTAGTAATAAGAAATAGACCTTTATAGTTGAACTTTGTTATATAGAATAACGTTGCAATATTCATAAGTATTAAGAATCAATAATTTTTCATAGTTCATCTAAATTTAATGAAGGAAGAGGTTTTTTGAAAAATTATCTGTAGCAAAATAAATTTAAAATTAATAGCTTGTTCATCTACCTTTATTAAGGCTTGCTTTACATAGAAAGCTAATTTATTTTTTTTATTATTTTAAGCTCATTTTAGTTCACTAACATGTAAAGAGTAAAATAAAATAAATTGATAAATGAAAAGTCAAATGGATATTTAAAATCTAATAATAAGAACCGAAACCGATTAACAACAGTATACATTGTAATATATAGTTTTATTCATTTAAGAACAAAGTTATTGCGTTTAACTTATTACGTTTAATTATTAATATCATAAATTTATTTTACTTCACTGCTTTAGTTCAACCTTTTAAACCGTTACTTATAATAGCTTTGTCTTGTGAAAGAATACAATCATAGTAAAATGTATCATACCATTTATAACCGATCCGAATTTCAATTTTAAAACGTTCTTTTAATCCCCATTATTTGCAAAATATTGTTCCTATTTTCGGCTTTCCATCGAATAAGTAAATGACGGCAGATTGGAAATCAATAACAAGACTAATATCAGACTAAGTGGGTATAGGAGGAAATTACTTTGCCATCAGAAATGCGGCCCATTGCTTTTCAGTCAAGTATTGGGTATGCAATCCCAATCAACCTGCATTTTCACGTGAATGCTATCTCTGCAAGCGTCTACGGTGGAAAATACGGAGGGAAGATCTATAAGTGACTTATGAGAGAGAGATAGGAAGGGATAGAATGACGTAGAATTTCAGCTGGATTCCCTTCTTTACCTGAACTCCTGAATCGACCAGTAAATATCTGAAGGATTCACATTGAAGCATTCATTAAGTAACTAGAAAATGTATATTACACGAACTTTCGAGGAAATTCTGTGTAGTTAGCTACAGATACGGGTATACAATAAATAATTAAACATTTATGTTCACCAATATATACAAAGTTTACAATATGGAAGGCAGATTTACCTTGTACATATTATGTTAAGGATTCCGGTTTTGAATTACTACTAAAATTATTTGAAGGTAGGAATTATGAGAACATTTCCAAGTTACCTAATTATATTTCATAATATTACACATATATCAGAATAATTCCAGAATATCGAAGATTACCAGTCTCAAAATGAAAACTTAAAATGATTTATAAAATTTTCTTTAATTATTGATTATTTCTATTATACTTTCAATGTCTTACTCATTCTTTATTTTATTTCCTTTAATTATCTTTCCATTCTTAAATTAAAACGGCGTCAGTAATTATATTTGTTCTTTTGCTCTTTTTAGTAATTATTTAGTGATTTCAAGTTATCTGTACTCTTTTATAAATTATCATTACAGAGTTCGTCAGATTTTTAAATGCATTTAGTTTTCAGATTTAAACTCAAGCAAAAGGATTGAGGAAATATTCATATAAGTTAGTAATAATTATAAGATTTGTTCTTTACAAAAGACCTTCCTAGTATTCTGAAAATAATAATTCTAATGACAATGGTTACAGTGAAACTAACAAAATTAGTTATAATAATTATTTTATCTTGAAATTGATTTTTCATATCTAAATTCTATTAACACATTGTGTGCGGATACATTTCGCAGCGGAATTGTACCGGGAGCGGGCGTTTTGCGCGTAAATTTAGTCATTCAGTTAAGTCTCATTACATAAAAAATTATTTCATTTTTAACCAACTTTTCGTATTTTATATTGAAATATATAAACAAACATATAAATAGAAATATATAAATAACAACCATAAGATTTTTGTAGACAAAAATATATTTTTTAGGGGATAAATTTATAATAGTATCGTAAATATGAAAATTCAAATAGAAATAGTAGTATTTAGTTTTAATTTTTTCGAATTATGCTATATATAAATATTTTTACATTATAAAAAAATGAAAAGAGCAATCATAAAACTAATATGTAAAAACTAGTATTTGTTTGTCTATATTTTTCCAGAATCTATGTAGTTGACAAGAACATTCGGCTTCGTTTTCCTGTATATACCGTTATTTTTGTATTTTTAATATGAGTTTTATTGGTAGCTAAATTAAATAGTTAGATTATCCCTATTAGTTATCTCTTAAAGTGAATTATAATTTATTATTTTATGGATTAAATACGGTACATTTCTGAAACTGAGTTTGGTCCTGGGGTTTAAACTAAGCATATTTTTTATTAACCTAAGATGCAGTGAGAAAAAAAATTGTAATTAGAAGTTTTGAAATAATCAGCATTACAAATTATTTTCTTAAATTATCAATAAAGGTCTAATTATATAAAAATATTTAGTTTTGTATGTAAGAGAGATAAACTTAACCCCTTCCGGTATGATTTAATAATGAAAAAATGTGCATGAAATAACCATTTAATTTTTATTTAAAAAACTTGTTTCATTTTACAATTCTTACATATTCTTAATTAAAATCCACTTTTTACATAGTGGTAAATAATATCAGAAACAGTAAAATTAAGAAAATATCAAAGCAAAACATTAATAAGGTATACAGATAATAGTCTTCAAGCTAGTGGTACTTTTCAAAACAAAGTGCAAAGGAATTCTTAATTGTTTACACCGCCAAGTAGTCTCACTTTTAATTTGATTCTTGTAACACGCACGGCATTTCTTAGTAGGTTTTCTTTTATTCTGACTCATTAATTTGGCAATGACTTGTACCAAGTAAACAATATGCAATAGTGACTTGTGATTTTCACAAGTGATAAAAGTGGTGCCAAATTCAGTACACTAAAAATTTTAAACTAAATTAATTATCATATTTAACAGTAACTTTAATCGCATGACGAGTGTAGCTCGTCATTGTGCGGTATGGAATGAAAAACTATTGACGAGATAAACTCGTCATTTTACCGGAAGGGGTTAAATATATAAAACATGTATTCCAAATGAAAAAAAATAGAAATTCAATTATCCTCAAAATATTTCGAGTGATCAAAATAAGCAATACAGAGAATCCTCCCCTATATAATAATAGCCTAAGTTATCTGCTCGTGTGTTCTTGAATTTATGAAGAGGTTGGATTTGGATATCCATAAGCATTCATATTTGAAATCCACTGTCCCCCCCCCTTTCCGAGAGTTTAATGCCATTATAACAAGCACCAATTTAAGAGCAGGCGATAAAATTTATCAATTTATCACATAATAAATAGGTAAAAGAACATTTTTTTTCTAACACTATAACGTCATTCCTTTAAACATCTCATTAAATAATTTCTTATTTTAAATTATTTAAGTATCGTCGGCTTTATTTTCATACGTTTTATCACTGAACTTAGATATTATGTAAATAATTTTTTTTTCATATTTGGCTTAAATAGTAGATTAGGTACATATGTGATAATTTTAAATTTAATCATCGATTATTTTTTGTTGCAATGAAAATTTTATCACTGGTATTAACAACAAATTCTTTTCATAAAAGTGTAGGAGTCTATTTTACGGACTAATAAATATGTAGCGTTTAAGTTATATATCTTTGAAAATTAAGAAGTTTATTCATTTGTGTTTTTGATTTTTATACATAACCACACGGTTTGCAATCGATTCGCCAAATTTTGGACATCATTCATATATACCATCAAATAATTACTGTCAATATTAAAACATCTGTTGTCCATACTATCATGTAATATTAAAGTTGGCAACTAACATATGACCAGTAAAGTTTTTTACTGATCCCGTTATATAAAGGGCTATATGGTAGTAAAGACTATAATCTCTTAAAAATCAGGTACTTTAAAAAAATCAGACCTCGAACAAAAGAGTTTTTACTAGTACAGAAAATTAAATTCTGTCATTCCTTTTTTAGGTCCGTTATAAAGGACCAATAGTTTCTTAGTCTAGGTCTAAATAAACTATGACCTATTGTTTAATCTAAATTCTGAATTTATAAGGACATCAACACTAACGGAATTACACAATTTAATTATGTTTCGATCTGCTTGCAACTTTTGATAGATAATTTACAATTCCAAAAACGTAGAAGAGTCTCAGATATTAAAATACTTATTTTTCTTGAATAAGGTATAGAATAACTTTTATATTGCGGCTGGTATTTTGGTAGCAGTTTAGAATATGGTAGCCGACTGTATTAATTTCTCTGTACAGTCGGAGTATGTGCAGTATTACAGGTTGAATCCAAGGTCTTTTTCCTAAATATAAGAGAGGACTATGGTACAATGTGACTATTCTCTTCTTGATAATGATCAAAGCTGAATATATGGATTGTTTTCTTACAATTGGATTTTTGGTTTGAAGTGCTACGGTGTACTTTACGGTGTGCTATATGATGGCTAATGACACCAATGCCTATTGCTTAACAGGCCTTCTAATTAACCGATTTCAAATGAGGATAGACATCTGTGATAGCTATGGGATTTAAACTCTCAAATTCTGGTACTGAATAGCAACACTTGCTGGTAGAAAATAAAATTTTCAACCATTATGACGTAATATAGGAGTTAAGAAAAACAAGTGTATTGCGATTAAGAAACATTATTTCTCGAATACAAATTTTCATATGGAATCTATTTATCTTAATCTTCTCGGCTCTTGGAGAAACCGTAATCAGTCACTATCGACTTTACTGCCCTTTCAACCCTTCAATAAATTACTTATTATATTTTAATATTTTAAATACTTAATATAAGACATTTTGTTTCCAAAAGTTAGTAATATCACTCCTTATTAACAACCTTGCTTCATTCATCAACTCACAAAGCTATTTGATTATTTCAATCTTGGCTTAATTTTGAGACATTGGAGTATTCAAAAGGGCACACACAACTAATGCAAAGCACTTAAATATTTCATTTTACGATTTATCGGGGCACATTCACTTAAAGAGCCGCATATAAAGAAGCCATTTTGATATTTAATCCGCAATTGCCTTCTGTATCTGCTCTCTGCAGCCGTATTTCGCGCTCCCTATCTCGGGGAAATATGGCAGTCTTAATTCAGATTTCACCAAGATAAGTTCGCTCACACGCGATGCTATTTATGATCCAGGGGATTAAGGGAGAAAATAAAACGTACTGAAATCTTAAAGAAGAAAACCGCGGGAATATTATCGGAAAGTTAAATACTAGATTTAAGATGCATGAATTCTGTTTTTAGAGCCAAGTTCGTTTATTTCTGAAAGAACTGAGTTTTCGAGCGAAAACGGCGTAATCAATGACTGCCCAAAAGGAAATGTACCGACAGAATATCGATACAGTTAAATAGAAACATTTATATCATCTAGAAAGTTTAAGTGCAAAGAGCAGTTATCGTAAAGAACAAGTAAAGATTACTATTTTATATACTTTGTGTAAGTTCGTTGTGTCAAAGTTAGTACATTATAAAATAAAATATTCAGAAAAGTTTAAATTGCAAAACTTTTGCTTCCTTTTATGCTATAGATCATTTGCTATACTATATCATAAATATAATATTATATTTCTTATTATCCTGTCATGTGCGGGGTTTCTTCTCTCCCTTCGGATACATCTCTAAACGGTAAGTCCCAGTCTAATAAGTACTCATGCTGCAAATATTTGACCATAGGGCTCCAAACACACTGGTCTCCAAACACTATCGTTAGCTGATTTCGAACGGCTACGAACATGCCATCAACAAGATTTGAAGACCAAGATCTCATGTACCAAAGACCAGTGTCCTACCCATTCAACCATTCTACTGCACACCTTGCACTGTGGAAAACTAAATTTCTATTGAAAAAAACTATTAATTTAAAGGGCAAATTAAGTTTTAGCTGAAAGATGATGTAAAGCTATTAAGTTTCTTATTTATAACAGCCAATTTTGATTCAATATAAAAAAGTTCTGCTTTGTTTAGAATAAAATTTTTAGAATTAAATAAGTATCTAATGTTATAAAAAATATTTAGATTTTCTTTTTTGAGCTTGAAGACTATAAAACAATTATACCAATAAAAAAAAATATCAGTTCAATCGCATACCAAACAACTTTTAAAAATTGTAAAATAGAAAATAATGTTTGGGGAAAAATAGACCTCGACGATTAGAAGTCATAATTATAAAATTTAAACATTCTGTGGTTAATAGCTTTGAGTTATGTGAGTACGTGCATGAGTACGTAGAGAAATCTTGCCGAAAATATTCAGAATGGATAAGTAATGTTTCAAAATTAAAAACTTACTCCATTGTAATATATCCGGTCCCTGTTTTAAGTGACACAATGAAGAAGCATGTGTTTCTTGATTAACTGATTTATTTACACCTCACAGCTATATACACATTTCTATATACACAATACAAATACAGTTCACAAGCATGTGAAACACTACACGTAGGCCTAAGTAGAGACGTAGACAAAAGGTCCCTGCCGTTTAGTAACCGACGGAAGATAACAATACGGTAACTTCGCGTTAAAGTTCTCGGTAGTAATTATGTATACAGTACACTCAATTAGACAAGAGTCCGAAGTAGCATTTGGTATCTTCGAAGAAGATAAAAACAAAGTCAGAGTTTCTAAGAAAAATACTCTTTCAATCCTGAAGAAGATCGAATTAAAAGAAAACCCAAGGCACAGGGTATCATTATCAATCTCAGAAAGAGATATCTCCAAAGATTTTAAGGGATTTTTGCTAAGAAAAACTCTCCGAAGGAGAGACTGGTCAAGACGACTTCCGAGTTAGCTGACTGCTAGCTAACTCCTAAAGAAGTGATCCCAAGGTGGGATTATCGCTAAGAAAACTCTCCGATAGAGAGACTGGTCAAGGCGACCTCCGAATTAGCTGGTTGCTAGTTAACTCTACTTCTTTAAAAAATCTCCTCTCGTCTCTTTTTAGGGGAGGGGTCTCTATGAGAGGGGGCCTCACCCACAATTTCACCATTGGATCATCTGGCGATGATCTCACAACTAACTGGATTGGTCTGGACTAGACAATCACCCGTCGCAAACTGGTTAGTCTCTGGAAATTCGTGTCAAAGATCCAATATCGAGGCTTTCCCTTGTTGTTCTTATGATCATCTTTCTGGCTGTTAGTCTGGGTTCCTGGCAGTCTGGTCTGTTGTTTCGCTACTAAGACACAAAAGTCTAGACATCGTTGTGCCGGGGAAACAACACCTTTGTTACATAAGCGATGTACATTTCTCAAAGCAGAGTCTTTGATGTAGGTACACCGTTAAGGTACGCCGTTACATTATGTACGTATAGGTGTAACAACGAAATCAGTCTAAATATATTCAGGAATGGTCAAAATGTACATTTTTGTTGACATCTGATATTTTAGCTATTTCAATACTTATTACAAGATAGTTTTAATGTGGTTTGACATGCTATGGTTTACTCTTTTGCTAGATGATGGCTGATCAGACGATCTACTGCTTAAATCCGATTCCGGAAGGCTGTGAACCTCCATGACAGCAGCGTCATTTGTACCAGCGGTTTCCGGTACCGTAAGGCAGCATCGTATAAAAATGCAAACGTAATTTAAATAATTAATTTGAAATAAAATTTAAAAAAATGAAAAAGCTATAGTTACTACATGATATTAAAAAGTTATATATATATATATATATATATATATATATATATATATATATATATATATATATATATATATATATATATATATATATATATATATATATATATATATATATATATATATATATATATATATTTTATAATATTGAACTGACATGCACAGCTCTTCAGTTTATTACCTAGATCCCAGCACTACAAGAATACATAACTAGGTTTTGTCTGCAACATAGCCATCGTAAACCTGCGCACTCTACGAATTCATGCTCTTAATTATGAAACCTTTACAGCTGAACATGAAACCATTAGTGAGGTAGAATTATTCAACTCAATGGATATAAACTGGTCACCATTACGGAATGGGATTTCAGTCATACACATCGACAATATTCTGATAGCCTGCATTTGAATAGATGCTTGCATATCGTTGAATTTAATGATATTCATAAGAACAGAGATAGGGCTTCTATTATGAATGAAAAATGCGAACACGTCCAGTCGTCAATTCCAAGCAACTTACTGCATTATAAGAATATTAAATAGTTTAAATACATTTAGTTGAAACTACTCAATAGTTTTAAACACGTGTAATTAAAATTTCTGTTACTTAAACTATTCATTATCTAGAGATGTACTCATTATCTAAGTTAATTTTATTTTAAATTTTTGTTACGTAGATTATCCATTATCTTATTTTCAGTGAACCAATTGTAAACTTATTATGTGATTATTAAATATTTTGTTTTAAACATATTTGCCTGAAACTAGTCAGTAGTTTCTGTCTTGCATATTTAAAATTTTTGTTACGTAGATTACTCATTATCTTGTTCTCTGTGAGCCAATTGTAAACTTATTGCACTATAAGAATATTAAATATTTTATTTTAAATATATTTACTTGAAACTAGCTAGTAGTGTTTGTCATGTGTATTTAAAATTTTTGTTACTTAAATTATTCATTATTAAAAAATGTATTCGTTATAAAGATTAATGTTATTCTTCCTCAAATACATATGTATTAACTTATGTTACATACTATTTTATATACATCTTATATACACTTGAAACTTTCTATTAATTATTTGTATATAATCAAATTCAAATCAAATGTCGAAATTTTTGCTTAGAAGATAGCATTTCTGCTCATAAATGGAGATAGAAAATAAGTTCAAATGTTCTCAGTCAACCAATTCTAAACTTGTTGCATTATAAGCTTATATATATTTTGTTTTAAGCATATTTGCCTGGAACTAGTTAGTAGTTTTTTTCTTGCATTTTTAAAATTTTTGTTACGTAAATTATTCATTATCTTGTTCTCAGTGAACCAAATCTAAACACATTGCATTATAAGATTATTAAATAGTTTGTTTTAAGCATATTTACCTGAAACTAGTTAGTAGTTTTTGTCATGCATATTTTAAATTTTTGTTACGTAGATTATCCATTATCTTATTTTCAGTGAACCAATTGTAAACTTATTATGTGATTATTAAATACTAGCATATAGCCCATCATATGACGGGATCAGTAAAGTTTTTAATATTCCAGAACTGTTAAGTACCCAATGAGGCAGGTAATAAAATGGTTTGTTTTTTGGCTGAGAATTATCTGGTTCACTCTCAATAGTTTATTTATCGTCATACTCCTCTAGAGTCTCCCGATCCTGTAATGCAGTTTAGAATCACATGGAATTCATTTAGTCAAACCATGTGGTTATGTATAACAAACAAACAAACTTCTTAATTTCCAAATATATATAAATTAAAAGTTAGATATTTAGTAGTCCTCGACTTATATGAAAAGAATTTATTGTTAATACCGATGATAAAATTTTCATTACAACAAAAAATAATCGATGATTGAATTTAAAATTACCACTTATATACTTAATCTATTATTTAAGTCAAATATAAAAGAAAATTATTTGCTTAATATGTAAGTTCAGCGATAAAACGTATGAAAATAATGCACGCGATATTTAAATAATTTAAAACAAGAAATGATTATATGAGATGGTTAAAGGAATGACGTCATAATGCTAGAAAAAAAAATGTTATTTTTACCTATTTATTACGTGAATAAATTGATAAATTTAATCGCCTGCCCTTAGCCGAGGAATCCATTCCAGGTACAACCGCTTCAAAAATTTGCCGACAGACACCTTAGGCTATTATTATATAGGGGATCAGCGATAAAACGTATGAAAATAATGCACGCGATATTTAAATAATTTAAAACAAGAAATGATTATATGAGATGGTTAAAGGAATGACGTCATAATGCTAGAAAAAAAATGTTATTTTTACCTATTTATTACGTGAATAAATTGATAAATTTAATCGCCTGCCCTTAGCCGAGGAATCCATTCCAGGTACAACCGCTTCAAAAATTTGCCGACAGACACCTTAGGCTATTATTATATAGGGGATTTGTTTTAAACATATTTGCCTGAAACTAGTCAGTAGTTTCTGTCTTGCATATTTTAAATTTTTGTTACGTAGATTACTCATTACCTTGTTCTCAGTGAGCCAATTGTAAACTTATTGCATTATAAGAATATTAAATATTTTGTTTTAAACATATTTACCTAAAACTAGCCAATTTCTTCGGTGAATATTAAAAATTTTGTTTCTTAAACTATTCATTATCTATATTAAAGTCATTCTTCCTCAAATACGTACATATTGTTACCAATTTATGAAGCGTAGCGTTCGTGGATTGAGTAGACTTTGAATTAAGACAGCAAAAATAACAGCACTTTATTCGTAATGCAGGGAAAACACGAATACAGCTTTAGTTCATTAAAACTCTTAGCGCCAAACAACGTAGGTCTTTACCTCTACAAATTTCTGAGCTAACTGAACCTCGATCAGGATCGGCCCCCGGTATTTATATCCTCAGGAGAAACTGGAATATTCTGGAAAGTACTAGGTACAAACAAACGCCAAGAAAGTTACCAAGTCGCCAAATTTGGCGATAAATCGCCAAACTTGGCGCCAAACTTTGGTCGCCAAAAACATCGCCTACGAGCCAATATCTCGCCAAATACATGATTTACCAATTATAATACACAGTATATGGCAAAAATACATGCCAACTTGCGAAATTCGTAACAATATACACTTACGTTACATACTATTTTATCTATATTTGAAATTCTCTATTAATTATCTGTATATAATCATCTCTCAAATCAAATATAGAAGTTTTTGTTTAGAACATACCATTTCTGCTCATAAATGAAGACAGGAAATATGACTTTTAGCATTAAAAGATGAAATATTCTCAGTGAATCGCTTGTTTGGCAGTCACGCATAACAGAATGCATCGTTAAATATAAAAAGCAAAATTACTGCTAGTTATCTATAAAACTAAAAATACTTCATCATTGATATTCTTCTTCTAATCTTAGACTGATTAGTTACTTTAAACGAATTAACGTTTTATGTCGATTCTATAGATTTACTTTCTTACTTTTACCACGCCATATAAACCAATCTTCTTACGATAAATGAGATCAGAAAGATCATGTACCAAAAGCATAAAGTAAGTGAATAATTGAAATTTTCTTACGTGCATTCTATATAATTTATTTACTGTTTGCTTATGCATCGGTCCTAATTTGATGTAATTGACGTTTCTTTCTTGTTTTGTTCAAATCCGTCACACAAAGTATTTACTTGTGTAAAACCGCACGCCGTTTTTTAGCAGAGAAATTCTAATGTGTATACTACATGAATTCATTGTCCGCCTATTATAGAATAAATCTTTTTTATTATTATTTTGTATTTAAGGCTTGTTATATTGAAATTTTTGCTATATACATTGCAGATTTCAATAAGAATAAAAGATGAACAACTAGATGTTTTAATAGACCAAAACAAAACAAAAAACACCATTTTGAAGCTAATCATTTTTTAAATTATGCCCACACTGCATTAATATACATTATAGTGAAAAAATTCGTTAAAAAGAGTTCAAATAACAATCAAAGAGGTGTAGTACAACTATATGTTATTATATTCTAAACTAAAAATTTACATCTTTTATGAATAATCCTTTTTTAGTTATGTCCCACAACGTAATTACTCGATAGATTGAAATTTTTCTTTATATACAGTTTAGAATGCAAACTAGTAATATATATATATATATATATATATATATATATATATATATATATATATATATATATATGTATATATATATATGTATGTATATATATATATATATATATATATATATATATATATATATATATATATAATTTTAACGTCGATTCCTACTTAGGTTAACAAAAGAAAAATTTAATTTTATTTGCTTTTTATTAAATAATTACAATTAATATAAATATTTATATACATATGACAGAATCACAATAATAAGTGGCAAAATAGAAAGCAAATTTCCTTGCAATTTCCCATTTTCTTTTCTATATATGGTGTTGGACTATTATTTTTGTTTGTTACTATTTATTCGCTTTTTATTTTTTCGTTTCTAATTTATAAAGGTGATGGTGGTCTCGTTCTATCAATCTCTTTTGATGTTTCATTATTTCAAGAAACCACTGAGTTTCGAGCAGTCCAGTTCTTCAATTAATAGGCCATCTAATTATTTCACATGACTCAAGACGACATGCGAAGCTGCTAAGAGTTTTCGTCCTAGATATAGTATTGCATAATCTACAGTGATACATTGCATCTTATGTACTGTTGTTGTCCATTATGGTATTAATGCTAGCATTCTTCGCTCAGCATTACCGTAGCTGTGTTTGCACTGATATTAACTTGATTCTGTGAACACCATTATTGCCAAAGTTCACAGGGATTGGTAGAAATTAGTTAATTAAATTTAATTAATGAATTAATATTTTAATAACTGTATCAGCATCAAGTATCATTCACTACAAGTTTAAAAATTTATTTGAACTTGAGTGGATGAATAAAAAGTATTTTATTAACGGATGAAAATTTTAACAAGATATATAAAATATATATAGGGAAAGTGTGAACTAATAGTCGAAATTGAATAAAAGGTAAGGCTCACAATTGGTCAGTATGACAATCGTATATAAAGTTTTTGATAATCTACGGCTAATGACTTTTGAGTTACGTGATATACAAACGTACATACATATGTCAAGAGAAAATTAGTCAAAACTATTTCAAAATGGATATTTAAAGTTTTAAAATTCATGAACCCAGGTTTTACAAACAGACCTAATATTGAAAGTTTCAATGTTATGTCTGTATGTAGTCAATATTCATTCTGGCATGGTTTATATAAGTATTTTCGTTGAACAGTGATCATTTTCGTGTTCACAGCACTTCTTTTTACTTTGTAGAAGGAAGTGAAATGTGTTAAAAATTATATCTGGTGTATAACGCGCACCTATGACGTGTAAGTGATTATTCAGACCACAAATTCAATTTTTACACGAAATCCTTAAATCAAGATTAAACGCTTTTGCAATGTCATTCTAAAGATAGCTTCATTCTCAAGCCCTTCCTGCTTATTACCAAACGTCTTTGGTTAGTGAAGAGATTTTGGCTTCTATAACATGATCATGGGAGGGAAACGGAAGATCTCACAGAAGCTTATTTTTAATGTGTTATGCTATAGATTGATTTTGTTATTCTTCTTCATTCTATGGGAAAAGAGCCTCTTGAGACAAAGTGCGTGTAAGAGAAAAAATAATTATTGTTATATAGCAGCATTGAAATCATATTCTATAGACAATGAGAACCGGGCTACAAATCGAAAATTAGATATTTAATGTTAGAATTACTAGTGCTGTCGCATATACGATGTGCAATAGGAATAAAATATAGAAAAAGCAGTAACTATTCTATTGAGAAATATATTTACACTTTTTGATTTGTTCCATAAATATCTGTCTTTATTATACTAAAGTGTGGGAATATAGGACATAATTAAATTCATTCAGGGTATAACTCGCATCTTGAGTTTCTGTTCTTTCTCTCTCTCTCTCTCTTTTACAAAAATGTTCGTGTTATACACGTATGAATATGGCATATATATTTATTTCCTACCAATTTTGTCTTTAACACAGTAGCGTATTATATTTTTCCCACAAACTTAGGAGGACGGTTCAAAATAATAGACACTAATGACTATATGCAATACTTTAAGGTTATTTAAGATAAGTATGACTCAACCTTCAGAAGTTTATTTCATGAATTCAATGTTTCTTGTAACCGATAACAATATTTTTGATATAATTTACATAACATCCTCTCCTTACTTTCCTTTTCTTACTATGATATTAACATACTCTCACCAGCGTGTTTCTCAAAGCGTGTTTGAAGAAACTTAATGCTGTATAGATTAAAGAAAGATATTTTTAATTACTTTGTTTAGTAAAAAATAGTAACATATCGTTTTATACTATCTTGTTTGATGATCTGTATACCACGAATCATGATAATTTATGAAAATAAAATCAACTTTACGATTTTAGAAATACTATGCGTTTTTCGTTTACATAATGTATCATTTGACTCTTTTTTCTTCTCCTTGATAATCTCCATTTAGTGATAACTTTCGTTGTTAACAACCTAAGAAATTAAGATTCTAACCATTTTGCTCTCAGTAAACAAACACTCATGGTATGTTTTTCATTGGGTGTGATTCAGGGTCGACAGTTTCACCAAAGTCGTTTAACGGTTAACCGCGATTAATCCATGGCTCAAACCAGTGGTGGGGCGAAATTCTCTGTTTAAACAGAGATTAATCACGGTTAACCATTAAACGACTTTTTTGAGACCAGTCCTGAATCACACCCAATAAAAAAACATACCACGTGTGATTTTTACCGAGCGGAAAATGGTAAGAATCTAGAATTATGTGTTTAAGTTTGATGTAGTACGTTAGTGGTTTACATTACTTTTAATCTTGCAATATTTATGAAATTCATTATATATTCATAATTTTTATACTTAACATATTAACTACTAATCGTACATATATGTAGTGTATAAAAAAAATCTATGTTATGTATATGGAGGATAAAAATTAACTTGGATATTTAACTATATATTAAACCAATAACTGTCATACTACAGACCGGTCGTAATTATATTTTTAACTGATTCGGTGTTACTATTACACCATGTGTCAAAATTTATCCTATAATGAAGATATTGATCAATCAGATAGAAGTATATAGATGTTGAATACATGGTATGAATCCTTATTTGAATAACGCATCAAACAATCGGTAACCGTGATACGGAGTGCGATTCTAACAGTTTCAGTTTATTGTAGTTTAATATTTATCTATTTACCTTTGGTATTTACCTGTTTATCCACCTCTCTGTGACAACTACCGCTAATATTTGCAAGTTATTGACCACTATTGGACAATTAAAAATACATACGACGTCCTGATCAGAATTTATCAGTGCTTTAAATTCAAATTTTTATTTGCAATGCATCATTATGTTTCTTTCTAGTGATAATTTTTAGAACAGTGATAAATTTATAGTTGATATAATCTTATATCAGAAAGGTTTACCGTTTTTAGAAAATCCAATGTTCGTACACAATTGCAACACAGATGACAAAACCACGGATATGAGGAGTATGGGGGTATCCTTCTATTTGGATAACATTACCGAAATTACATTCTTGCCCCTAATTGCTTTGCCAATTGTTACGAGCGAAATAACTCTCAGATGTTTAACATCGAATTATGCTGCAGTATATCCTAACAAGTTACCTTATATTCAAAGCTACAATCGCAATTAATTCAGCGGTACTAGACCAAATGTTTCGTATAATTCATATTATGTGAGATTAACCAGGGATATATGCGACTATAAAAACTCTTCGCCTGCTTTCATTTCTGCTTCTTGTACATGATTGGGTTTCATTTATTTTAAGAAGAAGAATTTGTTTGTAAAAGCTGAAAAGTAAATCAAAAGAATTGGCAAAAAATGTTAATTTCTTTACAGTAACTAATCAGTTTAAAATTAGACAAGGAATATTAATGATAAAGTATTTTTGATTCTAAATACTTAATTATTTGATACTTAACTAGTAGAGCAATTTCACGCAGCAGTGCACATCGGAACTTATGGCGATTCTGGTTTTAATTTCAAGCAAAAGAGCAGCATATTGAGCAATTTGTTGCAACGTCATGAACTACTATAATGCCCTTAACAATTATTTTCATGTTCACAATGGCCAATAGACAAACAATAAACTGCTATTCCGTTTGAAACTAAAGCCAGAATTGTCATAAGTTGAGATGTGCCCTGCTGTGTGAAATCGCCTTATTGGTTGCCTATTGGCTATTGTAAACATGAAAACAAATGGAAATGGCATTAAAGCCGTTCATGACGTTGCATGAAATCGCTCTTTAGCGATTTTTTAAATATATTTTGCGAGAATTTCTTACATGCATAAATGCTAAAACATTGGTTCACTGAGAACATTTAAACCTTTATTGCAAAATGTAATATTTCCTGCCTCCAGTTTTGAGAAATAACGACATGTTCTAAATACAAGCTTCTATATTTGACAATTGATATGAAAGTTGATTGTATACAGATAATCATTATAGAATTTAAAGTGGGGATAAAAGTGGTATGTAGTGGTATGTAGTGGCATATAGTAGTATGTATAACACATTGTAACATTTGACAATGACATTTTGTTTCAGATGAATAATTCAGATTAATCTTTTTCTATATTACTGTAACACATTTTCTGTATTTTTCACAAATATTGATATACTTAAAATTTTTTTCTTTAACTAAATCAATTAAGAGATTTATGCTTGCGAAATTAGTTAACGTATCTCAGTCTACAAACCTACAATTTCTATTGGGAGAATAAAGCGTGTAAAATATATCTTCAATGGTCAAAATGTTTGTATAGAGATAATTTTAAAATGTCCGATGAGTCGAGTTTAAAATTTGACACAGTTTAAGTAATTAATACCCAGTTTCAATTCGGATTGTTTGAGCATGACCGGAGCTATTGTTAGAATTTCCGTTATCTCATAAGCTTAGCTCCAAGTGAATTATTCTGCATTGCAAGTTTAATTTCCTGTCGAGTTTAAATTCATATAAAGCTTTAAGATTTAATTAAGCTGAAAGAGAATTACGACCGGCTTACAAACGGGAATAGATAAAAGAAAGCGTTATCTTTTAATCAACCTTGAAAGAACACAAGACAAATAAACAGTCACACGGTCTACAGTGCATTTTATTAAGAACATGAGCTGACAATAAATATGTATAAATATGGAAAAGCACTCCGAAAATAAAAATTCATCTTTTGAACACATACACAGGTCCAAAGATTTATATTCAAGAGTTCCACGATGACGTCATACATACTTACGGGCCTTTAAAACTTACTAAAAATAAAATTTCAGAATCGATTACAACAAATGAAATCTTGTAACTATGAAATGGTAAATAATGAGTACTCATGACAGCTACACTTATTTTTTTACATGTCTTAAATAAAATATTGACATATATATATATACAAGTGTTGTGGATACCGCATGGAATTCAACGAAGCTTATAAGTGACTAGTATACACATTTGCAGGGTTTAAAACATACAACACATGCTAAGTGCAGAGAAAAAGCAATTCTGACACTATATATCACATTGCGGGTGATGCCTATTTACACTTTGGTAACTGCAGCTCGGTAATAAAAATAATATATCAGCGTACCGGAGAGAAATTTAGTAAACTCTGACAAGTGGTGAAAAGTTTAGCAATTAAATGCTTCTAACTCTTAAAATTATTACAAAACATTTTTAGTGATATATTTAATTAAAATACAGAAAGAAATAAGTCTTTTTTATACAATCCGATATTTAATATTTATTTTTATTACGCGTATTTAACATTGATCGGTACAGAATTTTGACCAGTTATTACATATGAGCATTCATTTGCTCGGATAAGTCCTTTGAAGATAATTATATTGCATAACGTATGACGAAGATCTTATTAGAATAAATCATTTTAGTCTATTTTATTTTTAATCAAATATTTATATAGGTGTATTTTCTCCTTAATTGTTTTCCCCTTTTTTCCAATGTATTAAAATATTTAATTTGCTTTCGAAATTAATTAAAAACGGATTTAATATTAATAAAAATAATTAATATAAACTTACCTCAATTACAATAGCATTAGCACTTTAAAATTTCATCAATTATTTCAAATTTGGGCTACTGAAAATCCAAAAAGACTTAAATTTACAATGCTCGGTTTCTTTGGCATTTCGAATGCTATTCTTTAAGCTTAAAATCGAAGTTTCACATTTGCTAAATAAAAATATATCTCCTCTTTAACCAACTCAGACGAATTCTACTTATTTTTTGGCTTTTGTAGAACGAGATTAAATTACGATACTTAGTACCAAACTTATTACTTCACTAGATACTCTTCTTAATAATAATAAAACAACATAAAAATGAAACTGCCTTACTAACACAAAATAGCAACCTGATACTGTAATTAATTTCAATACCTTGCGATCACTCTGCATTAAATTTTAATATAGTTTCCGTTTACTGTTTTTAGTTAGGCATTTTTACTTTATTTCTTTTATAATACTAATACTTTAACTCAAGAAAAGATACTTTTTTATTGAATCCTGGATCATAACAATTAATATACAAATAAAATAATGTAAACTTTAAATATTATCCTATTTTAGAGATTTCATCTTTTTAAAATTTATTTTAAGATTATATTTTTAGTAGACAAGTGTTTTTACATTTTTCAGAAATATACATTAAAAGTACTTTAATCAACGTTTTTTATTGTGAAGACTAACTAGAAATATTTAGAAGAATAAATAAAGTACATAAAAAGTATCTTTATTGTGAAGATTAATTGAAGAGAGTTTTATATAAGCTTCTACTTCTAGTAGATAAAATAGCTTTTGATGACTTACGATTAAAATCTAAAATTTCCATTAACATATTTTCGTATAATACGTTTACTTTTTCTTAAATACACACAAATTCATTAGTTGCTGTTTTGCAGTAATTTCAGAAAATGATAGTCAAAAACTGAAAATATATACTTTTACCTATATTGAAATATTAAAGTATTTTTCTTACAAGGAAATAATATTAAAAACTTTTAATTTTGTTTAAATTTTGCAACAAAGGTATACGACATTGGAATATTGCGTTTCAAAATATTTACAGAAGTTTTATTTTAAATTAGAAAAGGATTTCACTTTATCTAAATTTCTTTTATAGGATTCATATTTTGAATATTACTTTTGTTTTATGTCAAGGCATTTTGTCAAATTTTAAGAACAGTTATTAATGCAGCCATTGTAGTCGAGATGGTTTTTAAAAGAAAAGTTTAAATATTAAAAATACAAATATTAATGCCTTCTTTGTAACTTAATTTTAATACATAAATTAGTAAAAAATTAAGTTACTCTTAATATTAAAATAATTAAATTACTAGAATTATCATATATTTTGTAAATACCATATACATTCTTTCATAATCTCATCGTATACAACAGTATCCATAATGTTGCTTATGAATCTCTAAATTTCCACCAGCAGGTATATTATAAAAATATATAAGTGAGACATTTTGAATGCTCGCGTATATTAATTATCCACAAGTACATGTACAACACAAAGAGATACTTTAAACAATAAATACAAAAATAAATAAGATGCACACTTTACATTTCGCACAAGATACATCGACCATAAAATTCACTTTGATCACATTTCACCGGATATGGAAATTATTCCATATGAAACACTCGATAATCTTTAAATATGGTCCTGTACAATGTTATATCATACCTTTTGATTTTTGTTAGCTTCTAAATTAAATTAGTTAATTTAAAAAGCAATGAGAATTTTATTAATAGAGAGTGATAATCGACAAAACTGATATGTTTATCGTCTTAAAATACCTGTTAAATGAGAATATGCGTATTGATCTTCCAGACTTATTCAAGTTATTTTACATATCTTTTTAAATATAAAACTGGATGTTAAAATAGGAATTGATGATTTAAAGCTGAATTAATAGATACCGAATTTTTGTTCTTACCAATTTCCATTAATGGAACTGGTTTTCAGACATTCTAGATTTAATATTTATAATTTTAATATATAAGGATCCTCTTAATTTAAATGAATTCTTAGAGAAATTTAGTTTATATTTTTAAAAGAAAATTCTCCTTGAACCTGTAATACTTAGGATAATTTTAAGAAAAAATATATATATATATATATATATATATATATATATATATATATATATATATATATATATATATAATATATATATATATATATATATATATATATATAATATATATATATATATATATATATATATATATATATATATATATATATATATATATATATATATATATATATATATATATATATATATATATATATATATTATATATATATATATATATATATATATATATATATATATATATATATATATATATATATATATATATATATATATATATATATATATTAATATATATTATATATATAATTCTATATTAATATGATAACTAAGATTTGTCTGATATATAAAACATTTGAATGACTTTTACAATTTAAAATAATTAATTATGATTTTAAAGGAGATTTTTTTTAATATGTTGAACAAATGAAATTTCTTTGGAATTCTGGTACCGATATATTGACCTCTTACGTGAAGTAATTCACCGAGATCTGAAAATAATATGTATATCTAAAGAGAAAACAGGAACCAAAAGCTTATACACGAAAATAAAACAGCTTCTCAACATTTATACATTGCTAAGTAAACAATTATTGAAAGGTATAAATTGGAAGCTACACGAAACAATAACACATAAGTAATATAAACATCTTACACATGTACAGATAGACACTTTGATATCGAGATCACAAGATAGTGCAAGGCATCAATAAAAAGTGCTCATTGTTAATTACAGGGCAATAAAATAACAAGGATACTATTATATCTCAATTTGGAAAGCATCAAATGTAACCGTATAGCAAAAGAGTTTTGTACTGATTTCAAAACCGCGAACCTTTAATAGTTTCCAGGATGCTTAGTTATGACAAAATCAAATATTTAAACTCTTTATATTTATTAGAAATTCTTCAATATTTTGTCATCTTCATATTTAAAATGATTTCAGATCTGTTATTCAGTCTTATTCTATACTGGGGTAATTGTCTAGAATCATCTATCTCATGATAATCTTGTGGAATGCTTCTAAAGATTAATTTAGATATAGATCTTTTAGATAAAGTGTCCAATATACGAAATATACATACAAATTTAATTCTTTTCATCAGGTTAATTCAATAATTTCTGTTTTAAACTTTTTCATAAATATATTTAACATTTTTGTGTTTAAAACATTCTTTTTAACATTTTCAAGTGTTCTCGAGTAATGGAATCTTTCATTTAAGTTGTCTCATACCTCCTAAAGGAGTCTTAATGCATGCCGAATGTGTAACTGTTTCATAGATAATACTTATTGTAATACTTATTGAAATTATACACAAATTTAGAACACATTTAAAGCCGGTTTCACCTCTTATAAAATTCATGAAGTAGTTTGTTTCGATTTATTATGGAGATGAATATAGAATAATCAATGCATTAGAATTTCGAAAAAAATATGTTCTATTACGCACTATAAGGTACTTAACTTATAACATAGTTTTAAACCTATAACTCATTAACCTAACTATATTGATAAGAAAATTGCATGCCAAAGAAGGAAAAATAATTTAGTAAATTTTTTATATAAAAAGAATTAATAGAAAAAAAGGAAAATTATACTAAAATTGTTATTAATTATTAATTAAAAACAATCCATCTGTAGATTTATCTGAATAATAATAATTCTTGATACAAATAATGCAAATATATATTTACAAAAAATTTTAAGCTTTTGTATTGAGTAGAATTTTTAAAATTCTTTAGATAGTACTATAACATAGTTTTAAAACCTTATATATTAATAGCTTTATATTTAAGACCGGTTTAAATTCTTATAAAAATCATAAATTAATTGTTCTTAATTTACTGTAATGGATATAAAAAATTTATTGCTTTAGAATGTTGAAAAAAAATATATATATTAAATTACAGTCATGCAAGATAACTTAATTTTGTAAATAAGTATTAATCTACAACTCATATAACTTGAGTTACATTGAACTGCAAATTTTATTTCATAGAATAAAATAATATTACACAAACCCTTTTCATATAAAAGTTATTAAGACTCATGAAAATTAGAGAAAAAAAAAGTATAATGAAACTAAATAATCATTAAAAACTGCCTATCTATCTAATTATAGGAATCAATAATTTGTTCTATTGATATCACAAATATATTTACTCAGAAAAAAATTAGGTTTATGTATCGAGGAGAAATTTTTTATCCATATAAATATTTCTATAACATAGTTTTAATATCTTCTATATTAATATCTCTATTTTTAGCTGTACTCAATTAAGAAAAAATATTTTATAATTTTATAGCAGAATTCAGTTATATCTCGCGAATTTTTGTGTAATTTTCTTAAGTACTTATAAACTTATAGTAGATCAGAAGTAATTACACTTTCAGCATGCATCAATTTTCTTCAGGATATATGAGATTCCTGAAAGTAAGTCCTTTGACAGATCCATTTTCTTTAAAATATATTATTTATCATTAGTTGTACACCAAATAGAAACAGTACTTTCAAATATTTTCAATGCATTTCACATGCTCCACAAAAAGTTGAACGTAAAAAAAATATGTGTGTTAAAACTTATCTCTCGGCTTTTATGATACATAATAAACAGCAACGTGAAGCAGCTATCTAATAGCTTACTGATATTTCTAACATGAAGAAGGCAATTTATTTTATTAGTGGGGGGAAAAAGGAGTAAAAATTTCTCATTTGTATGGTGTTCAACTGTTTATATGAATTCCATGACAGTTTCTTTCTTGCACACAAAAGTTTTAAAATATTGGGGAGAGTGAAATGTATTTAACAATCTGAAAAAAAATTAACTAATTTGAGGGAAATACTAGATACGGTTTTTAAAGAAATATTCATTCGTTACTTTTAATGTTTTTAACGAAAAAAAATGATCAGTTAATGACAATTCTCTCTAATAAATGGTTGACATTAATGGAACTATATTTTTGACGTTTAATACAAATTTGAAGTTTTTAAATATTATTAAAATATCCTGCATGCAAAGGATCATTTATACCATATCATGTTCGGATAATGTTATACATATATGGTATATAAAGTACCGTTAGCTAAGAAATTAATCCGATTTAATCTATATAGTTATTTTTAACTTAACTTTGAATACATTTTCACCCTTGTTAAAATTTTATTGCCTATGGAAACTTGGAGTAACTTTAACCTAACTTTTGCCTCTTGTAGAATAGCTAGTATTTAAACAGTTTAATATTTAGCGCTTATGTTTGTCTACATTTTAAAGTAAAAATTAATAATATATAAAAAGATTTGCGTATAATAGAAAATACGAAATCTTAAAAAATATAAGGCCGCTTGCGCACACTTTAAAAAATAAATTATTAAAGCAAAAAAAGTAAATATTTCTCTCAATTGCCGTGAATTCTTGATAAGGTAAAACACATTTTGAACCCCCAAGCAAACAAATTTATGTTGTGCAGATTGAAATATTGTAAGAATTATGTATGTGCAAATGAGCACACGCTTCACGCGTGTAAGTATACATATCCATTAATAAGCGCATATTTTATGTAAATGAACACTTAGAGTGGATACTTTCCTTTTTTGAATTTATATCTTGGATTTTGTTCGTGTTCGTACATATAAATGCCTCATCTAAGTGAAACACATATTTTAACGGAATATAAAATCATACTTATATGCGTGGCTGTTTATTCTTTTAAATTTAAACTTTACTAACATCATGAACAGCAAGAACTTTTTTCGTAGGAATTCCTAAAGAATCCTATGGATCTCATATTGGGGTATCAAATACGCTTTATTTCTGTAATTCCACGGCATTACTTAGATCATTTTTTTTCTATCGTACAATCAAGTAAATCTCTAAAACTTCGCACTTTTCTATTGAGAGCCCAACCTGGAAGTTTCGTAACGTTGAAAGATTTTCAATCCTTGGAAGGTTAGCAAGCCTTCCGTGCCCAGTGAGTGGACAAGAGCACTATTTAAAGCTTAAAATAACAATAAGGTAAGACATCCACCTAGCCACATACGCGTTGATAATCCTTTAAATGGTTTTGTGTTGGTTTATATATAACATTTTTAATTTGGGGCTATTTTAGGGGTATATTTTGAAAGGAATAAATATTGTGTATTTATATATAATCCTACTTGTTACATCAAAATGTATTTGATTCATTCTTACAGAATCGTGAATGAAATTGTAGAGTACTAATAGGCTATAAAACAACCTAACAATTGCGACATATATTACACTTCAATTGAGAATATCAAAAATAAAAAGTTCTAAGTGCCCACAAATGCTATCTACCAGAGTACACTGCATATGGTCACAACACTGAGCTGAATATATTTCTATTACCGCAATCGGTTTGGGATAATAACTGGCATTAATAAACAAAGCATATTTTGTAAATAATGAATTGTTTTGCAATTTAGAGGGTTGTACATCTGATATCTGCGATTATAATTCCAGCTGCTGAATTGGGCTAGGTGGACGTCCAGAGAACGATAAAATCAACAGCGCATGCTTAGCATCAGAAAGGCTGGTATGATGCTTGTTGCTGTTTTGCTGTCTTTAATCGAGTTTATGTTTGTAGAATAGTTTATCAAACATCCATAGTATTGTAAGTTCGTCTTATAGAATCGGTGTTCAGCCTTCCCACTTCACCATTTGCGACGGGATTGGGAGGCACGTCATCTCTGGCAAGGTTGACGGCACGATTGGTCGCTGCATCTAGATGCTGATATTGACAATGGGAGTGCAAGTCAGACTTATCGTCTTGCAGTTCAATACTCCAAAACGGTATCCTCGGCTGGTGACGTCGGTAGTCCCAGTATCGGTAACAGGTGCCCATAGCAGCCACAAGTAGGAGGATTCCAAGTGTTACGACAACTCCTATGAGAGGTAAGGTGCCATCAGCTATTCCACGGTCTGAAATTCAAAATGGGTTTGTAAGAAAACATTAATCAACAGAATGCATAAAAAATTACAGTAGACATTTAAGTCAGCTTCTCATAAGATGCAAACTATAGTATTGCTCTGAGTTAAACTAAAATAAATTCTGTGATACAGAAATGATAAGTTAACAGTGGACAGCTAAAATGAATTTGACTGAAAATTCTTTCTGATTAAATTGATAAATGTAATTAAGTATAAGAGCTAAAAAAGGGTTAAATTACATATCATTTCTCATGATTGGTTAGAAATTTTGTTATAATGTACAGTAAAATTATTACGAATAAGAAATTTAAATGAATTTTCAAAACAAGCATTTCTGATTTTTATGCATTTAGGCTGTCACATTTAAGTAATATTCACCAACTATTTACTTTTTAACATTCAAATTATACGCTACTATATATACGCTACTATACTAAATATGATTTTAAATATATAATTTGTTAAATATGAAACCTAAAAGAATTATTATATTGACATTTTATAGAGGAAATATGGTTATTTGCAAGATTTAAAAGATATATAACAGATAAAAATGTCTTTATTCTAAGTGGAAGAGATGTATATGGAGAAATTTTCCTTAAGGAACTTTTGAAATAATTAGTAATTATAAATTTTAAAAATTATTAATATTTTACCTTTAACTCAAAACCAAGATTACATAAATAATAACTAACAACATATTGATTTTTCAAAAGTATTGATTAGAGACAGATAAAATTAACTTTGGAATTCTACTGTAGACTTTAATACACACAGCATCTTTAATAATCAGTAGAAACAAAACAAAAAGGATACTATAGATCAGCGGTGCTCCAATGCTGTTCTTCTCCACAAAGTGCAGCTATGCATAATTTGTAAATCTATTTTTTTTCAATATATAATTAAAGATGGATCATCAATATGTGAAATAACGGTTATTGAAAATTTGACTGGGGTACTAGAATTATTATACATGTTAGTGGATCAGGTATTATATATGCAGAACAGATCTACTTCAATAGTTGAGTTCTGAAAACTCATACCAGAATCGAAATATTTATACTTAAATGAAGCTGTGTGTTATCTAACTTCAATTTTTTTCACAATTTAATCATATGAATCTTTGTACTCTATGATGAATTTGGTAAAATCGAAATATCGTTCATAGGTGCCCAATAATCATATAACTAAACGTTTGTGAATGGTTTTAACACATTTTACATTCAATAATTTGACCAAAGTTTTGATAGCTCAAATGCATTGATAAAATGTATTTACAATGTATTCATTATACATTTTATAATTACTCTTTTATTGTATTTTACCTTTACTAATAGAATGTTTAACCTCTTATAAACAGAATATGTTGGGAAATACCTTGGTCAATATTAAAAATATTAATAAGGACTCATTTTAACAACCAGTAATAGTGTACCAACAACAAATACTAGCACCAATTTTTCAAGAATCCTGAGACAGATATCGAGCTAAATTTACCATATCAACCCTCTGACTGCTCAATATGTAAACCGAGATCTTTCTAGAGTATTTTTGTTGCAAAGTTTAAGTATATATATATAAATATATGGATAGTATCTATAATTCTATTATCTAATATGACTATAGTTCTAGTCATATAATTCTATTTATTACCTAACTAAACGACTAATATTGTATGTAATTTATTCCACTGGTTAAAAGGTGAAAAGGCGAAATGTGCTTCTTAATACAGGAAGAAAAACACATGCCCGGGAAAATCGCGAAATGAGCAAATTTTGCTACATTCGAGTTGCCCGTGGAAATCACGGGATTAGCTGTCAGAGGGTCAATGAAATGGATATGATTTCATCCGTTTTAAAATAATAGTTGTAGTAGTATTAAAAAAAATCTTTGCAGTACAAAAAAATATTTCAAAAATATTTTGTTTTTTGTAGGGTGAAGGAAAGAAGTTTTAAAATAAACAAAGCTTGCAAATAATTACCTGCGTTACTCCGATGGGCTGTGGTTGGGAATTTGTTCTCCAGAAAAATGCAGTCTTCGCAACCCGGAGCATTCCTTTGCTCAGCACAAAGAGTGTTGCTGAGACAGTTGAGGGGAACACACTTGTCGTCCGTCCACTGGTAACCAGCCGTGCAGGATTTGCATAAGCTACCTCGATGACCTGGTAAGCATTGAATACAAGAGACCTGACCAGTGTCCTCTGAAATACAAATAATTTAGGTTAATTATTATATTTTTGCTATTATTTAGTAATGCATGATAAGTTACCACTCATGGATATTGGAAAGTCTATGAGTATAACTATTTACTTTCCTATTCCTAAACTCATCAGGCTATCATTGAAGACCTCACCAGTATCTTCTGGAATAAAAAAAGGCTGTTATCAGGAAAATCTTCATTTTTATAATTTGCCGGGAAGGTTATCTGTTATGAAGAGAAAATAGTCGATGGCTGAACTAAAGTCCATGTAAAATCTATTGGCGCTTCAAGGTCACACTTTGTCGTTTCCCCAGTCATCGGTTACTATGGTAGCGACCAAGAAGCCTGTGCATTCACACTTATTTTCAGCACTTCTGTTGAGGTTTTGATTCCAATACGTTTGGACGACTTGCTTTATAAGCAAAGTCAAAATTTTCAGTTGTGCATAAATGCGTTAAATATTTACACAAAGAAAAGTTTAACAATATGTATAAAATGGTTAGAATAAATCACAGATGTTTTTGTAAAAATACAAAAATTCATTTTAATTTAGAATTCTTACTAAAACATTAGGAATCTCTACCTTCTAAAGAAATTTTCACTTTCTAAAAATGTGTCAACAGACCATAAATCTTTAAATACATAATAAAATTTTACAAAATATTGTTATTGCATTAAGACCTCTTTCAATTCTTGTAAAATCATAAAATAATTAATAAAGTACATTTCTGGAATAGAAACTTTACTATGTTCCACATAACTTCATAATATACTTATTAACATACAACTTAAATTTAAGGAATTTCAGAACTACATTCTCTTAAATAAATTAATTATAAAGAAATACTTTTGATATTTAGATTAAAAGAATCATACAAATATAAAGAAAAATAGTGAGAAATTATAACTAATTACTCATTAAAATTAGCGAAATATTCAATCATCTTAATGGTATTATTTCTGTAAATAATGCAACTGTGTGTGAAAAAAAAATTAGATTTACTTTTTCAGTAGAATTTTTTAAATCTTACGGATTAGAATATAACATAAAATTTTTGAATAGTAATTTTATGAAATGGTATTGTATCTTAAATTTATGAACTTAGAAACAGGTCTGAAATTACTCATAAAATTTTGTGTAAAGTATTAAGTATTCTTCAAAGTGTAGTCTAAATAAACATACTTTCATCTTGCACGAAAAGCCCACACGATGCATGACACCCCTTAACACAGTGGGAAAAAGGAGTAAAATCATTCCCCAACTGTCGTTACCATAGTTACAGTTGGTCATCGGGGAAAAATCACTGACCTTGAAGTGCCTATTGAGTTTACACCGAGTATAGTCATATATATGTGCATGTTATCTCTTCAAAGATAGTGTATTTATAGCGTATATTTACATTTCTTTTACAAATGGCCCCAAGAAATCAAGACGTACTTGGTTAACACATATTACACTAAATTCATGTATATCATTTACAGAGAAACTCACAGAAAAAAAGTATCAATCTAAATCTAGTATATTGAAATGCTGGTTTTTAAACAATGTATTACTAATTTTCACTCCTGAACGTTCAAAAATCTATAACTATTTGAGTATACCTTTATCCTAAAGCCAGTAGGTTATCATTTATGAAGAGTAAATTATTAGCGAATAAAACGCTTTAATGCTTATAGACAATTGCTGTCTACCAGTAAATTATATCTCGAGAAAGAAAATATAGTGATTATCAAAAGACTAAACACTGAGTTGTTAGTTTCTTCCCATATTCAAAACAGGCTGTGAATAAACATTTAAGAGTTTCGTATTTATTTAACAAAGGATTACTTTTCAGAAAAATGTTTCTGTTTAAGAAAAAATAATTACTTCGTTAGAATAGATAATTGGAAAACAGTTACATCATGCAACGATAACTTCGAGGATGACTCGAATTTTAAGTATTAACGTTATGGCATTATCTTTGTGCGTGGAAATTATCAATCCAATAAATTTTCCTTCCGTTTAAAGATAAAAGAAATACATTGTTCATCCTTTAATAATTTAAATGAAGAATAATAAGAGAAATTAGGATAATGGGAGATAAAACAAAATTTGACAAAAGAGAAAAGTAATCAGATTAATTTTGAACGATTTTCATCCTTCTAAAGGAAATTTAGCAAAACGAGTATTTTTTTTCTAAACCTCTTTAAAAGGCTAATTTTCGCTTACTTTCTCATAATTTCTGGAAACGATAACAACGTTATAATAGGGTTATAAAAGATAAAAGGAAAACAAATGATTAACTCTATAATTAAATCTGGAAGTTCCTAATAATTTTAAAAATAAAGATAGAGATCAACAAAACAATCATTTTGTAACTGAATGGACGAATTCACGACAATTACCATATCTCTACAAGAGTATTATTTTATTGAAATTTCTAAATCTTTAATTATCGCCACACGGCAGACTAATGTATTAATATAATTTTACAGCATTTTTATACATAATTATTGAAATAACATTTTTCCTATTGTGGGCCAGTGTACAAATTAAAGTAACATTTGTGTATGAAATGACTATCCTGTCAGCGTAAAACTGAACAAATGTCTATGATTAAATTTATGCTAACAAAGCTTTGTTGTAATTGTAAATAAACACGCGAAACCAAAGTGTTTTGTCCTGGATTCTATAGTTATGCAACCATTACTGATGTTCTCACTTCTTAGTTTTCTAATATTTTCAAGGCTTTTAGAGGCATTCCATTTAAGAATTGAATTAAAACCTCTCAGGTGTAAAAATAAAGAATATTAATTTTCCTTAAGAAAACAATAATCTAATGCACTGACTGTTTTTAGAAACACTACTTGCAACAGATTTGTTTCAATAGATTTATACTGCAAAAAACCTAAAAAAACTTTTAAATTTAAGTAGCAATATTTGTGTACTACTTTTTCTTTACTATTTGATCACTCACTGTGTCTGACTTCAAAACATTGAACAAATTAAAACTTATTAAACCACAAAATACATAACATTTACAAAAAGTTCGAAATTATAAAATGCATTTATTTTATTAATTTAAATGCTACACATCTTTTCAATTTCAATGAAACAGATTTTCCCACTTCAGTTGGAAGGTACAGATTGATTTCGTCATTGTTTAATTATCAATTGTTTTAACCCTCTAAGCGGTTCGCACGTATAATTCCGCCAAACTGATGACCTCCAAAAACGTTCTGAAAATGGATGTAATGTACATTTCTGACAGTGTTTGAGGTAGGAGGGTCAGGTCGATTGTTCAGAAATTGCACCCCTCTTTGACTGACATTTATTGAGGGATGCACCCCTACTCCCTGAGACACAAAGACGCTGGTAGCTTTTCATGGCTTTGTAAATCTCTATTTTGAAGCATTTCGTTTGCGGTAACAGATGTACCTCTAATTGCACCACTTGAATATCTTGGATGACTTTCGTAAAAAGATATAAACAAGTCTCTCAAAGAATATTTTTATTTGTACTTTTAGGATCTATTATTTCTTATGGGATGATCTTCGAGACTTGGCGAGCTTTATGTGTATTAGAAATTAATAATCTATAATATCTATTTATATATCTATTTATAACCGGAAGTAAAGGGACAATAACGAGGGTGGGTTTCCCGTATTCCATTCTACTCGACAAAGGGTGAAGTAAAAAATCATAGAACGCTTTGGCCATTGACACTATAAACCTTTAGTGTATTTTTGGAGACTTTTTTTAATCGGTGTGTTCCACTCGGAGGGTTAAAAAAACTCTACATTTTCCTCTTTATTACCTGAAAATTCAGGTATAAAAGTAGCTAAAGAATCTTCTTTCTCTCTATGGTTTTTTGCCATTTTATTTTCTCAAGTTTATACTATAGTTAACTTATTCCACCAAAATTTAAAAATTTTTTTTAACACCACTGTATTTTCAAAATCAACAATAAATATTTCTTCAATACAAATACAGAACGATAAAAAACAAATCAATATATACAGCGGCATTCAAAGCGAACATATTAATACCAACCCAGACATTTTTTTTAAAAATTATTAACATTCTTTTTTACAATTACAATTTTATTTTACTGCTGGTACTCAAATGAGAATCAATTGCACTTACCATCCTGGTCACGTCACCAAAATGCTGTGATGTAGTACATTGCTTTTGTTATTTCAAAGCCATTAATAACCCAATTTTACTTTATATCGTCTTTAATTATATTAAAATGCCACTGATCTATATTACAACATTCAAATATAGAACAAAAGACAAGGAAATATGCTAAAAACTATTTTTTTAAAAATTAAATATTAAAAGAAGCACTCCACGTGTTACGCCTTAAAAGAAAATGCCAATGTCCAAGAGAACGCTGCATTCTTTTCCTTCCTTCTTTCTACTCAGGCAACCCTATACTTTTTCCATTATCCTGTGTTGATGCGTTCGTTGTTCCATTGTTCTTTGCACAATGCATCCTTTCCAGGCTCTGCCCAGAAGGACCGATACTCCAAGGATGGTCCTGAATCGCCTCCTGGAGACCAATCACAACTCTCCAAAACTTGGTGAAGTTTAAGTGCAATCGTTTTCACTGGCCACACTACACGCTTCCTGGAGTCGCGAAAAAAACTTGGGCATTCAACCCACAACATATGAGTGCGGCGAGCAAATCAGTTTCGCAACATTACGTCAAACATAGCTGCACTCTCACAGTCATCAAATAATTTTAAACTATAGCAAAAAAATATTCATTTTCAGAAATGCATTTCTCTCTTCTTATTAAACTATTCCCAAGCCAACAAATTTAATATGTTTGCCAGAAAAAATGTATTTATCAAAAAATAGTGATATATAAATAAAATAATATATATTTTTACCCGAAAAATATTTATATTATTAAACAAAATTGAATGCATATCAGGAAAAAGAAACCCCAGAGCCAACTACAGAAAAATCAATTATTTATTGAATATATATCCAGTGTTGAACTTTGAAATTCAAGTAAAAATCACATTTCAAATTTCTTCTTTCAAGAAAAGTATAACACACGTTCTACATTCCAAATTTTTTTGTTTCTTTTACGGTATACGAAACATTTTTATAGCAGAATCGTTATTATATTTTTCATCGAAAAGTGCCTTGTAATGGCCATGTGATAGCCAGAAAAAAATTTCTCTAACATTTCTCAAAAGTATTTCTTTACATAACTTTTCAATTTTTTTTCAGCAAGATTATTTTTCTCAAAAGATATTTTCAAAAATCCATAGATCGTATTTGCCAGAACTGATTAGTGGAAAGGATCGAGTTATAAATCCCTTTTTCTTCGCTGCTATATCCTCCTTCAATCTCAGAAAATTCCAGTGTGGTTAAAGAATGATATATATATATAGCATTCGCCTAACAAAATACATTAGTTACTTTAGATAATCGGATTCTATTCTCTTTATCCAGAAGAGGTATTAGAAGCTTTGCATCGTTGTACGCTTTTCTGGTTGCGTCGATGCTTTTTTTTTTCTTTTTACGTTATGAAAAAGAGTATTAAATATTTACTTCTTAAAAATTTCATAACGTATTGTAATCTATTTTTAAAAAGTAATTTACTATTTTAATCAGTTAAATTTTGAATGAAGATTTAATTTCATAAATGCCAAAGTAATTACAAAAAAAAAATCTGTAAAAGAAAAAATAGGAATCATTTGTCCTTCCGAAAAAATTATAGAAAATGCACATTATATAAGAGACAATTATAAAGTTTCCATTTTTAAACAAATAATTGTAAGTGTAATGTTTATCAGTTAGGTTTTGTGACATGTTTGAGAGGGGAAGATTGTATACTTTTGTGTAATTTAACTATTTAATTTTAGATATACTAATTATGCATTTTTTTTTTAAATTTTCCATTATGAAACACGCCAAATTTTTTTTTTTGTAATTGCATTCAACAAACATGCATAAGGAAATACTTGTATAACATTCAGCAAACATGCCTAAGGAAAAACCTGCATAAATCAACTTGATAATTATAATTCTTTGCAACTTCATCATTGATACAAGGGTGTCTCTGGTTCATCAGATCAAAATATTTTTCAAATCTGTCATACAGAGTATGATTACGAACTTCACTTCTTGGATTTTATACTTCAATGTATGAACAATTTTTTTTTTTTTTTTTTTTTGAAAGACCGGAGGAGATGTAACAATAAGTTACATTCGGTCACCCCGTGTGTCTTCGAAGGTGACATGCCGGGGCAAGACCGGTTTGAATGCAGAGCGACTTCGGACTTCTCCCAGCCAATAGCGGTGTCCGTGAATTTTGGGGAATTTGGACCCTCTCCCCCCGCCGTTCTGGAGTGGACTCTTTTTTTGTCTCCGCGAGGGTCGGAATTTTTTTGGAGGGACAAGGGACAAGGTGGTTTTCCAGAAGGAGGAAGGTGTACGGCTGGCATCCTTGGCGTGTGGATGAACCTCTTTGGAAGATAGAAACCTAATATTTTTTTCAGGATTGATGCCGACTCTAGAGCAGTCTTCAATCAACAAAATGATAAGTTGATTCATTTGTATTCCTTAGGCATTTACACTATCATAAATTATTTAATCAAGACCTATTATTCATGTGTTTCTTGAGTTTTAATTTCTGTCTCAAACACTAGGCCAACGTAACATTATTATTTTTACAGGGAGTGGCAGCAGTGTACATACAAATTAGCGTGTCAAAGATACGGATACATAAGCACAGGTTTTAGTTTGGGTTTGGAGTACTATTGTCTGCTGTTATACTACTCATTGGCTAATGAGAACGAGATCTTCAACTTAAAGCCGATTCCAAACGGGTACGAACATTCATACCATTAGCGTTATTCGAACCCGCAACTTCGGTACCGAAGAACAATGCTTTACCTTTCGGCTATTATTTGGCATATAAGCACTAACATCGAGGCTTGGGATTATTTTGGTTCCGATATCGAGGCATGGGATTATCCTCTATTCTAAGTTATATTAAGTTATCTGTCGATCTGACCTCGAATTTCTGAAGTGGTTGGACCTGGAATGGTTAGAGGCATTCATATTGGATTTTTGATGAGTTAGGATTAGCAAAATTCTAAGCGAGTAAAGTTTATCTTCTCCTATACTATCCACCTGATTTTAAAATAAATTGGTATAAATATGCTTCATATTACAGCGAAAAATACTGTGGTCTTTCAAATGTTCGAAATCCACCCCTTCCCCCTCTTCGAGCGTTTAATTCCATTATTTGAAGCCCTATTTTCCCCGGTTAAGAGCAGGTGATTAAATTTATCATATAATAAATGTGTAAAAATAGCATTTTTCCTAGCATTATGACGTCATTCCTTTAACCATCTCATTTAACCATTTCTTATTTTAAATTATTTAAATATCGTCTTAGTATCTTTGAAAATTGAGAAGTTTATTCGTTTGTGTGCTTGTGTTTTATTCATAACCACAGGGTTTGTCAACGATTCACTAAATTTTGGACATTATTCATATATACCCCCAAATAATCACTGTCAATATTAAAACTTCTGCTGTCCATCCTATCATGTAATATGAAATTATTTTATTTTTTACCTGCCTCATAGGGTATTTTACAAATATGGAAAATTAAAAAATTTACTGACCCCTTCATATGACGGGCTATATGCCAGTGGGATTATATTTGTGTATGGAAAATGGTGAAACAATTACAATGGCGAAGTTACTACTATGTATGTCTAAAAATGACAAACGTTACCCTGTTATTTAATTAAAATGGTCATTTGCTGATTGGATTCAAGGATACATAGGTCTATATTAGTGAGAAATGGTACTGCGAAACGCTGGAGATTTTACGACGGCGAATTAAAGCGAAACGTTCTAGAAAAATGATAAATTGAATAATTCAGCTTCTAGATAACGTACGCTTCTTTAACTCAAATGTAGTACTCGATACTCAGTAAATTTGGAGATACTCAAGAGCCCACCTTATATCTCTCTCCATGCGATTTTTACGCTTACCGTTCTTTAAAAAATCATTCAAAAGTCGAAAAATCTTGTCTAAAGTTAATTACCAGTATTCAGGTTTGGACTTTTTTCAAGCAACAGTTATATAAATATAGCTAAAGAAATTATTTTAACCTGGGGATGATTGTCTCATGGCCATTTTGCCTGACTGGGATATTAAAGTTGGAATTTCAGGCATTAGGAAGGAAACATTTTGTTTACCCCTTGTAAAATTTAATTCTCTGTGCTCAGAAATATAAACAATAATCTAATTCTTATTTTTATTCCATGATTATGAATTTGTACAATTAAATGGAGAATTACCATATATCCATTAATAATTTAATGGATATTTAAATTCACTTTTTTATAATTCTAATATTGAAAATCCTCCTGTTTTGATCATGGGAAACCTTATCCAAAACGTTTCAGTAGATGTGTTCAATTAAAGGTTTGAAGCGTTATGGTCTACTGTTTTGCATAACAATGTATAGCGAGACCGAGATCTATTGATTAAAGCAAAATCCTAACGGCTACTAACATCCAAGTCACAGTCGAACTCGAACCCACGATTTCCAGTGCCGAAAAACAGCGACTTAGACATATGGACATCATTCGGTGCTCAACTTAAAGAGTTAAGAAACTATAGTTTTTTAAACAGTTTTATTTAACTACTAAAGAAATAAATGCTATGAGAAGACAACCTTAAGTTTTTAATGAGAATTTCATAATTTATGATGTATTATCGGATTATATATATATATTACTGCTTTATGTAGAGAAGTTTTTAAAAGAATTAATTATCATTAAATTTCGGGAGTTAGGATTACTCAGTTTTATTTTATTTAAATAATAGAATTGAATAGATTTACAACTGTACTTTGGATAATATTGCAAAAACTATATATATATATATATAAGGGGTGGTCAAGTTCCTTGATATTTTGAGCCATTTTCCAAAATGTGAAGTTTTTCTCGAGCCGCAAATAAATACTTATTTAAAAGGTATGCAAAAAAGGTATTAAACAATTTCTTTTACAGAAATTATATTTTTTGAATGTCATTTGGAAGTTCTTCGTCCTTTAATTTTTAAGTAAATTTTTGAATTGTCCATAATTTTTTGCTTTGGTGCGAATGTAATTTACAATGTGTTACACTGTTTCCATAACATCAGGATGTTTTATATATTTTGTAACGAGATGTTAATTATGCTGTGAATCGGTATGAATTGTGAAATTTGAGAATCATCTCTTAAAAGTCCAATATGACCAATTTTTTTTACCCATCACTGCCGGAGCTCCATCTGGAGATATGGGGTACATTTATCGAGAGCCACAAACAATCCTTCAAAGAGCCGCATGTGGCTCACGAGCAGCAGGTTGGCCACCCCTGATATATATCAAACTTATCATAATACTTAGTCATCATACTTAACCATGAAAGGTAAGCTTACCCATTTTGCATTCAGCTGTTGAAGTGAGATTCGAACATGGGCAAACAATGCACTCTTTTCCAGCTCTAAAATTTCCTGGAGCACACTCTTCACACCAGATGCCGGCATAACCAGGCAAACACGTGCATTCCAGAAAACCAGGTCTCCGCGTGCAGGCCACCATACCTGTCTCACTGCAGTTGCACGCTGAAAGAGATTATTGCAATTTTAATATATATTTCACGATAAAAAGGAAAATACGTTAGATTCTTATAAATCAGATCTAAAGTACATGCTAAACAAAATTCTTATTTTACTTCATCTGGATAAATACAATTTCTAAATACTTTCATCACATAGAAAACTGTGTTAAGAAATTTTAATGTATTTTTTCCAAACAACTTCAATACAGACGCATATGTTTATGCAAAACACAGCTGCAAAGCTACTAGTAGTTAATCATGACTCGGAGAGTACATGTAGCTTAAAGAGTGCTACGTACGAGACTAACGTTACCCCCCGAATGATGGAATTACTATTTACTTCTAAATTACAAGACCCTCCGCTGGATCCTTGAATTTTAGAAGCAGGGGCTAAGCAGAAGAGTTTCTGCCTTCATCTTGCATCCTTGGCTTGCCACTTCTAGAAATATCATTTGAACATTTAGAACATTGCAACCACTAGCCTGTTTTACGATATTAATAAATATTGTTGATCTTTGATCGGCTTGAGTCTCTAACTCACAAGCATTCGGTTACTAGCTACCATGATTCAATTTAAATATTTGGCAATAATCATTTTTATTCTGTAGAATACGTAGAACAGGGAAATATTGCAATCGTCTGAAAATTTGGCATCGACTAATCTTCACGTTTTGTACATCAACAACGCAAAAAATACAGCTTTTGGTGTAATGTCTGCATTTGAGTGTTTCAATATATGAATATGGTAAATGTAATATAGTCTGGATTTTGAAAAATTGAAAATGGAATACTAACATTACAACAAAATTCAATTTTTATATTAAACGGATTTGTCCTTGTCTCTTGGTTAAATTAAAAGAGAAAACATGTTAGGGTAGTTAAAGCATAAATATAATTTATGGGGCAGTGTTTTTGTGCTTCTTAAAAGCAAGAAGAAAATCATGAGTACTGATAAATTTTTCATAATTTTTTATGAGCATAAAATATGTGCAAAAAAGTCACAAAAAAACATATTGGATTTCTTTCGCTCAGTGCTAATCTGTGAGATGAATAAAATTCACTCTAACCATCTTACGTTAAAATTCTTTATAAAAAATTATTCCATGGAATAAAACATCAAATGCTCTTGGATGCTACCTTTTCTTTTTTTTTCGAATTTATGTTAGTTAAATGTTCTTAGTTGCGTTTGAAACATTTATATCAAAATTTACCTCAAATAATTTTAAACACATTCATTTTTCTCGGTGTTTTTTTTTAATAAAAACATCGTAGCATCCTATAGAATTAGTATAAAAATATTTATAAAATTTTTTAAAAATTATTTAAATACGATCCAGTTTGGAGATTTTGCTTCTCCAATACAGTAACAATGAACGAAAGAAATCCAATATGATACATACAAGTCCATGATAAAATTGAACTATATAAGGATGTATTACACAACCCTTACGAAACATTTTTAAATTTATTAATTATTAATTCTTCACATATTTGACTAAATTATTTAACTAGTGAGTTTTGATATGATTGGCTTTGGAGTCTATAATTCAGTTATTAAACAATTTACTCTACAATATTTCATTAAATTAGTTGTCATCTTCTAATAACTTACATATTTAATCCACTCAATATCGAAGTTTAACAGTGTACTTTAATAACATATTTACTTAGCCTCGTTTTATATGAAATGTTATAACATATTAAATATTTATCTAGCTTAAATCTCTAATGGAAAAATATTGATATTAATCCGAATAGGAATAATATCAATATTTTTCCTGTTCGGAAGAGGCTTCATCATAACGGAAACTAAATACCTATAATACGATAGCTAAAATACGATACAATCGTTAAAAAGCCGTCATTATATCTCTAAATTAATTATTTGTTATCAGTTAACTGTTGTTATATCTCAAAAGTAAAATAATTGCAAATTATGTTGCTTTGTAACAGTTACAACTGGTAGTCTCTCAGAGAATATTCTTTAAAATCTTTTCAGAATTTTAATGTTATTAATTTTGATTTATTTAAAATTAAATTTTTTAAAATTGTGTCATACACATCTCTTTTACATACTACATTGTTATTTTAAGGTACCACAGAGACCATTTAGAATATAAAAAATCTTAGTTTTCATCATAAGCATTTTTGAGAAATATTAAGAGATAAATAACAATGGAGTGAGTATACACTTATTTTTCTTAACATAAATTTTCATAACATAAATAGTTGATAGGTCTCAAAGAGATATCCCAGTTAGAAATGCAGCTTAAAAGTTAATGCAGTTAGAGTGTTTCAAATATTCATAACATACAAAAATTTTTGCTTTGAAAAAATTTTTAAATTTGTTGTTAGTAATATTTGTATATTAATTTGTTTCTAAGTTTATATAGATTACAGATTTTTAATAATATAAAATCAACTTTAAATTCGCATTCATAGTATGTATGTTTGTTTGATTTGGAGTGCTACAGTCTACTTTTTGCAACACGAGGGCTAATGAGACCGGGACCTACAGCTTAAAGCCGATTCCGAACGGCTACGTACATCCATGCCTCTGTGGGATTCGAACCCACGAACTCCGGTACCGATGTCGCATTCATAGTAAATTTCGCAATTCGGTGAGTAAGAAATATGAAATAATTTTCATCCACATTTAGAACAGCTCAAATTGTCACCTTAAATAAGTATAAAATTTTATATTAACATGTAAAAATTTATATTTGTTATACATATAAAAATTTATGTTTATTTTTTTATCATATAAAAATTCATATTTATTCTTTTTATTTATGTTTCATAGATTAGGGATTTTTTTTTGTTAAAAATACTTTATCTTTAGCCCGAATGATTCACGTATTCTCACTTACATGTATAGAAAACACCAATATGAGTATTGAAACAAATAGAAACGTTTTATCGTTTTACTTTTCTGTTACTTTATATAAAATATCAGTAAAGATTGGTTGGTTAGTAGGAAGGCTACGTTCTACTTTTTACTACACGAGGGAATCACTTTTTAACACTGATTTCAAAAGACTTCAAACATTAATATAAAAAATCTTAGAACCGGATCAGAAAATTTATTCCCTATGTTTCCAGTCATCATTAATTCATGAAAAATAGTATTATTTTTTTTTCAAATTTTTTCCTTTTAGGCAATACTTTCAGAATAGTTTCGGAATAGTTTTGGAATATTTTTATAATTAAAACTAACTTAGTGCGTTATGGGGAGTCAAATAATTTGGAATACCAAAGAACTTAATTTTTTTATTAATATTTTTTAGCTTGATCTTTTGATTGTGAATTGCTACACACCTTTATTTTCTCAAAATATTAATAGCGAATTTTTAAAAGTTTCAGTTTCGTTGGTATGTAATCTTTTTTTAAAGCATTCCTATATATCTAGAAACCAAATTTTAAAAGAAATGTTTTATGCGGAGAAATTGGGTATGGAAATAAAAAAAATCCTTTCACGATATTTCTTTAAGCTGTTTTGGGGAAAAAGGAAGGCAATTTCACTTTCTTCGGAACTTTCTACAAGTCTAACATAGGTTTGTTAGAAATGTATATTTTTAGGAATTTCAAAGTTTACGTAAATATACTTTAATTCTTTGTATACAAGTAATGTAAATTAGTGTACAAATAATATACTATACATGTTTTATATAAGAGGTCTTTCAAATTTAAGCTTTACGTCATGCTTAGAACTATGAGATCTTGTGGAACTCTATACCATTTTACAAATTCACAAGTAAATCGGATTACGTTACGTTATATAAGTGCCTGGTAGTAGTAATGAAATTAAAGAGTAGTAATGAAATTAAATATATTTTAATTCTGTTTATACGAGTAATATAAACTAGTGTATAAGTAATTTACTATACATGTTTTATATAAGAGGTCTTTCAAATTTAAACTTTACGTCATGCTTAGAACTATGAGATCTTGTGGAACTCTATACCATTTTACAAATTCATAAGTAAATCAGATTACGTTACGTTATATAAGTGCCTGGTAGTAGTAATGAAATTAAAGAGAAGTCTTGCAGTTGAATTTTAATTCAGCATAAACTTGCCGTATTTATCTATAAAATAGTTCGTTCTACTAGTATCACTAAATCTAGCATCATTGCTTCTAGTGATTGAAATGGATGTACACTTTTAATGCTAACAATAAAATATACAATATCTAGCTCAATCTACGTTATTTTCTGGCATATTTCATATCCTGAACTAGGTGTATTCCGATATTTTTTTTATCGCCACATATGATGAAAATTAAAATGACTTTTTCCGAAAAATATATTACTCTAAATGACATCAGAACAGAAATGGCTTCGTATATAACTTCTGTAATCATAGCAACCACGAAAGAATATAAGAGCACATCCAGCAAAGAATGTTAGTAGCATATGCAACATAAAAATAAAGGTTTTAAAGAATAAATTTAAAGTAAATATCGTTTCTTTTAAGTTCAGGTAGATACTTCCATTCTGAATAAACATAACAAACTGACTCTTAAGTAATCTCTATATACGATGACGCTATAATTATTTCTATTTAAGATTTTCCTTTAGCAATTTTGAGAGTTTAATAAGATGTTTATAATTAGATATGGAAAGCGATGGCAATAGAGGAGGAAACGTTCTCTTAACTGCCTTAACAAGGACCATGGGAGTAATTGAGAGCAAATGTAAAGAACTTGTCAATTATCTGGCGATAGTCCAAAAGCAATACTTGAATATAGAACAAAACGGCAATTCAACAGTCCAACGCGACACAAATTAGCACATAAGAGGGAAGTCAAAAGAAAATAGCATTTAATAATGTCACGAAGCTGAATCACTCTGGAAAATAAATAAATGATCTACGTATTGTGGACATTAATTTGAGAAAATGAATAAACGTGAAAAATGTATTTGTACTGAGTTGGTCTGGCGGAATTATTTCATTATAATGGAGATATTTAAATTCGGACGTCCGACATTATTATTTTTAATTCTACTGTATATTTTATTATATGATGAGCATTCAAAGACTCTTTTCGTTACTCATATTTATTTCATAACACAATGAAATCTATATATATAAAAATGAATTTGTGTGTGTCTGTCTGTCTGTCTGTCTGTACTCAATAGACTCAAAAACTATCCATCCAATCGCCGTGAAAATTTGGGAAATGTTTAGGTATATCCCTGGGAAGGTTTTTGTAAATTTTCAACGTTCGAAATTCATTCCTTCCCCCTTTTTCGAGCATTTCATGTCATTATTCCAAGCATTATTTTCCCCGGTTAAACGCAAACGATTAAGTTTTTAATTTATCGCATCATATCTAAGGGAAAGAAGCAATGTTTCTAGCAATGTGACGTCATCCCAAGTAATTGTTTTAAACGCAGTTTTCCACGGTTAAAAGCAGGAGATTAAAATGTTCAATTCATCACATAATAAATAGGCGAAAATGATATTTTTCTATCATTATGACGTCATTCATTTAAATATTTCATTTATTCATTTCTTATTTTATATTATTTAAAATCGTCTGCTTAGTATCTATTCGATTTGAACTGAAATTTGAGATATAAAGTGATTCACTTTCATTTCTATGTGACGCAAATTATAGCATTTTTATATGAGAACTAATTTTAAATTTAATTCTTGGTTCATTTTTATGTTACAATGAAATGCATATCAACAATATTCTAAGTACAAAAAGTACAAATTTCAGTGACTCTCATGGCCAAATAAAACCTATCATTTTATATAGTTATCTTCATATTCATATGGTTGTCGATATGAATGTGTGTTTCTGTTTCATACAAAACTATGTGGTTTGTCATAAATTTCCTTAATTTTGGAAAACATTTATTACTACCAACAAAATTAGCACTGTTGCTGTCAAAACCTGTGCTTCCTATTCTATCACGTAATATGACAAGATCTGTTAACTTTGCTAATCAACTTACAGTAGTAATACAGTAATGCAATTTAGGGTTAAGCTTATATTTTACAATAAAAAAAGTTTGAGCAAATTTAATATACGACAAATTCGATTATAAAAACTGAATAATGTTATAATACGCTTATGATAGAAATATATAAACATGCCAATTACTCGAACTGAACTGTGACGAATTTAGAGAGTTATGCACGAAAAAAAATCTTTGTTTAAAAGTAATATATGAAGCTCACCGTAGCAAAGCACGGGCACATTTGCTAGTACATTATAAAATTTTCAACAAAAATCAAAATGCTAAACGTTCCCAGCCACCTTCACCCGTTGTATTACTCTGCTAAAGGTCTGCAATATACACAAAAATTAATATAATTTTTACAATGAGTTTTAAAAGACCTTTTGATTATTGTCGGTGTCTTGTAACGCTGCAATTAACACAATTTATGAATAGAAGTCATGTGAGTTTTTAAAAATTTTTAGCTGCTGCAATACAAAGCTGTTTAAAAGCTGTTAAAAGCTATGAAAGAAGTTTAGAGGTATTGGAATTTATTACTATAAAAGAGCTTTGATTTGTAGGTTGTTATGAAAGTATAAATATTTTAAGGGGAGATAGTACTTTTGTACACGTAATTCTTCATAAGAAATGCATATTTTTGATTTAATACAAAAAGTTCTACACCACTTACAATAAAACTTTTCTTAGATCCTTTATCAAGGTATATCTTTCTAAAAAGTACTTTTGTTATAATGAAGCAAAATATTTAAGAAACATAAATTAGATACCACAAGTAAGAAAATATTAAAATTCACTTACCCTCGAAATAACTTTTGAAATTTCCAATTAAAAAATAATTTATGGTATCAAATAGAAGATATTTATCATTTGTATGATTTGAATTTCAATCACAATAATATTTCACAGTAATAATCAATACAGTAATGTATTTTATATCGTAACATGATAAAGGCTATTTTTTTAAATTTTCAATTTCTTAAGATATTTATCAAATTTAGGTATTTTTTTTCATTCTAAAATGCTAGATAATTCTCTCTAAACACTCGATCCACATAATAAGGCATACATTTTATGTCAATTGAAAATAAAAACTTAGTTTTGGACTGATATATCTCAAAAGTTATATTGCAGGAAAGCAATTTATGTTTGCTTCATTGGTATACATAGACCTACCATCGCTTAAAGCTTTTATTAAATTGCTTTTATTTGATTCATCAAAAGATAAAAAGTTCTACTTCCTTTTGTAATTAATATTTTACAAGCTATTTCATAAAGCTCAAATTTTAAAAAATTAGCAATTTTGTCATTTAAAGTAATATATATTTTTAAAATAACATAAAAGATATATTAAGAAAATTAAAATCCCATTACTCGCAAGATAACTTTACAAATTTGTTCATTTGAAACTAAATGTTCATGTCAAATTGAAAACAAACATCTTTTTTGTTCTGCAAACTTGAACCTTTAAAGATATCTTTTAAAATTCTTTAAAGCTTAAATTTCTCTAAGATTCTGTCTTTCTTAAAATGTTTAAAGAATTAAAACTTGTAAGGGAATTAAAAACTAAAACAAAATATAATTTTTATATGCTATAAAATAACCGTACGTATACTGCTCGTATTTATACAACTGCAGTTCACAGAATAAAAAGTGTAATTAACTTCTTTAGTTTCTAATTTTAAAAATATTAAAGATTATTTTATGGATAGTGACTTAATATTGTTTCTCTTGGTGTTGTTTGTTTTAAGTATTGATTAATATAACTAAATATCTTTTAAAAAACTGGACCTTTATTAATGAAAAAATTGTTCTAAACAGAGCAGTCCATTTTATTATATACTGAATCAAATGTATGCATTTATAATGAAGACTTTTCTGATCTAAAACGTACTATTTCCTTTTAAACACACTACCCTAAATCAGAGAAAATCCGAAGGAATTAAATTAAAGAATGCATTACGTGGTTCGTTCTCTGGAAGTCCATTGTCTCCAACAGGTATATCTTGCTGTACTTCTGGAGGAATAAATACTGTGAATTTCGGTGCAGACACTTTGACTAGCTTGTCATGACTCAGTCTTTTACTCGGATCCCCGTAGACGGCTAACAGCTGCACGACGTACCTCGAGTTCTCAGTCAGCCCGGCGACCAGCTTCGAAGTAATCGTCGGTGGAAGGGAGTACTCTTTTTCTAGACCTGCAAAAGAAATATTTATTCAAATCATAAGAGACAGTTTCCAAATTTTGTGATGTTGCAGATGCTCTAGACATAAATTATAGTGATATATTAACACTAGAATGATGGTATTTTTGTTATAAAACTTCACCGAAGGTCTATTGTCAACTTCGTTTTATAAATAAACACATTTCAGTATTTTAACACAATGTATGCGGACACGTACTAGTAGGTTTTTTGACGATTGATACTTGAACGCGGGACATGTACTAGTACTTTTTCTGACGAAAATTACAATTTAAGTATTTCTGGTGTTATATACTTTTACAGATACATTTAGAAATAAAAGCATATTAAAGAAGAGAAAAATCTAATAACTTTTAGGAGGAGTCGCAAATGTATTATTCCAAATACTAGTGTATCGATGTTTTGAACGAATTTGTGTGATATGAAAGATGACTCCTAGACAATCCACACATTTTTGTTTATATTTTATGAAACTCTTTAATAAAAACTGTCTGTTGGCATATATATATATATATATATATATATATATATATATATATATATATATATATATATATATATATATATATATATATATATATATATATATATATACATATATATACATATATATACATATATATATATACATATATATATATATATATATATATATATATATGTATATACATACATACATATATGTATATATATACATACATACATATATGTATATATATATATATGTATATATATATATATATATATATATATATATATATATATATATATATATATATATATATATATGTATATATATGTGTGTGTGTGTGTGTGTGTGTGCGTGTGTGTGTGTAATAATAAAATTCTATTAAATAAAATTCTAGTTTAAATTTAGAATCGCTGCCCGTTGATTTATTTTTTCCCTCGCATTGGGACGTACTGTAACTTCTAGAATAAACTAGAAATAATTAAAGTGAAATGATTGGTTACCGGAATAACATCGTTCCTGGAGCCATGCTCCTTCCCATAATACTTAAAAACGGCCTAGCTCACAGATTTCGAAGCTTTTCCTTTGAGAACGCTATGTAATATAACATGAAATATTTTGTATTCTTTTTCCCTTCGGGATTTGTGTCTTATTTGGTGTTCCAAATAACAGATGTTTTTTAAGTCTGCATCAATCAATTCGGCTATATTATTCTGCAGTATTTTTAATTTATGTGGACGTTATATTAAATTATCATATATATATATATATATATATATATATATATATATATATATACATTCGTTGTCAAATCAACAAAATTAAAAAACAAAAACAAAAACTAGAGATGTATAACAGAATTTAAGAAGTCAACTTTGACAGAGACGAAGGAATACAGAAGATGGATTTTATATTTAATAATTTGGTCACTATTATAAAAGTCGGTACTATTGTAAAAGTCTCAGATTATTTTTTTCTCAAAATGCATTTAAGTGTTAAACGGGGATAGCTGATATTTATTTTATTATGGAAATAGTTTTTAGAAAGAAATTCCAGAATATGAATATCAGACGTTTGTATGTTAAAATTGTTATTGTAAGAAATAAACCAATCACAATACACTAATGAAGTACTGAAGTAACCCTCAATTTAATTTACCGTGCTAACTAAACTTGGAGAGTTTTGACTTCTAGAATATATATATATATATCCTTTGCACGTATTTGACATGCTTTAAATGAAGCCATCAACAAACTCTACCCTTTAAAGTGCATACTTTTAAAATTCAGGTCGTCACTTCCCCTGCACAGTAATTTTCATTAACACTTCTGTTAAAATTACATCCCAGAAAACACCGCTAGATAATCAAGAGTCCTTAATGAAACCTAAACAATCAAACTGCTAAATGAACGTTGAAATGTTTGCTCTAACAGTGTTGTATTAAAGGTTACCTTGCGTTAAAATAGATTTTAACACCGGATACTGACTTTGTTAGCAGAATATTTTAGGTAATTTATCCTTTTTTTAACTGCACTTTTTTTTAAATGGTACTTCAACACACACTTGAATTTTTTAGTATTAGCAAAAGCACTACAAAACATTTTTAATTATACTTGAATAAATATACATGGTTTAAGAGTTCTAATACCGATAAAAATGAAGCACTATTTAAAATTAAAGTTCTATTTCGCTAAAACACTCAAGTATATATGTATAATTAAAAAACGAAATGAACATTTAAGCAACTATTTCGTTTCAGTAATCAAAGTCTGTATTATCTTTGAATTTACTAGCAATCATAAATATAGAGGGAAAGTATTGTATTGCAGAGTAAGTTATTTTAAACATACTTCTTACGTTAAATAACATACTTCTTCCCAGAATTCAATAAATAATGCAGAAAGAATATGTTAACATGCATACTTATGGGAGTGTTTTGAATAGCTAAACGTGCAAGTAACGTAATTTTCTCGAAACATAATTTCCTGACTCACTATTTCCTTAGGCTATTAACGTGAAACTAAGATGAGTTAAGTACACAAATTCCCTATGAGTTATTATTTCAAGGCTGATAATTTATATCTCCTTAAAGTAGTGCAATGATTGGAAATTCTGGATGCATTCTAAAATAGAAATATAGGGATGCTGGAGCTTTTAAGAAAGTTTGAATAAACATTCTTTATAAGAAAAGCTCAACTAAAATGCTACCTGATGAGGTAAATAACAGGAAATAAATTTTCTAAAGGAATGGGATAAACCGGGATATAGCTTCTTTCCTAAACTTCGGAACTATCAATTAAATGATTCCATTAGTTTATTATCCACGCGAAGAATGGAAAATAATATTATTTACTTCCTATAAGTTCTCTTTGATGGTATTACAGGAGTACTGTTATTTCTTATACTCAGTATTATTTTTGCATGTTATAATTTATATCTGTTTAACTTAGTGAAAGAACTGGAATTTATGGAAACACTCTAAAATAAAGAAGATATATAGCTTTTAAGAAAGTTCTAACAAATGTGTCTCCTTTTAAGAAGATATCAATTAAAATGTTATTTAATGAGGCAAATAACAAAAAATACATATGATAGGGGATAAACTTGGATATAAGTTGTTTCCGAAACTTTGGAGCTACCAATTAAATGATTGCACTAGATTATTATTCTAGTTCAGATTTGGAAGATAAACATCATTTACAAAAAAGAACTACTAATAGATTTTTTAGTATTCAGAAAAGAATATTTCTTTATGCCATTATTTATACAAAATCATGCTTTTGATATTAGCATTTCCCAAAAACCACATTTCAAGACAAAATGATGTCTTTATAACTGCATATTTTTACGGTTATAAGACAAACAAAACGCTTTAAAGCTAATTTTTACAAGTTCATTAACCCCTTCCGGTAAAATGACGAGTCGAGCTCGTCATTAGTTTTTCATTCCATACCGCACAATGACGAGCTACACTCGTCATGCGATTAAAGTTACTGTTAAATATGATAATTAATTTAGTTTAAAATTTCTAATGTACTGAATTTGGCAACACTTTTATCACTTGTGAAAATCGCAAGTCACTATTGCATATTGTTTACTTAGAATTTCTTGGTACAAGTCATTGCCAAATTAATGAGTCAGAATAAAAGAATACCCAATAAGAAATGCTGTGTGTGTTACAAGAATCAAATTAAAAGTGAGACTACTTGGCGGTGTAAACAATTAAGAATTCCTTTGCACTTTGTTTTGAAAAGTACCACTAACTTGAAGACTATTATCTGTATACCTTATTAACTTTTTGCTTTGATATTTTCTTAATTTTACTGTTTCTGATATTATTTAACACTATGTAAAAAGTGGATTTTAATTAAGAATATGTAAGAATTGTAAAATGAAACAAGTTTTTTAAATAAAAATTAAATGGTTATTTCATGCACAGTTTTTCATTATTAAATCATACCGGAAGGGGTTAATAAGGCTCTAATTAAAAATTGCATTTATTACACATGTAATAGTAGCAGCCTTTATTATGAAGCACTATGTCAGTTTAGTTTGTATGTCGAAATCTAATTAGATAACGTCTTACTGCTTAAAGTGAACTCTGCCTGCAAACGATCCAAACTTTTGAGTCCAGGATTCAAATGAAACGTTACATCAAATGGGTTACATTTAGGTCAGGATAACTGAGGATTTATTTAAATAAGGAAGAAAATTTCTATATCAACTTGTCAAATTAAAACTTAATATGTTTTTATGCTTTGACTAAATCATGTCGGATGATAACACCAACTTTGTTTGGTAACACATTTCGGTGTGGCAGTCTACGGGGTCCATTCATTTTTCTGGCATGTGCTATCAGAAGAAGGTAAGGATAAGTTAAGTAGCAGTACCTAATTATTTGGTGTATTGCAAAAAAGATTACAGAACTCCGAAACAAACAAAAACTACCCATTCAGTTGCATTGATACAAATAATAGATTTTATTTTACAGCATAATATATACAAGATTTTTAAATTTTTTTATGCGTTTAATCATTTGAATTTTTAAATTTCAGATAAAATTTAAATTTTAGATTTAGATATTGATATAGATATTGTGGTGCAATTTGTTAAAAAGATTAAATTCTAGGGTAATACTTGTTGATGGAGCTGTCTACAGGATCAAATATCTCCTCTGGCATATGTTATTGGAGTAGTAGTAGTATCTAAGTAGTAGTAGCAAACCATGTGGTGTATTACAAAAAAGACTACAGAGTTCCAACCCAAACCCAAATCACTCCAATAAATTGAATTCATACAAGTAATAGATTTCATTTTCCGTTATGATAAATACAAAATTTTTAAGTTTTAAATATCTCTTATGCTTTTAATCATTTGGGTTTTAAAATTTTAGATAAATTTTCAGTTTTAGGTTTAGAGAGTTGTGAAGTTATTTTGGTGCATCTTCATGAAAACTTATTTTCCTGGGTACTACGTTTCGATGTTACAGCCTACAGAGTCAAATCCTTATCTGTTTTTGGAATAGGGTAGGGTAAAGTTAAGTGGTAATATTTAATTATTTGTCATATTTATAAAAATGATCATAGCACTCTAAACCAAAAACCATCCAATAAATTGCATTAATACGATTAATAGATTTCGTTTTGCAGTACGATAAATACAAAATTTCTAATTTTTTTAGAATTCTTTATGTTTTTAATTATTTCAATTTTAAAAATTTTGAATAAATTTTTAATTTTATATTTAGAGCTTAAAAAGATATTTTGATGCAGTTTGGCGAAAAAGTTGATTTCTAAAGCATATATAAATTTACATATTTTTTCAAAATATACTTTCTGGGTAATTAACTTGCTTTTCAGTCGATGGATCATTTTTTTGGTTTTGTGTATTATATATACACACACACACACACACACATATATATATATATATATATATATATATATATATTATATATATGTATATATATGTATGTATATATATATGTATATATGTATATATATATGCATATATATATGTATATATATACATGTATACATATATATATACATATATATATATATACATATATATATATATATATACATATATATATATATATATATATATATATATATATATATATATATATATATATATATATATATTAATTTATTAATTTATATCTTTAAATCACATAACTAAAAGATTATTTTTTTCAGAGCCCTATGAAAAAAATATTCTGTTCTTAACAGATTGACATTTTTATTTTTAATGAATTAAATTTAAAAGGTTTGTTACAGTGAAGATTTTTATCCGCTGGAGTGCTTCTTCAATTAGATGAACTTGAAAAAGAATACACAATAATAATTTCTTTCACTTTAACATAATATTGTGCTATTAATGAAGCGCCATAATGATAATTGATCATCAGCATTATTAATAGCTGCAACAATACTTCAATGCAAATGAGAGAATAATCTATTTTCGCGAACTTGTTATAATAATCAGTAAGGCTGTGTGTCCAGTATTGATTGCTTTAATTTTTATATGGATTTCAGTGGCATCCCTTGCAGAAGTAATTCTTATTAGACTTAAATGGGAGATATATTTAATATATTTATTTATTTTCAGTCTTAGTAAATGTATCATAGCTTATGAGCGTTGGTGTATTTAAAGTTAAGAGGATTAAAGTATGTTTACATGTGTATAAACAATACTTTATTTATTCCCTGATTAATTAGTGCCACCAAGTCAATAAATAGATAAACTCTTAATCTTTATTTCTCGAAACACTTTTCAGGCAGCCTACTTACCATGTCCATAACGGGTGAGCGGTGTGAGAATCAAGGAATAGGTAAAGAGTTTTAAATTTTCTCCTTTTGGTGGGGGTGGGGGTTTCCATGACAGCTGTACAGAATTGGAGGTTAATTTGTCGACCAGAACTTCTAGAGGTGCTGATAAGTCTGGAAAATAAACAAACAGAAAAATGTTTCAAATAAAATTTGGCATAAGATTTTTATAATAGTTAAATAAGTCATAAAACAAGTTGTTTTTTTTATATAAATAATCGGGGTTGTATTGTATTTAACCATGGGAGTTTAAACCAGTGGTTTAAACCGGTTTGAGTCATCCTGGTTAATATCAATTTTGACCAGTTTGGACCACTGAAATTCACTTTTTAATATATTTAATACTAATCGAACATAGTTTACTAGCATATTATAAAGGTAAGTTACATTAAAGCCATGAATTGCTTTGGTATGGTTTCAGTTATAACAAAATTATGGTGATTGCAGTTAAAATGGCTATAAATTAATAACAATTTTAATTGTAAAATGTCATGTTATTTGTTTTAATTTTAAAATGTCATGTTATTTGTTTTAATTTCAAAATGTCATGTTATTTGTTTTAATTTTAAAATGTCATGTTATTTGTTTTAATTTTAAAATGACATGTTATTTGTTTTAATTTCAAAATGTCATGTTATTTGTTTTAATTTTAAAATGTCATGTTATTTGTTTTAATTTTAAAATGTCATGTTATTTGTTTTAATTTCAAAATGTCATGTTATTTGTTTTAATTTTAAAATGTCATGTTATTTGTTTTAATTTCAAAATGTCATGTTATTTGTTTTAATTTTAAAATGTCATGTTATTTGTTTTAATTTTAAAATTACATGTTATTTGTTTTAATTTTAAAATGTCATGTTATTTGTTTTAATTTTAAAATGTCATGTTATTTGTTTTAATTTCAAAATGTCATGTTATTTGTTTTAATTTCAAAATGTCATGTTATTTGTTTTAATTTTAAAATGTCATGTTATTTGTTTTAATTTCAAAATGTCATGTTATTTGTTTTAATTTTAAAATGTCATGTTATTTGTTTTAATTTCAAAATGTCATGTTATTTGTTTTAATTTTAAAATGTCATGTTATTTGTTTTAATTTTAAAATGTCATGTTATTTGTTTTAATTTCAAAATGTCATGTTATTTGTTTTAATTTTAAAATGTCATGTTATTTGTTTTAATTTCAAAATGTCATGTTATTTGTTTTAATTTTAAAATGTCATGTTATTTGTTTTAATTTTAAAATGTCATGTTATTTGTTTTAATTTTAAAATGTCATGTTATTTGTTTTAATTTTAAAATGTCATGTTATTTGTTTTAATTTTAAAATGTCATGTTATTTGTTTTAATTTTAAAATGTCATGTTATTTGTTTTAATTTTAAAATGTCATGTTATTTGTTTTAATTTTAAAATGTCATGTTATTTGTTTTAATTTTAAAATGTCATGTTATTTGTTTTAATTTTAAAATGTCATGTTATTTGTTTTAATTTTAAAATGTCATGTTATTTGTTTTAATTTTAAAATGTCATGTTATTTGTTTTAATTTTAAAATGTCATGTTATTTGTTTTAATTTTAAAATGTCATGTTATTTGTTTTAATTTTAAAATGTCATGTTATTTGTTTTAATTTTAAAATGTCATGTTATTTGTTTTAATTTTAAAATGTCATGTTATTTGTTTTAATTTTAAAATGTCATGTTATTTGTTTTAATTTCAAAATGTCATGTTATTCGTTTTAATTTTAAAATGTCATGTTATTTGTTTTAATTTCAAAATGTCATGTTATTTGTTTTAATTTTAAAATGTCATGTTATTTGTTTTAATTTTAAAATGTCATGTTATTTGTTTTAATTTTAAAATTTATGCCTTTAATTACAACTTATGTTTTTAACTTCAACTCATGTTTTATGTTTTTAATTGTAACACATTTTTTATTTTTTTAACTGCAACTCATATTTTATGTTTTTTACTGAAACTGGATTACATTTTTACAATTGCATGTGCATGGTAATTTTTAAAATTCAAACATTATTATTATACTGTATAAGCATGTTAAATGTCATGAACTTGTTAGTATAATATTTTGTTTATCTATACTACTCTTTTTATTGCTTATTAAAAGTCACTTCTAATTACAAAAGATATTATATATTAAAATTAAGACCATTTAAAACTATTTATAACAATTCTGACCACTTCTGACCATCTTTTTACCCTTTTTGACCAGTTTTGGACGGTTAAAACTACTTTTATCCAGTGTCCTGGTCAAAATTACAACCCTGGAAATAAAACAAACAAAATCATACGGGAATTAACAAAAAGATGCATGGTGGCCACACGTAATAAGTGGAATATATTATATGAGTTCATAGTAATTGTTTACTCACAATCTCTTAAATAATTCTAAAAATAGTTTGATCTAAGATTCTGTTTCTTCAAAATAATTTTATTATTTTAAATACTAGAACATACACTTTTATCAGGTTTACAGTTTTACGCTACATACTGCTATCTAATATATACCTCAAATTCTAATTGATCATAAATTTGAAGAGGAATCATTCCCCTAGACATTTTTATGCTAAATGTAAACAGTAGTTTTGCCTAAAACAGTTCTCAAAGATGACTTTTATACCTAATAAATATTCACTAGATGGATATTCAGAATAATACTGAATTGTAAAAAGTTATTATCTTTTGACAAAGATATTTTTAAAAAATCCTCAGTAATCTTAATCGCGTATAGAAACCACAATATGAATTATCTTTGTCTTGAAAGAAACACTAAAAAACTTTTTACAAATAATTTTGCCTAAAACAGTTCTCAAAGATGGCTTTTATACCTAATAAATATTCACTAGATGGATATTCAGAAACATACTGAATTGTATAAGCTATTATCTTTCGACAAAAATATTTAAAAAAAAATCCTTATAATCTTAATCACGTATGCAGGAACCACAATATGAATTATCTTTGTCTTAAAAAAAAACAAACACTATAGCACTTTTTTACAAATAACACTTTTACAAGCGTCTCCACGATTTTTTATTTTAATATATAGTCATTGTTCAAGAAATTCAAAACATTGTTCAACTTTCAATTTAAAGCAATAAAAAAAAGAAACTGTACTGCTTAAAAATAGTATTATATATTTCGCTTAAAATACTACAAATGCTTATATTTAAAGTTTAATAAATATTCGATTTTCAGAGCTACAAACTTAAAAGATTATTAGCCTTATATATGTGTATCAAAATAACGTAACGTTATTATTGTGACGATTTTTTGATGATTAATCTTGCAGATAATTATACTAAATTTTTATATATTTTTACGCTAAATATTTAGTAAGTAATCAATAATACATAAAAGCCATTTCTGATAATGATTATTTTTAGTAAACAACATTATTAGAAATGGCGTTTATGTATCCTTAACACATTTTAAACACTCACTGCACAGAATTTAGGGAGCTTAGTAAATTGTAAAAAAACCTATTAACTATTATCATAGAGATTTATTATACTAAATATTTATATATTTTTAAGCTAAATGTTTAGTAAGTAATCAATAATACATAAAAGCCATTTCTGATAAGGATTATTTTTAGCAAACACTAATTATCAGAAATGGCTTTTATGTATCCTTAACACATTTTAAACACACAATGAAGAGAATTTACGAAGCTTAGTAAATTGTAAATAAATCTATTAACTATTATCATAGAGATTTATTATACTAAATATTTATATATTTTTAAGCTAAATGTTTAATAAGTAATCAATAATATATAAAAGCCATTTCTGATAAGGATTATTTTTAACAAACACTCATTATCAGAAATGGCTTTTATGTATTCTTAACACATTTTAAACACTCAATGAAGAGAATTTACGAAGCTTAGTAAATTGTAAATAAATCTATTAACTATTAACATAGAGATTTAAAACATCCTCAAAATTACTAATTGTATCTTCACGTAAACACATTGTGGGTTTTCCTTTCCTTGAAGTGCACTGTTCAAAAGTTGCAGAACTTATAGACCACAGCCGTGAAAAACAAAATTTCTCCATTAAGCTGTTTATCAAGTTTGGAAATATCTCAAGATCGCCCATTAAACCTTTCAATCTCTCATCTTGTGCTTGGGCTGATTTCATTATCGGAGCATCAGGTTCAACCGTCTGTCGTATCACGTCAGGGGAGAGAAGACAGGTTTCAAACACCCCACCCCTTTTCCCGTTTTAAAATCATGAGTCATGGCCGCGGCTTCATCACTTAATTTTCATTTAAGATCCAGTCTACGAGAACACTGCTGACTCATCCCCGTAAAGCTGGACTGCTCTCCCGTCCAATGTCTCTTTTTTTTTTTACAAGGGATAAGTGCTGAATAAGGGAAGGCAAGTTGTAGGTACGATTCCCTAAGGTAAACTAGGGGTCCGGAAATAGGCGGTATATATCCTGGAAGTGGACATTTTGTTCGATTATGTACAGAATCAAATACTTTCGGGGACCACAAAGTAATAAAGAGATGTAACAAAATACAAATGACTTTTACACGTAGGTCATCATTTGTAGAAGTGTATCTAAGATTATTTGTTGTAATATTTATTAACTTTTTCCCGATATTTAAAACTCACTTAGAATATGAAATTTTAAGTAAAAAATAAATATAAAATACTAGACTATCTATTTCACATTTAAAAAAAGGCTGTTATAATTTGCTGTTAAAAATAAGACATGTTTTATTGTTTTAGTTTAGCAAAAATTTAATTTTCAGAAATAAAAAATTTAAAAGTCTATATGCTATATGTATGTGTATGAAAGCAACATATCATTAATATTATCAATTTATTCGCTCATTAATCTTACGTAATTTTAACTTAAATTCATTTTACAAATAGTTTCAATTATAAAGGACTTAAAATAAAAGAATATGTGTTCTTTTTTACTGTATAATAAGTAAACATAAAATACATTTGATTTCCTAAAGGTACTTTACGTTTTTCATACATTTGTTAAACGAAATACCTAACAGATTGTTATTCGCCTACATTACTTTGTGCAAATATTCAAATAATAAAATCTGCAAAGTAACATATACACGAAGAACAAAATTTCAAATTTAGAAAATTTACTGTAAATATATGAAAAAATGAAGAATTCTATTCAGAAAATTTATCACTACTAAAATGAGATTTAAACTTCTTGTTAATGCACGTAGCAAAATTTATAGGTTATAAAAATTTATTTTTACAAAAAAAAAATTAATAATACATCATTTGATAAATTTTAAAGCTATATTTTGCTTAAAAGGTTTAGTAACATTTACAACAATCTTGTTTACAATGAAAATATTATTCGGTGAAATGTTTCTAACATTCAGGGCGGGAAGGAGAGATGCGCTATTATTTAACGGCTATAAAATTTGAAAAAATCAAATTTAGATTCAACCTTCTATAACTTGAAATCATTTATTTAGAAAAATGAAATTTCCTGGTTACCTTTTTTAGAGTAGCTTTGTTCTTTAATTATATGGTGTCAATCATTTTTTACAACAAGAACATTAACAGAAAGCTTTAAAATAATAACATTCTGATGAATATTTGTTTAGAGTTCTCTCATTCAATACAACAACACTCTTTTTTATGAATATATAAATATTTTTCTTGATACTAAAGCAATGTAGTTTACTGTAAAAGGCTAACTATCGTGTTATTTTAGTAATTAAATTTTAACTACAGCTAAATAAATCCCATAATTTTTTTTAATTTCTAAAATAGATTTTTTTATAAAATATTTCAGGTACATATTATAGTTTACTTAACCACAAATCATATTGCTTTAATTTGTACTAAAATTTGTATATATTTAATAGAATAAACGTAAAGTTTTGATCACAGTCTACTAAAAAAAAATGTATTTAGAATATTGACAGTAATAGATTTTCCGTTTAATCTGGAAAACTTTTGATACCAAGTAATCAAAGTTAAAAGCTAGCGTAACATTCAGTAAAATCTGAATTTTATAAATATTTAATATTTGCATATTGATTTAATTTGTACTAAAATTTGTATATACTCAATAGAATAAACTTAAAGTTTTGAGCACAGACAACTGAAAAAAATGTATTTAGAATATTGACAGTAACAGACTTTCTGTTAAATCTGGAAAACTTTTGATACCAAGTAATCAAAGTTAAAAGCTACCGTAACATTCAG
>CM063498.1:105263405-105270905 GCA_032207245.1 Pardosa pseudoannulata | reverse complement strand
CATAATCTGTTTCTTTTATATTTTTGTGTGTGTATTTGGATACGTTATACATTTTTTTCAAGTGTATAGGCTAGCAATGCAAGAAGAAAAAACAGAGAAAAAATTCTTTTATGTTAGAGATATTCAATGATAACTTTTTAACCCTCTAAGCGGTTCGCACGTACAATTCCGCCAAAACAATGATATATTCAAAGCGGTTGTCACGTACAATTTTCGACTTCCAAAAACGTTCCGAAAAAGGATGTATTACACATTTCTGCCAGTGTTTTTCCCCATGGAATTTTGAGGTAGAAGGGTCAGGTCGATTGTTTAGGAACTGCACCCCTACTCCCTAAGGCACAAAGAAGCTGATAAATTTTCATGGCTTTGTAAATCTCTATTTCGAATATTTCGTTTGCGGTATCAGGTGTATCTCTAATTGAACCTCTTAAATAGCTTGGATGACTTTTGTAAAAAAAATAAATCATTCTCTTAAAGAATAATTTTATTTGCACTTTTAGAATCCATTATTTCTTATGGGATTATCTTGACAAGCTTTATGCTACGAGACTTGACGAGCTTTATGTGTATTAAAAATTAACAATCTATAATGTCTATTTATATATCTATTTATATCCGGAAGTCAAGGGATAATAACGAGGGTGGGTTTCCCATATTCCAATCTAGTGACAAAAGGTGAGGTAAAAAATCATAGAACACTTTGGTCACTGACACAATAAAACTTTAGCGTATTTTTTGGAGACTTTTTTACCTCGGTGTGTTCCACTCGGAGGGTTAAAATATTTTATAATTTTCTTACAGAATAGAAATTGAGACAAATTTCTTAAAAGGTATTTGTTGTTTCTTGAATCACTTGTTTATCAAAATACATACAATTCTCTAAACTCTCCATTTTCTTGTTTAATATTGGAAAACGTGATATGAAATTTCGTCATAAAAATACCTTAGAATGACACAGAATATTGCTTTTGTTTATAATGCCTACTATTCTGTCAATGTTTACTTGATCAAGTAGATATTTTCAAAAAATCCCCTGCAGTTTAGTTTTTATACCATATATAAAATATCCCAACATTTACAATAAAATTCCTCTTAATGCCTCAAGCTTGAGCATGTATATATGCTTATGCATTGATTTTGAATTTTTCGGTTTCGTCACTCTTTGTTAATTCCCATCTGTCAAACTCTACCACCATATCTTGTTTTATAACAGCTCTAAACCCTCAGCGTATATTTCCTCCCCTCTCAATCGAATCCCGTATTAAAACTCTGAGAGCTCTTACCCTACATCTCTTGTTTCGAATTTGCATAAATATGATGAAAGGGTTAAGCTTCTCAAAATGAATCGACAGTGAACTTCCATGAAACAAAAAATGAAGGGACGGCGGCGAAATTGAAGTAGGAAGTTATACAGGAACTGAAAACCTCTATAAGGTTTACAAAATCTTGCTTTGAAATATATTTGAAATAGAATGATCTCATACTTTCATGTCATTCCCCGAGAGCTTTGCTCAAGGCAAATATGTAAATGTGCTTTAAATTAGTATGAAATGCAGTTTTTATTTGATTGAAAACGTAGCATGAAATTAGTAATATTTATTAACGATAATCACTTAAATTCTACGACAGAAAATATTTTAAATGTAATTCAACAACCATTTCATTAATTTTGATCTTTACAATTTTGAAAGAATACAAAATTGAGCCTTTAGTAATTTATAAAATTGTATCATAACATATGCAATAATGCTAGGGCTTAACCTTATCATTCTTAACTTTTATTTAAATCTTGTTAACACGAAAAAGTGAGGATTCATAGCGTAAATAGATTGAACGCTTTCTCTAGATAGATAAAGGTAAATTTATTATTTTAACTTTATTTTCTAACTTAAATATTTATAAAGAAATTATTTATTTATCGATGGAATTTTTGATAACACAATAAAATTGTTGCGTCTGTTAAGCATATTATTAGATATTCGCGATATATTACAAAGTATAGGAATAAATTTCACATCTATCCTTACGAAGTTATAAACTTATTCAACGAAAGTCATTTTACATTTAATTATTCTAGTTGTTTCAATAAACTAACCAAAAAGTTAAAGAAATGCTTATGATAAATTGTATATTTATTAAGAATTTAACAGCTATCAGACTTGATAAACCTAAATTTAAATAATACGAGCATCAGTGTAACAATTTAAGTTTAAAAAACTGTGTAGTAAAAAACAAAAATCTCTAGATGCACTCAGTGTTTTATAAATATTTATCTAACTTATAAATATTTATCTATTTTTTAAATGGTTTTAAGAACAAAAGCTGCAGAAAAAGCATAAAATAGATGAAAAATTTCAACCAAAATATGCGGGTTATATAAAGATATTCATTTTTTGCCACTTAAAGTACTCGTGTTAAATTAAATTTTATGATTTAAGATTTGATGTTTCTGTACCAGGAATATCCAGTTATTTAATTTTTTCCTGATAGTGTTTTTGAGTTCAATTTCATCTCTTTTTTTCACATTGAAATGTATTTTTAATGGTTAAAGTCATTGATGTCAAATTATTTTTTTAAATATTTTTTATCAAGTAATCAATATTTATATTTTTTATTCGGTGTATCTCATTATTTATCTTAGCTATCTTTAAATAATCTTTCCAGAAATGAAACTACTTTCATCTTAGAGGAATGCCAATATTAATTGCCAAATATCGCCACATAGAGTCCTTTGTGTATCAGTTTATGTTTCTTAAGTCCAGGTTACCAAAAAAGTTACCGAATATAATTATTTTTAGTAAAACATTTGTCAGGGAGCGAAGGGTTCAGTACGTTTGGTAATTTTTTTGGTAGTCAGTATATGAAAAACGTAAAATTCAATTAAAATGCGTTATTTATTTTATGAATATAAGTTATTTGTTTTTAAAATTTTTTTTGCTGGATATAATATAGATTAAAATTTAATTTGTGGCCTAAATATAATTTTATTACTATATTCATATCATTATGGTTTTTTTTAAATTACTCGGAATTTGATAACTTCTCGATTTAATGAAATAATTAAGCAAAATTATTCCCCTGTGCATTGCTATTTTATAAAGTAAATAAATTCATGTTGATGTTCGATAGATGAAGCAAGAAAAGAAATATGCAGATGATGCAAGGATAAAAATAGTGTTAAAACTTTAATCAGAAGTATATTCGTAATATGCTGTATAAGTGACATTTTTAATAATATTAATAATAAGCATAACTATTTTTAGGTTAGTATTACAATCATATGTTAATTTTTACTGTGCTACAATACAGGCGAAAATTTAATAGATTTAAAAAAATCAATTAAATTCTTGTGAATTACTTAAAATAAAGCATTATGAAATAACATTATACCTATAACAAAATCATCATCGATTAACGAAGTATTGATTTTTCAAATAACAATATAATGTTAACAACACAAACCCCTTGGACCTCGAATACAAGTAAAATGAGATTCAGCTCCAAAAACAAAGTATAGTAAAATTTCATTCTTTTTAAAAACCTAGTTTTAAAAGGTTACCTTTTCAGCACACGGTAAATATTTTCCTAACATTTCTCCACTGAATACGTTAACAATCTTATCCAGTTCCTTTGCAAATGAAAACATTGAACCTTGTTATTTTAAAACTCTGCATTACAGTTCTTGGAAGAGCTTAAAAGGACTTAACAATCTGGGGAAAAAAATACTAAACACCGCCCATTTTGGCGGATTTTAGGTTTCAGCCATTCTTTAATATCAGTAAAGGACTAAAAAAGATTTTCAAAGGAATCGGGGAACATTAAGAATCTTGATGCAACATAAAAACACCGTAAGTATGTCAACTACATTTTTCTTAAAATACGTTGAACTCGTCTGAAGTCCATTTTATCTTCAGCACCATAAAAGTTTCGAATTGTACTTTAATCTTTAATCCTTTACATTATTTTAATGTGTCGTAAAGTAAACATGGTCTAACTACTCTAAATGGAGAGGGCTTTAGATGTAAGACTTAAAAAGAGAAATGGTGCTTTTTAGAAATATATACTAAATCATTTATCACGTGTTTAATTGAAAACTGTGTATAGTAGCATAATGTAACTTGTAATTCTATTTAAAAGAAATTTCATATTCTTTAATCAATCCCAAGTTTTTCTCATAAGAGTTATGTAATATACTATTAATGCATATTGCTCTAAAATGAAAATTTAAGCAGAGTAATTCCACTGAACCTTATCAAATCCGGACGTGCAAAATTCATAATGTCCCAAAATCCGGACATTCTGTTTTAAGTCATTTAAAAAGAAAATAAATTTTATACCTTATGATTAAAACGGGATCTTCTTCTTATGTAATTTTACGTACCTATAACGTTTATTTTCTACATAAATTTTGTAAGTTGTAATTTACAATTTTTTATATCAGATTGCCAGCCGTGGTACTTTTTTAATGATCTCTAATGGCAAAGCTTTATTCATTTCATTGAATTTCCTGCACTCAATCACTTGTAAATATCAAAGGAAAAAACTGATGGTTTGTCCTAGGAAATATCCATGTGTGAGTCAGATACACATTTGAAACTAATGCACTAGTGTAGTGATTGCAAATTTGAACCACAGAAAGAGAATGAAGATATGAAATAATAAAAAGAATTCACATCTTCATTCTATTTCTTGGGATGCCAGAGTTATCATATATCTGGGTGTTTTAAAAGAGTTTCAGATGTAAAATGTTCAGAAACAAGCAATACAGGGTGGAGGCTGTTATGATAATTCTTTTATAGAAGAAAAATCCCGAAAGGTTCGAAATCTATAAAGGTCTAAAATTTAGAATCACTAAAGTACAGGAAATTCTAGATTTGAGCTCTTTACTGAGCAGGTGTTGGATAAAATGTCTCTATAGAATATCGCTTCCAAACAGATGCATATATATACATATAGAGCGCCAAATTAGAAGTAAAAGCGAATGTGGTGTTAAAACGCTTTGTCTTTAAGTATAATTTAATAGAAACCCTTGGGTTGGTTGTATCAAAGCCATTTTCAATAAGGGTTGGGGTGCGGGTTCATTCTACGCATTTCAAAACTTTCAGACTATATTCATATGTACTTTATATATTCATGTTTTTTAATTCTGTACATCCTCACTTCATCCAATTATCAAAAAGTGTTTTTTCAAAGAAATCCCATTTTGTAAAGAAATGAACTTATTAGTACACGTATTGACATAATTTGGTATGAAATATATATTTAAAGTTAAAACGTAGATATTATTTTTATTTTTTATTTGACATGTATTTTTTTTACCGTCTGTAGACAATGTTTTCTGTTGCCATGATTTGTAAACAATTACGTTATTTGTATTTTGTTCTGCGTATTAAAAAAATAATAACTGCTCAATAGATGTAGTTACTGTTGCATAACGAATAATTTTATTTAAAAAAATTAATTGCAAGATATCAGATTGCATTTTATACATGTAATAAATTTTACTGCCTCCTGTAATCCTACTATATACATATACAAATAAAAGGTATTCAAGAAATAAAATAAAGAGAGGAAATTTTATTTATTAGAAGAATTGTTGTGTCTTTATTTCAACCATGTTTCACTTTTTTTTATGCGACAGTGACACTAATTATTAACATTGGAGTTCGAATTTCCAAACTGAAGCATAGTTCTTCTTTTTTATTATATATTTCTGTACATATTTAAATACTGAAGTATAACTTGATATCTCCTTCATCTTACTCGAACATTGTCATAAAACCCTTTTTACTTACAATGAAGAAGAAAATGCAATCACTTGTATAGTACCCCCATAAAGGGGGAGGTATACAAGGTATTCAGTTTATGTCTCCCACCTTTATTTAATAATAGCCAATGTCATTCTCAGTATCATCAGATAACAAGTATGATAGATTTCGTTAAGATTGAAATCATCTTTAGAATTACATTAAATGAGCGAAAACTTGATTTATTGGATGTGCGTTGCAATTGGTTTACAATCTGGAAAGCCACATCTATGTCTAAGTTTAGGTGCAACTTACACACAATTTATATAATTTTTTGTCATATTTCACAGCAAAATATAGGATCCCGTCATATATCTATGCGTATTATTTGAGTAAATAAGTTATTAAAAATTTATCATTTAGAAACATAAAACTTCAACTTCTTGCTCTACTTTTAAGAAACATTTCCTTGGTACAACAATATTTAGCATCAGTTCTTCAACATTTTCACCACCTCACCCCTGAAATACTCTATGGAAACCTCGGGTGCTTTGTATTTGAGGATCGTGGAGATAGAATTGGTGACACCTCCAGAGATATACGATAATCCTTAGTATATTTCAAAAGTATCACAGTGATGAGTGTACGGTTAAATTTTAACTTTCAAAGTATATTCATGTCTTCTTTATTTATTCCACTGTTTTTCTTGATTGTTTCAATGGCAATCCTAGTGTACACTCGTGATACCCGAGATCGCTGCGACATCCATTTTGAGAACCATGCAAGTAAAGAATCAGTCTCACTTCCAGGTAAAACACAATAATCCTTAGCACGAGAGTGATACAGTGGTGAGGGTACAAAACTTATATTTTAACTTTTAAAATATCTTTATGCCTTTTTTAATTATTTTTCAGGTATTCTTGATTGTTACCACGACACCCTTGGCTTACGCTCGTGGCAACCCATATAGACCAATTTTGAGAACAGTGGAGGTAGAGTATTGATATCATATTCAGCTAAGTATGATAACCTTTAGAACGTGTCGAGAGTATCACAAAGGTGGAAAGACAAAATGTTGACTTAAAAGAAAATATTGAAGTATATTTATGCCTTCTTAAATTATTTTAGCTTTTTCTCGATTATTACTGTGGAACCCTTACCATATGCCCCTGGCACCTCAGAGATCCCCATTTCAGAAAAACAACTATAAAGTTTTGCACAAATTCTTCGTTTTTGTCCCATTACCTTTACTAACTTAAAACGAAAAATCTTACAAATGCGGAAACTCATGGAATTTTCAGAAAAACTCCGATAAAAACAGAAAACTACCAACATTTTCAATATTGTTTTGGCTTTAGTAAGAACGTTGTCAACAAGCAGGCAAGTACATTATGATCATTTTGAAGCCACAGATATTTTACTTACTTTTACCTCCCCACACTTTATTTCGTAACTGCAAATATTGATTCGCTCTCACGCCATACAATCCTAACACTGCTCTAGGCAGAAAACAAAAGACGATGTAGTAAGGGCCTGGGAAAAACCCTTAATAGAATCTTTAGCTCCACATCAAGAATTCAATGTCTTTAGAAATCTCGTTTGTTCAACCACGGAATTTCATTCGAAAAAGATGAACGAATATATCACTAAATGTCAACGGAGTAATCATGGAATCAAAGAAATAGTTGTAGTTTTGTTTCGTAAACAAAGAATTTTAAGAAATAAAAAGAATTTCGTTAAAAAGAATGTGCAC
>CM063498.1:105248405-105258405 GCA_032207245.1 Pardosa pseudoannulata | reverse complement strand
TAATAATAAGCGATTGATAACTTTAACCGTGATCACATTAAGCGGAGTCCATTGTATATGTGTTTACGTGTGTGAGTGGGTGTAAAAATAAAAAAAACTAACCTAACATGAAAAAATTATCATAAACTTGAAATCTATACTTTGAAGATAAATGAGCCTCAGTACATAAGCACAAATGCTACCTTATTTCAGGAATAAAAAATCCATAATTTGCAATTCTTCCATTTCGATGCGGCTCTCACGAGACTCACATCCCTCGAACCGTCTGTCTATAGCTTCAATACTCAATCGTTATGATTTATATTTTGTGTGCATATTATGTATATATATATACATACCATTGCCGAAAGACTTTAAAATGGTATTAATTAACATAAGGAAAATGAAAGTGATTATTAATCAGATTAAAAATTGCCAAGAAATTCACCATACATGTTCAAAAGTTGCCAAAAGTATTTGATAGCATTTAACTATCTCATGTTTTCGAAAATATTTCGACCTCTTGAATATTATCTAAAAACATAAGAAGTAATATATATGTACATAATTTAAATCAAACTTATAATATTTTTATATAAATTCAAATATCTTTTAACGTAAAAATAAATTAGAACTTTTCCTTTTAAAAGCATTTCCAAATAAGTGTTCTTGAAAAACTTAATTTCTCGAATATCACGATAACCATTATATTTGAATGCGTGAAAAAAAGAATGCTTATACTTTTTTTTTCAGACTTCCTTTGCGAAACTTCTTATTATATTAAAAGAGAAATTTCAGAGTTCTTCAATATTATCTAAAAATATTAATAAGAAGTAATATATGTACATAATTTAAATCAAACTTATAATATTTTTATATAAATTCAAATATCTTTTAACGTAAAAATAAATTAGAAATTTTCCTTTTAAAAGCATTTCCAAATAAGTGTTCTTAAAAAACTAATTTCTCGAATATCACGATACCCATTATATTTGAATGCGTGAAAAAAAGAATGCTTAAACTTTTTTTTTCCGACTTCCTTTGCGAAACTTCTTATTATATTAAAAGAGAAATTTCAGAGTTCTTCAATATTATCTAAAAATATTAATAAGAAGTAATATATGTACATAATTTAAATCAAACTTATAATATGTTTACATAAATTCAAATATCTTTTAACGTAAAAATAAATTAGAACTTTTCCTTTTAAAAGCATTTCCAAATAAGTTTTCTTAAAAAACTAATTTCTCGAATATCACGATACCCATTATATTTGAATGCTTGTAAAAAAGAATGTTTAAACTTTTTTTTCAGACTTCCTTTGCGAAACTTCTTATTATATTAAAAGAGAAATTTCAGAGTTCTTCAATATTATCTAAAAATATTAATAAGAAGTAATATATGTACATAATTTAAATCAAACTTATAATATTTTTACATAAATTCAAATATCTTTTAACGTTAAAATAAATTAGAACTTTTCCTTTTAAAAGCATTTCCAAATAAGTGTTCTTAAAAAACTAATTTCTCGAATATCACGATACCCATTATATTTGAATGCTTGTAAAAAAGAATGTTTAAACTTTTTTTTCAGACTTCCTTTGCGAAACTTCTTATTATATTAAAAGAGAAATTTCAGAGTTCTTCAATATTATCTAAAAAAATTAATAAGAAGTAATATATGTACATAATTTAAATCAAACTTATAATATTTTTATATAAATTCAAATATCTTTTTTAACGTAAAAATAAATTAGAAATTTTTCCTTTTAAAAGCATTTCCAAATAATGTTCTTAAAAACCTAATTTCTCGAATATCACGATACCCATTATATTTGAATGCGTGAAAAAAAGAATGCTTAAACTTTTTTTTCAGACTTCCTTTGCGAAACTTCTTATTATATTAAAAGAGAAATTTCAGAGTTTATCACTTGAAACTTGAACAGTATGGAATCTCTTGTCAAAACTTTTGAGTGTAAGAAAACATGTCAGTCGACGGTAAAATGTTTGTAGACACTCATTTTCTTTACCACATAGTTTTGTTTCTTATTTAAATATCAAAGAATAATAAAAAAATTTAAAAATTTTTGTTTATGTAAGTAGAAATCTTGATATTAACAAATTTTTTTTATTTTTTTAGCTACAAGATTTTTGCAGGTTGGACACACAATTTAATTTCTTTCGACATCTCACAAATGTAATAGTTGTAAAAAGTGACATAAAATAATATTGCCTTGTTCATAAAGAAATAAAAAAAACTTGTTCGTAAAAAAATAAAAAAAACCTGTTCTTAGAGAAACAAATTAAATTACAAGTATATTTCAATATTTTCTATTAATTTATTCTGCTGATATAATACATTTGTATTATCCTAAGACTCAAAGTGTAAGAATATATTGTATTATAAAAGTGCCTTACTTATCATATTAACTAATAGAATTAATTTATTTCTTTTAAATACTCATATACAAGATAAAAAAATATTATTAAAACAACTTTTTCTATTTTTTAAAAATAGAATTGAACGTTACAAATTATTTGCAGTATTTCTTTTACGTTTTTCAATTTAAAATTCGTGTTTCCATCCTTAGAATCAGAAAATTTTGAAGTCCGAAAGACTGATAGAATCTAATCAGTGTTTATATTATCAATAGGCAATATAAACAATATGTTTTAACTCTAAAAAATACTTCCATGTTTTTTCTGATTCATATCCGTTTCTGGTCATTATAACGTCAAAATAGCATCAAACGAAATGTTAAATATACAGAGTTTTTGTTAAGTTAAGAAAAAATTGGGAAATTCGTTCAAGTTTTAATCATTTATCTAAAACTGAATCACTATAATCGGGAATTATTCAATCATCTTGAAAAAGAAACTGTATTTGAGACTATTCAAAGAACTTATGTATATGCATATATAAATATAAATGTATGCGCATATACATACATACATACATACACACACATATATATATATATATATATGTATATATATATATATATATATATATATATATATATATATATATATATACATATATACATATATATATACATATATACATATATATATATATATATATATATATATATATATATATATATATATATACATATACATATATATATATACATATATATATGTATACATACATATATATACATATATATATATATACATACATATATATATACATATATACATATATATATATACATATATATATATATATATATATATATATATATATATATATATATATATATATATATATATTTTATACATATAAGTGCATTTGTGTGTGTTTGTGTAACGGGGCTAAATTATACTTACCGTTCCACAAAATAATACCTAATAATTTGAATTACTCGGGCTAACTGGCCAATGAGTAAACATAAGTAAATTTCATCGAAAAGAAACAGCGAAGTTCAGCATAATAGAAATTTGCAGTTTGTTAAAACTAAAAATGAACGTCTTTTAGCACAATAATTTTTTCTGAATGATCACGAAAATACACCTTTACCAATTTCAACAATACAGCGAGCAATGATGCGATTTTTTTCACACGAAACTAATAGCTTAGTCAGCTGTATTGTCAGTCAGATATGAATTTTAATCACTTAAGCCAAATCGAAAATGTGGTCAGTGGAAAGTAAATTAGCATTTACTAAAGCATTAGTTTTGAAAGACGGGTAAAAAGAATTTAAGTCGGATTTAACACTCCTTTAAATCTGACATTTTGGGGATGGGGAATTTGGTATGAAAGAACGAGCAGAAGAAAAGGTGAATTATAGATAGATATTTTAGGCGTAAAAATTTTGATAAATTATATTGTTACAAATTTGTTAGTGAACCTTATATTTAACATGGAACTCTATGTGTATCTCTCCAAATTGGCGGGATATCGGCTCGTTGGCGACTTACTTTTGTCGTCAAGTTTGTCACCAAATATCGCGAAGTGTCGCCAAATGAGGCGATATTTGATAACTTCCGGTTCTGGTTTCTAGACTAATCTGGAATGTTCGACCAGTTTCTTTAGGTCGATATAAGGCAGGCTGAGCTCCAAACGGAGAGGAGTCGTTAAATAGATATCCCAGTGTACAGAGTATGAACGGTGACCTATGTTTTACTGGTGCTTCTGTTTTGTTTTATGTGGAAAGAAATAAGTGAGCTCAAGGAATTTTTTTTAGTTGTTTACCAATGATTTTATAAGCTTGGTACGAGTGAGCTGTACCGTAAGCTTGATGCCTTTCTCACATTGTATTTTTCATCTGACTGTCAATAAATTGTTTTCGTGCTGTCTTACAGTCCATTCAATCCGCGAACCTAGCAGTGAACTTCGTAACAATATATATATATATATATATATATATATATATATATATATATATATATATATACTATATATCTTTATATATTTATATAAATAAATAAATCTCTATATAAATATCGTAATCCATAAACAGTCTTAAGAATAAACAAAAATTAAAAGAACACGGTGTCTAATCCCATGAAGAACTAGTCACGAAAGGCTGTTCGAGAAACAGCTAAGCTGAGAAAATCCCAGAACCGACGTAATTCGTCTCAAGTCTTTACATTCCGAAAAGAAACCGCTTTATCCTCTTAGAACTCGGACTGTGTGCGTTACTATGGTAACTAAAAGAATAGTAACACGCTTGTGTTTCGTAAGAACACAGGTTAACGTCAGAAAAAAAGAACTTTTAATGAAAAAAGAATCGGGATTAATCTGGAATAAAATGATTTGTGGAGAAATATGTACGGGGATTGTTAAAACCGGATTTTGATATTTCTAAGAAGGAACACAATTTTCTTTTTTTTCTTTTTAAGTAAAAACACGAAAGAAAACTACTTCTTTATTTTACACAATATATGCATAGTTCAGATTTTATAAGTATTTCTAAAACACAAATATATTTAAAAAATATTTTCTTTGCAATTAAAATATGCTAAACAAAAAGCTTACATTTTGCACGGTACATTTCCAATAAAGAATAATAAATTAAGCTATACAGAAAAAAATAGTAGAGTGAAATAAAAATTAAGGTTTGAATAGACATTATTGTAATAGACTAAACATTCCTAGATTATAACAGTGGCAGATTTTCAACTATAGACTGGAAATCATTGTCCAGCGAAACACTTAATTTCAATGTCATGTAACACAGTTCTTGATGTACAATATGTAACCATTAAATTTACATGTAATTATTATAATTTTGTGCTTGAAACAGATAATTTTCACCTGACAACTTTAAAAGACGTTTAAAGACTTCACTTTATAAAAATTACTGAGCGTTATAATTTTATTTTAATAATGAATTTTCACATATATTCTATATATTTAAAAAATATCCATGCATGTTTACAGAATGTATAATCTACTATAATATTAACAAAACTAAACTAATGATTATATATGAATATGATTCAATATTTATACATGAAATATATTATTTGAAATAATGTAAATATATTTATACACAATATATATGTAGACATATTTATATTATGTACATCTATGTATATATATATATATATATATATATATATATATATATATATATATATATGTATAGCCACCCAGAATACAAAGTGGTTAGTGTATTGTCCTCCTACTTGATGGATATGTGTTTGATTCCTGAGTTAGGCATCAAAGAATTTTTTTGTTGTTCCCTCATATACACAATTTATACACAATATGTGTACATATTTATATATATATATATATATATATATATATATATATATATATATATATATATATATATATATATATATATATATATATGTGTGTGTGTGTGTGTGTGTGTGTGTGTAGCCAGTCAGAATATAGAGTGGTTAGTGTATTGTCCTCCTACCTGATGGATATGTATTTGATTCCCGAGTTAGGTATCGAAGTATTTTTTTGTTGTTCCCTCATATACACAATATGTATGTATACATACATGCACACACAGATACACACACACACACATATATATATATATATATATATATATATATATATATATATATATATATATATATATATATGTGTGTGTGTGTGTGTGTGTGTGTGTGTGTAGCGACCCAGAATGTAAAGTGGTTAGTGTATTGCCCTCCTACCTGATGGATAAGTGTTTGATTCCCGAGTTAGGTATCGAAGTATTTTTTTCTTGTTCCCTCATATACACAATTTATACACAATATATATGTATACATATTTATATATATGTACATCTATATATATATATATATATATATATATATATATATATATATATATATATATATATATATATATATATATATATATATATATATATGTATATATATATATATGTCTGTGTGTAGCCACCCAGAATATAAAGTGGTTAGTGTATTGTCCTCTAAATGATGGATATGTGTTTCAATCCCGAGTTACGCATCGAAGTATTTTTTTGTTCTTCCCTCATAAGGATCGATGTTGTCCTACTTATATAATATATCCCAATAAAAAAAAAAAAAAACCAACCAGCGGATTACATCTACATACATTTATATATATATATATATATATATATATATATATATATATATATATATATATATATATATATATATATATATATATATATATACATATATATATATATATAGCTTACATTTACTTTAGGAAAGGAAAGTGCTGGCAAAAGAATACAGTAATAGAGATACAACAATTATTGTCTCCTTGTTAGTTTTATTTACTACGAATTCATATTCTTTCTTTCTCGTTAGATGTTCTTTCTGTATATTTCCCTTTCCATTAACCTGTTTTGCCGAAAAAAAATATATATTGCAAGCTGATTCTTTTTTCATTCTCATAGAACAAATTTCTTCATGCATTTCTTCTGAAGGGAAAAATACTGATACCTCAAAACAAATTAGAAACACTGCCAATAAATTCATTGTACTAATAATTTTAAGGAATTTTTTACCTCGTAATTTGTGAGTACGATCTTCTGAGTAATAATCTTTACTAGTAAGAATGATCAAAATAGCAGTAAAGGGGTTTGTATGTTTTAGAACTTGAACCGAAATAAAAATGTTTGCTTTTTTATATTTTTTACATTTTCAGGAATAAAAATTTAGAAGGCTTTTACATAGACCACCAAATTTAGTTGAGTTATTGCAGTGTTTTATATGTGTCCGTGTAAATGAGAAAATAACACTTTAATAATCTACTGTATTGTATAAAGAAAAATAAAAAAAACGGTGATTTCAATTTGTCCTCTATAAACTTAAATTTTTTAAAATTTTCTTATATACTGATATTATAAAATTTCTTAGATACTGATATCAAATTAATAATTATTTCTATAAAATTACGCATATAATTGTTTGAAATGTTCCGTTGGACTATTTTATAAAGTTGTTAGAAAAGATAAATTGAAAAATATAATTACTAGTACTAAAGTAAAATCACTTTTTGCTAAATTAGGATAACTTCTTATACCTATTTGTTTTGGAATTATATTAAATAGTTTATATATTTTTATATTTAGAAACAAGAAAAATAATTTTTATTTGCATTTAAATAGTATATATTTTTTAATTTTGTATACTATGTATTTTGCATTATAAAATATTAAAACGACAATTTTATATTAAACGACCTTTTATCTATTATCAATCGACAAAGGTATTATCCATCAAAATTTATGTCAAAGGACAAGGTTAGTGGTTTTTATTATCAATAGTAATATTTTAAGTTTACAAAAGAAAAATATGCAAAATCCATGGTTTCTACAACAAACTGTCATATGTGAAAGTATAGTTAAAATAAATTATTACTCTTTGTATTATTGTTCTTAAAAATAATTTTTGCCATCAGAAATGTATGCATCCTATCTTGTCGTAATTTTAAAATTAATTTTGTCAAATTGGAACAGGAGGTACACGTTATCACTAGCAGTAGTTTTCTAAAAGCTTTATACGTCGCTGAAAGATTCTCGAAAAAAAGATTAACAAATATCAATTGCCAATCCACAATGCAGTTTGAGCTGAACTACAAAATTGAAAATATTTTTAAGAAACACTATTTCTGATTTATATGTAATAAAAATGAACTTAAAAAATCTTTTATAAAATCAATAAGAGCTATAATAACATTTTTATAAAACTAAGAGAACCTGAAATGAGCAAATAACACAGGCCTACAAAAAAAAAATTGTTTTGGTGCCTAAGATTTTAAAACTGGATTTAGCTATGTTTGGGGTGCTGATTCTAAATATGAAATCAGTTTTTCCTCTATCAGCTCTACTTTTTTAGATAAGCCTTTTTTATTGTGCAGTACTACAGGAAATGTGAACCACATAGCTTCGGGAAAATCCACCAGATAGGCTAAACATCCATAATGTAAGTAACTTTCAACATTTCGACCACAGTTGAAATCCTTTTTGAGTTGAGTAAACGTTTTTAAGTGATAAATTAAACACTTTTTGAGTTTAGTTTGAGATTTTTAGCAGGGTAAATAGAAATTAGCCTCTTGTAATATTTGAGTTTATTAAAGAGATGTTATAAAGTTAACCTAAAACGTACTATGTCGTAGATTTTTGTACTTCTATCGATAAATAGAAATAAAATGAGTTCAAGTAGTAGAAGTTGTGCAAACCATCCAGTGAGGAACAAGGTGAAATATTTCACCAGGATGTTAAAATTATGGAGGTCCGCTATCAAGGAAGATAGGATACGCACATGATGGCTGATTACTGCTGGAGTTTAAAAAGGGACTGTACCCAAACACATTCAACATTGTCACGAAAAAGAAGCTTCCAAAATGTTCAGTGACTAAACTTCATCTCATCTCAATAAAATACAATCGGGGAAGGTATACGAGCCTATTTTTTCTAGGTAAATTATAAAATATTTAATTGTATTAATAAATTTTTATCCTATATATTATTGCTATAAGATAAAACTTAATTTTTTATCATTATAATAAATATTTGAGACAAAGTATAGTTGATTTCCTCGATTCCTTTTTCCCTCTATCTTTGAACGTAATAATATTTGTGTGATATATTAATAATATAAAAATATATTAATAATTAATATATTTGAATAAGATATTAATAATATTATAATATATTAATAGCATACTTCCATGTTTAGTTTATTTGATTTGCTTTATGGATTCAACTTATAATTGTATGACGTATGTTTTACCGAAATGGTAAATCTCAGAAATACGAGCTGCTAGGCAAAATCTAATGCTGTATTTGAATTCAGGGAATCAAATTCATATAAAATCAGCTCTAAATACCCAGGCACCAAAACCACTATTGACCTGTGTAATCTTTACCTAAGCTTCCCGTTTAGTGTTCAAAGAACAAATCTTTCCGAAATTACATTATTTATGTATTTTTTAACCAAGTTTTAAGGTAATTGTAATCTAGTTTCTTTTATCTATATTATCGTGCATTTATGACATAATACGGATAAAAGAAATTATCTCTCTTTTTATTATTGCGTATATATGGCATTTTTCCCCATTGAAAATGTATACAGTCTTATCTCATTGTATTTTTAAAACTAATTTTATCGTTCCAAGAACATGAGACACACCTTCTAATAGATATCTCCAGTAGAAGTCTTTTAAAGGCTTTCTACTTCACTGAAAGTTTCTCGAAAAAACATATCCAATCTCACTTGCCGATCCAAAACGTAATTCGAGCGGAACTTTATCTACAAATCTGAAAATATTTTCCGAAAAACGTTATTTTCGATCTAGTAATAATCTCGAAAAGGTTTGCTCTCTCGAAGTCAAATGAGAGGTTTCTTGAAAGAAAAGTTTGCTCATTTAGGCTTGCCTTGCTATGATATTAATGTTATTATGGCTCTGATTAATTTGCTTGATAAAAGAAATTTTTACGTTCGTCTTTAAACAAAAGAAATGACTTCGTATCGAATTAAATTACATTCCCGCATTGTCTCCGTTTATTTGAGAATTCCCCTGAGCGTATATCATGCTCGCTTTATTCTAAACATTTTTATT
>CM063498.1:105230905-105240905 GCA_032207245.1 Pardosa pseudoannulata | reverse complement strand
AATATAAAACTTTGTAAATTACTACAACGTGCCTGTCACATGATTTAATTGGTAACAGCGTAGTCTATAAATAAATTACATTTGAATCAATAACCGTATCTTAAATAATAAAATTGCATTTTAATTGTAATGGGTTTACTACAGTATATGATTATAAAACTTTGTAAATACTACAACACAATTTATACACTTTACTATTGTGTTCATTTACATGAATGTGAGAAATTGTACAATTTATAAAATACTGAAATCAAAGTAATTAATATCATAAGGTCATTTCAGTTGCTAACAGTTTAGTAAGCTTCAAGAGTATTTTGTGATATAACGCAGTGAAAATAAATTAAAACAAGTTTAGCATTTTATACCTTTTGAGGTATTTAACCTCAATATTTACTCTTTTTATTTTCTATGTAGCTTTTATTTTTCTGCTAATGTAAAATAATTTTTGAAGAGTATGGGGAAAGGAAAAATGCCTAGAGTAAAAAAAATTTTTTTATCCCCAGTGAAAACTTCGATAGCATCTATTTGAGGTTAAGATTTTTTAAATAGTAACATTAATAATAATATCAATATTAGTGATTTGCAACAAAATATTTTCCATATCATAATGTCTTTTTATATGCGTGATCATGTTATATTAAGATAATTTCTTTTTATGCGTTTAACCCATAAATGTATTTATTATAAAAATTAAAAATATTTAGAACTGATTTTCAAATAAAAAAAATACAGGTATTAATAGGCTAAACAGGTAATTAACAGCTAAAATAGTGCTATCAGTTTTTATTCCTAATTTTCTCTTTTTTGTGAGAAAATACTGAATAGTTAAAAAATTGTTATGCTAAAAATATCCTATTCTGAGAAAAATTATAATATTTTTTTCATATTGAAAATTTGATTAATTAATAGCTACTACACTAATGCAAAATAAAATTGAGTAAATTTAAGAACTATGATGTAAATAACTATTCTTCCTTCATTTGGAGCTAATTATTTATCAAATATTAAGAGACATAATAGATCTGATAGTAAGATTCTATTCTTTAATTTAAGTTTTATATTTTAGTAATTTTCACACAAAAATAATAAACACTATAATCCATCAGAGTTAAGGTTTAAGGTATAATTGTTATTTAAGAAAACTGTACTAGAATGTTTTATAAAAATAGTTAACCTATCTAACTATTAATAACCAATAAATTTAGAACAGAAACCCCATTAGAAAAATTATCTTTATTTCTAAGTTATTTCAACTTAATTCCTCTGTGAGATTATCAAAGAAAGATAAAACAGCTTTCAATTACTAGCTACGTCGGTCGTTAATTTTAGAAGACTTGAACTATCCTGTAAAATTGGTTCCTTCTTTACAATAGTGCTTTAGCAGGAAAGCAAACAATCTATTCGTTCTCCAAATTTTAACAATGAAATGGTGTTTGTATCAGACCATTGAAACAAAGTTAACTATACCATGGTTCTCGAAATTTCTTAATGCAGGTTTCAGAAACATATTTAAGAATTACAGCTTTTTTACGTTATTAGAAAATATTATCAAGAGCCACATGTAGATAAGTATTAAATGTATGTACAATATTAAACTTTTAATATAAATAAAACATTTTCTTTGCTTAAAGATGTACAAAAGTTGTTTAAAATTATTGATCTTATACTTTATGAACAGTTATTATTGAATTTTTTTTCATGCTTATATATACTTCTTTAAATTTTTGAAAAATCTGTATCAAAACATTTTATATCTAAAAATATATGTGTAATCACTGTACCTGTATAATACTCAGAAATATTTGTTAAAATTATAATTCTTAGAAACATTGATAATAATAAGTAAATTACATGAAATTATAGTATATGTTCTATATTTAATAAAGTCTAAATAATTTTCTCTATAAAAATTGATCAGCTGTACAACGTGGTAAATTTGATACATTCATACAGTTTAACATCATATGACATTGTTTTGTATATCTGCAACATTGAATAACAACAATTTTGATAGAAATTATTTCAATATTTTAAATGTAATAAAGTAAATATTCTCGTTTAAAAATAGTATAATAATGTGCAGAGTAAAGCATTAAATAAACTCTTAAATCATTTTAATAAAAAATACATTTCAACTAAAAGCTTGAAAGTGTCATTAAAGCAAAATATAATATTGGCTTAAAAATAAATATTTGCTTGCAAATCTGTTGAAAAAAATTTTTTTTGCTTCAATGGCCATCGAAAAAAGGAGAAAAAAAAGTGTCTTCATATCTTCATATAAATTTTTATTTATTCTTCCGTTCCATTTAATGAGATGACGGAGATAAAATGCCATTTATATGGATTTTCTGTGACAACTTTGAAGTGTGACTGATGCCTTGTGACGAAAGTTTGTCATTAGCTTTTATCGTAGATCTGAAATTATTATTTCACGCTAGCGACAATTTTACCTTTATAGAGTAAAGGGTATCATAAAATTTTAGCACTATTTAAATGCAAAGAAAAATAAACAAAAAGAACATGGTTATAAAATTATGTTATCAGTTCTTACGAGGATATTTTAGGAGTAAATTGGGTAATAATTTACATACTGTATTTATAAATTTGCTATGCATTATTGTTTACTATACTACTTTAAGCAGTCAAAATTAACCCATATTAGACCGCTGTCCTATAAACAGGACAGCAAATAAAATTCCATTTAATAATAAAGTTATAAATATTTTCTGAGTGGATTTTATTTTAGCACTTTTAAAATAGACACACTTTAGCATAGTAAGAAAAAAACCTGAGAAATCACTTTATATTGTATTGTAAAATTTATTTTCAGCAACCTCTTAAAAATTGTCATTTTTTAATCTTTAATTTTATATTTATCATTATTTTTTTTAACATTGTGGAGGTATTTTTAGTTTAAAAACAGAGCTAATAATGTAGCTGAAAGTTTTTATTGAAAAATATATTTTACATGTGTATTTTGTAAGTGTCAAAAAAGTGCCCTCAGATTAAGACGACCATCCAATCTCGATTATTTTTCCACGAATTCGATATTGCATTGATAGCTCACATTCTTTTCTTATCTTTCAATGAAAACAAGTTCAAACCCCTGTTCAGACACCTGGACACAATAAGGGATAAATAGGTGTTTATTCTATTCAGAAAAACTGGAGATTGAAAGATAAACTTACTCTCTTACTGCCAGTTGAATAACTGCAAGAGAAAACCTACAACAGTATGCTTAAAATGTAATGTTGGACTGTTTTGACTGTTTCCCTAAATTTCATCTATGAATTAGCCTAATGGAATGTAAGTAATATATGTTAAGTTTTAGTAGTGTAGTGGACCGTTTTCCTATTTATAGGACAGCCAATTACATAAAAAATTTAAAATATTTTTTCAAAATTTTGGTTTTATATACATAGTTACACCATATTAATGATATGGATTAAGTTTCAATAACTTACAGAAATATTTAGTTGGCGTGGTACAATATGGGTTAAACAGTTAAGTAATTTATAAAAAGAAGATCATATATTTACAGTCGTCAGTATTGGTAAACCTGATTATTTCAATAGATACATAATTGATTAATTATACATCTTACTTTAAATATTTTTAAATGTCAATCCATTCATTCTAAAATGTTTTCGAGTGTTTAATCCTTTAAAAGACAGTGGTTTCGCAGCGAAACCAGCTGTAAAAATAGTTTTTTCACTTCTTTTTAAAGATATATGGATGATTTTTTGTATTTTCTATGTTTTTGACACTTTAAACTATCACTAGACGGTAGCACAACACAATTTATTTTTCACTTTCAAACATACATTTTTAAACATGCTTTGTTTGAAACAATCAGGAATTTTATTTTTGTCTTTTATAATCCCAAATAAAATTAATTACTCAAACAACACTTATAAATTATTTATATATTTATTTATTACATAATGATAATTATTCATTACTCTTCCAATATTCAAATTTTAGGGAAGAATTTTCAAGCCGTACAAGGGGAGGGTTTTACAGTTAAGCCACTTCTCACATTTACAACCCCCTAAGAAATGTAAATGTTTTTCACTAATTTCGAATTTAAAAGGTTCATAGAAAAAATTATAAATTATTTTCATTAAATGCCAACGAATTTCTAATTATGAACTTTAAGGGGTTAAAACGAATTTTAGCCTTTTTGGATATAAAATATATAATATGTCAATATGTTAACACAACTGTTAATGAAATCAGTTATGCTATATACATATAAATACAGTGTATGTAGTGTAGTCCTCAACCATATTCTAAGTAACAGTTAGTCGCAAACATATGTTTCTAGTTACAAAAATAATTTAAAAACAATAAACTTTTTTGTTATATTTTAAAATAAATTTTGCAGAAAATAAGTTTTAAATTGATGTACAACTTCTGTTTCCTATAGTTATATTTAATAAAAATTAACACTTATCGTAAACACTGTAGCACAAAAAGTTTCACTTTTGCAAGAAAAATTGATCGAGATATTTGGTTTCACACTTTGCAAAAATTGTCAGATTTCTTATCTTTCATTGAGGGATTGGTTGAATATTTACATGGGATAGACATAAGGTTACATCTCTTTTATGGCTACAGAAGGGTAAAATGGAAATGCGCGAACGTGCTGATATTACTGTTCATAAAAATATGAAAATGTAAATCTTGCCATTGTACTACACTAGTATGATAAAAAATGCTAGTAGAGTATTTTGATCGACATTTTAGTCAACATGTGATTTGTCAGTAAGGCAATCAACACTACACCCAAATATTGTAAGATGGCCATCATCTGCATTGACTGCATTTTAAGTTGTACAGATATATTTTCGTTTTCTGACTGTTCTACATCCAATAGCAATGACCATTGTATATACAGTGGAACGGCGGCACTAGAGGGTAAAATGCACTGTCAGTCGTTCTAGCAAACATATAGATTGGATTCAGGTGCTAAGATTGTAAGGTTTTCAAGGAGGTTTTTTCATATGCATTATCCCATTTGTATACCACTCACAAAAGTATGAATGATATTAGTTGTCTGTAATGCATATTGAAAATAATAAATAATGCTTATTGTAGGTCTATATTCCTGTCATTCTGCATTGCAGCAAGCACTGTTACCACAGGATAATTAACGTCGATTGCACTTGGGAAATGAAAATGATTTAGGACAACTCCTATTTTTTGTCAACCATTCTTTGAGAGATAAGTAGTGTTTCAACATACTGTGTTAGTAAATCAAGACGACAAGCATTACTAGGTTCTAAAAACATAGTTCGCCGGTAGAATTTATTAGACATTCTGTGTTAAAAGTCTAGCGCAATTTTTGTGAGAATATGTTAGTATGACCCGTGATCTGCAAAGGGATAACAACTTAACGCATAATAGAGACATAATATCTTCTCCTGTAATAAAATACTACAGGCATGTTTGGTAAGACGGGACAAATAATTCCAACAAATGCAGATGGATTCATTCTCTATTTCAGAGTATGTGTCTGAGGATTTCTATCTGAATGATATCCTTGCCGGCCACGGCATCATCCTTGTTCATCAACTTATATTTTCGGTAAGATCGGACAGTTTCCTTTAGATCGCAAACAAGGTATTTCCAATAATTTGGTCTTTTGAAGTGAACGTTTCAGTGAATTTTGGAAATCTCACTACTAGTTGTATGTCCTGCGTGGAACAAGGACTGAATCGTGATTCCTGATTTCATTAAGGAAAAATTCTCGTTTTGATGTTCAATGATCTCGATCTGTGAAGTTTGATCAACCAATAATTTGTTCAAGATTAATTTAGTGTCCTCATCGTTCAGTCAACACAAACACCGCACAACCTTGTACCACCGAATAGTTATAGTGTGATCAATATAGGTGTTACCATGTTTTCATTCGTTATTATCTATGGTCTTCGAGACCTTGAATTATAGACTCACGTGAACGGTTCCATTCGTTTATGCTATGGATTGGCTCAATCTCTTATTTTAGGGGCGGATGAGCCCTGCGTGTCTCTTTTCATCAATCTTTCTGGGGTTGCCGTATTTCAATTCTAATCGGTGTGGCGTTGCTTGTAAACTCTCCGGAGACATACATGAGGTTAATATTTAATTAGAGGAAAACGTGTAATAAAAGATTATCTTTGTTTGAATGTAATGAAGAATAAAGTATATGAATGCAATTATGAATATTTTTTCCTTGAAAAACTTTTAACTCAAGCCATTTTAAATGTGTATAATGTGTATAATTATATATGCGGAATTCTTCTTTATACATGAATTTATTGTACCTCAGAATTAACTATGCACGTTTTCTCAAGTAAATTTTTAAGTGTCAAGATGAAAAACATCTAAGAATTTCATGTCTTACACCATCTTAACTTTCATAGTCACTTGAAGAGATACATCTTATTATTTTCATAGATCATAAGATATAATAAAATATATGCTACATTTAGATAAGAACTTTGAAATATCTGATAGTTCTAAAAGCTTTTAGTAATGTAAAATGTAGATTTTATAAAATTAATTTTAATAAATATTAATGGTGATTTATGAATTACAGTGCTATTTAGTATGCATTATTTTCCATAAATTATAATATATCATGTAAATACGAATTTTATACTCTATAAGACCGCACAATTTGCTATATTGTATGTATTACTAAATTTTGAACATCTTGTTACATAAAATTAACATGATGTTATATCGAATTTTTTAATTTTATAGCATTAAATATGCATATTTTTAGAAGAACTTTCCAAATATTTTAATGACAATAAAATAAAATTTCTGATTTTAAAACTAATAAAATGTGGGGAAAAATATACCATCTTCGTTACACTCTTGCGCAATTTCGAACTCAACATCTGTATAATATTTAGAAAACGATTTCTAATGCAAAGACGAACATTGGCTGAAAAATTTCATATTTTCTTCCCGAAATGACTAAAGGATCTTTCTTTGCTTGAATTGACATTGAAAAAAAAATAACTATTTATATAAATCTTTATTTATTCTTCCGTCCCATTTAACGTGATGACGAAGATAAAATGCCATTTATTTGGATTTACTGTGACTATCCTGTAATATGACTGATGCTTTGCCAGGAATGTTTGGCATTAACTGATATTGCAGCTATCAAATGGTTGTGTCACACTCGTCGAGAATTTTTCTTTTTAAGGAGAAGGCATAATAACAGATCAGCACTGTTTAAATGCAGTGAACAATAAACAATGCGTTATAATTTGAGTATAATTTTCTCCTTTTTTTAGTTTCTACTTTAGGATATTTTAAAATGCATGTTAATTCTCATAAGTGATCTACCTAAATGCCGAATAAGTTGTGCTCTGTATTTCAGAGTTTTAAATTTCGAATAACTCTGAGTTTTGAGTTGAGAAGTGTCAACCTAAAACTCTGTGTTGAGAGTTTTAGGTTTTCGAGTATAGGTTTCGAATCCCACGATTAGTAATGTGTTTAGCCATTAGAAATTAAAATAAGAGTTAGTAACTGTATTAACTATCTCTAGAGTAGCTAAACAGATCAGAACTGTTTAAATGCAGTGAACATTAAACAATGCGTTATAATTTAAACGTAATTTTCTCCTTTTTTAAGTTTCCATTTTAGGATATTTTAAAATGCATAGTAATCCTCATGCGTGATCTACTTAAATGCCGAATAGATTGTGCGCCGTATTTCAGACTTTTAGGTTTGGAATCCCACTATTAGTTATGTGTGGAGCATTAGAAATTAAAATAAGAGTTAGGAACTGTATTAACTATCTCTAGAGTAGCTAAACAGATCAGAACTGTTTAAAGGCGGTGAACATTAAACAATGCGTTATAATTTAAACGTAATTTTCTCCTTTTTTAAGTTTCCATTTTAGGATATTTTAAAATGCATAGTAATCCTCATGCGTGATCTACTTAAATACCGAATAGATTGTGTGCCGTATTTCAGAGTTTTAGGTTTCGAATCCCACTATTAGTAATGTGTGTAGCCATTAGAAATTAAAATAAGTGCTAGGATATGTATTAACTATCTCTAGAGTAGCTAAATATATATTACATCTTCACACCAAACAAGTTGTAAGATTATGTACAAACTTGTGACATCGACCACGCCAAATTTTTTACTACCCTGTTTCCACACATATATTTTTCATGTGTCTAAATGCAAATAAAATTAAAATATTAGTTGAAAATACAACAATAAAAATGTATCAGAATACTGTATTTACTGTCATCCTTAATAAACAACATGATAAAAATTTGTTTTCTGCGTTACATACTTTTAAAATTTAGTAATCGCTTGAAAGAAATGAAATAGCGATAAACGAAATAAAAAGAAAACAGTTTGCAAAAATTTGTTATCTAATATTTCCTTACGCATTTTTAATTATCTAAAATATTCAAGTAGTCTCTTTCATAATGTTTTATTATTTTGTAATAGCTTTCTTAAAAAAAGACTGTTTTACAACTAAAAGAAATGTTTATTTTGCTGTAGAAAAAGAGAAATTTAATTTTCTCCAAAGCTTCAAAAATCATGCCATAAAATAGGTACAGGAATAAAAATATTAGATGTGATTAAGTTGGTAAATAATTTAAGAAAATATCGCAGAGAAACTGTGTTTTTCATAAGAGACGTAACATTTTACATTCCAAACTATTTATGAAGTATAAACTAAGTCTTAAAACCAGACAGGAAAAAGTCACGAAAAATCAAAACTTAATAACACATATCTCACCAACATGATCAAAGGGCCGTTTCAATTTGAATTTGACTTTTCATTAAACTCTATTAAAATACATTTTGATAAAAAAAATAGGAGTTTTTTGTTAAAACTGAAAAGCCGATAACATATATTTTGTTTACAAAATACAAATATTTGTATTTACAGGCTTTACGCAAGCATGGAATATGAAAGAAGCTTTTATTGACTATAACTGATTTATTTCAAAATGTACTATGTAAATAGAAATATATTTAAGTAAAAGGAATTAAACTTGCAGAATAAAAAATTTAAATCATTTGAACTAGTGATACTTGTTTAAAATTTTACTTTACTGAAGATTCTCCATATTTCTATTATATTTCTCAATGGTTAGAATAAAACTTAGTTATTAATATATCAATTTTGAAATATATAAAGGAATAAAAATTTATGTATAAACAATATAGTATTTAATTTTTCTGAATAAGCTTTTTTAAAGTTGACAGATTTAGCATTTTGAAACATTATTTTTAATTATCATTCATACTATATTCTACAAAGTGAATAGTTTACTTGTATTATACTTTGATAATCATAGAATGTTCTATAGGATGAGGTTTTAAAAATGTATTTTGCTTCACAGACTTACATTTATTTCACAATTCATAATGAAAATTTATATCCCTTATTATCATGAAATCAATTACATTTATCTCAATGTCTACTATCAATTAAATATGGTTTGCTCTCGGACGACACTTATGGATTGAATTTTAATAACTTTTGTTCGAGAGTAAAAAGTTATAACCATTCGATTTCTGGATAGTACCAAACAGAGAAAGTACTGGCTGGTTACTAGGTTATAGTACTGGTGTAGTACCTTGTGAGACAAGTTATTCAGAAACATTGAATGCATCAACTTAATTTTAAAAAATCTCAAAATCTTCTTTCTACTAGATAAATAAAAAATGCAAGTTTCACTTTATTCAAATAAACACATAAACGTCCTAAATTACTTAAAATTATATACACATATCTTTAAATAATTTGGATTTTTCTTATAATTATATAGTATATCAAATTATTTCATATAATCTATCTTCATAATCTATTAAATTAAGAATTTCATCTTTTAACCCTTTAGAGGTCAGTGGTGTCACAGTGAAACCACCTATTAATACTTTTTCCTTAAAAAAAAAAAAAAAACTTCAGAAGGATTTTTTCGATTTTCTGTGTTATTGACACTTTGATGTAGTAGGAGATAGT
>CM063498.1:105223405-105225905 GCA_032207245.1 Pardosa pseudoannulata | reverse complement strand
TTCTATGCATCGTAAAGCGAAAATGGGAACTGGAAATAGACTAAAGGATATATAACAACCGATCGTAAAAAGACTGACTTAGCAGCAATGTAACATTAAAGCCCCGAATTCTTCCTATGCAAATATACACCACCATGCTGAATAAGGTTTCACTTTCGGAAACCAAAAGAATGTTACTCCAACTTTTTACAAATCCTTCGATAACGAAGCGAAAAAAGTATTATAGCTTCCCAGAATTATGTGATCATTCTTATGTTTTAACCTTTAAGATATTAACACGACATATATGTTATCCTGGAAATAGCAAACAAAAACGACTTGAAATATAAATCAGTAGATTCTAGCCTTTAAGATCGAGAATTTTTACTTCACATAATTACAGATATAATTAATGCAACTCATCATATGAGACTCTCGGAAGACTATGTGGTTAAGCTTAATTCTTTATATCTTGTGTAGTTTATCAAGTTAAATTGAATGAATATCATTTAAAATGTTAACTCGATGATTAGGTAATAATTATTATTGTTTACTGTTCACATTTTTATTAAAATAAGAATTAAAAACCAACGTCCCCAATTTTTCTCCTAAATCATATTGGATTCAGAGCGACTCATATTTAAGTTAACACTCTTTATTAAGTATTTCGCAGTTTTCCTCGTAGTAGTAAAAAATTGACTCCATCCTATGATCATATTCCGAAATACCAAATAAGGTTTCATTCCCGGAAACCAAAAGAAAGTTTAAACTATTTGATAATGAAACGAAAGAAATGAGTATATTTTGCTTATCAGAATTATGGGATAATACTATAATCTAATTTAATCGATTAACACGACGTATATGTTGAGAGTCACGTATAACTAGAGTTACTTCTGCGTTGTATTAATCAATAGGTACTTAACTTTTCAACCTTCAAACTTTTACTACATATAACAACAGAAATCCGATTTAAGCTATTCATCCAGCACCAATTAGTTTTTCTTTGTAATATTAAAACTTTATTCTTATACAAATATACCATCATACTGCTTAATGTTTCATTTATAAAAACAACAGAATGATATACGAAATAAATCGTTATAAACAAAGCGAAAAAATTACGTATCATTGTTTTAAAGAATATGATCAAATAAAATAATATTTGTCTTTTACACCCATAGCTTTCGTATACTCAAATATCTTTACTCGATTTATGCGAAGTACTGTATTTGTTTCTACATTCACGATTTTTCCACGAGCATTCTTTTTCTAAAAATTTATAGCAAAATGGAAAAATGCTAGCTATATATGAATTAATTCCTTATGCTTTCTGCAACCCCATGATATACGTGAAATAAAGGAAATAACAGGCATCTGGAGATAAAACAAGATAGTGAATAATATCTTATTCAATAGAAGTACTACAACCTCTCTATTTCATTCCGACTTAAGTAAGATTGAATTACCATTTTATGTTACATACTGTACTTCTTGTAACTTAAATACAGTATTAGAGGATTTCTTCTCCACCTTAAATATCACAAAATACGTGATTTTTTTTTATTAAATTAAGAGTAATAAACAAATTATAGTCTCTTGTATAATAAACCCTAAAAATGAGAGGTGTACAAATGCAGAGAATTAAGAAGGAAAAAATACTTCGTTAAGAATGGAATTATCTTTAGAAAACATTGAAAAATGGTCGGAACATAACTCATAAAGCTCTTATAGCAATTAATTTACAATCTAGAACATCAATTTTATATTACAATTCAAGTATATTATACGTTATACCCTTTTATGAAAAAATTCTAGTGGGCATCATTTATAAGTCAGCATGGTTTATACCCAGATAAAGTCCGGATCATTGCATACACAAACGAGACATGCCCAGTTTTTTAAAAGTCCCAGTGAAATTGCTATTTACAAAATATTTGTAAATTAGGTAGATTAATATATGTAGAGGAAATGAATAAAATAAACTAATAAGCAAATTATATTGCTTTTTTATGCTTAGAGAGTTAAGCTTGTGAACGCAAGTCATATAGCAAAATAAGTTTAGGCATTCGTTTGTACTTTTTGGGAGCTGTAAATTGTCTGGTTATGTTTTTTTATATGATATAAATGTTTTATAAATCCAAATTTCCCTAGCTAGTTTTAGGGAACTGTTATTTATTACCCCATTATTATAAAATGATACAGTACCTACGTACTGAAAAATGGACGAAGAAATGTTGCAATTTAATTTGAAAATTTCAAACTATAACGTTGTCAACTGATATCCTGTAATTAAATAAAGAGCATACAAATAATATTAACATTTAAAAATGTAGAAAAACTATTGTGAATATCTTTAATTTTGACTAAAACAAATGTATTTGATGAAAGGCCATTCTTAGTAAAAAATTTAAGAGTAAAAAATTTGAGTAAAAAATTTTAAGAAATTCACTGAGTTAATCAAAAATCAATTTTTTGGTGGTTTTATACATTGAACCCAGTGCTTTGAACATATTTATGA
>CM063498.1:105203405-105218405 GCA_032207245.1 Pardosa pseudoannulata | reverse complement strand
AAAAACATATGAGAATATTATGTAGTATTGAACATTCTAATATCAATCTTAATTAGAAGTTGATCACATGAAGAATGCTACGTATGAATACCATACCTACTGTTGTAATTATGAACTGTTCACGTGATAAGAATGGATCACATGAAGAATGCTACGTATGAATATCAGACCTACTGTTGTAGTTGTGAACTGTTCACGTAATAAGACTGGATCACATGAAGAATGCTATGTATGAATATCAGACCGACTGTTGTAATTGTGAACTGTTCTCGTAATAAGACTGGATCACATGAAGAATGCTAAGTATGAATACCAGACCTACTGTTGTAATTATGAGCTGTTCACGTGATAAGACTAGATCACATGAAGAATGCTAGGTATGGATATCAGACCTACTATTGTAATTAAGAACTGAACTGTTCACGTGATAAGACTGGATCACATGAAGATTACTACGTATGAATGCCAGACCTACTATTTACCTATGAATTTTTCGAGTGATAAGGCTGGATTAGGGTTGTAGGAGAACATCTTACATTGAATATATTTAATTTTCACGATTTATTTATGCTATTAAATTTATCATTGAACGATTTTATGCAGAAGAAACTAAAGCCCTGATTAGGGAAATGTTTTGTAGTTGAAACCTCAATAGTCATCTTGTTTTAGTTTTGATGCTATATAGACTTGTAGAAATATAAATGTGGTAAACTATACTATTCTGATTTAAGGCATTGAATAAAAATTAGTTTTATAGACGGCATAATAACATTTAAAACAACGCTATTAAAATTGAATTATTTGAATTATCATCAGCTCTTCTTGATAGGAAAGTATAGTTATTTAGACAATACTTTATCCAATTTAGATTCAGTTTTTTTAAAATATGTCACATTTATAAATAACTCCAATTTACTGTTTTCCTACTTTGTATTGAAAATACGAATCCTTGAAAAACAGAAATCTAAGCAAGTAAAAAATACTTTGTATTAGAATTTATTAAAGTTATTAAAATTGTTAGTTTAAAATATATATTCAATTTGAAATGAATAGAAACTATTTGAAATTTTGAAGCAATATTTGAGATTTTTAAAGGTATAATATTCCCAGATTTTGCTGAAAATGATGATCAAAAAATAAGTTATGTAAAGTGAATGTTTTTACTTTAAATCAGACTGTAAATCAATTCAGTGCTTCTAAAAATTCAGAAAAAAAAAACATTTCTTTTAACTATGCGAACATTAAAAAATGTAATTAATAAACGATGTATTTTAAATTAATTTGAAACTGCAAATTATGAAAGTATCCGTTACAAAATTTAAAATAAAGCTCTGAAATTCATCGCTTTGCTTGAGTTTAAAATCTTAAAAAAGATAATTTAATTTTTAGTGGTTATTAACAATTCCATTTAAAATGAAATATTGCATATAAATACGTACGTTATTAATATTTATGTTTAAATATTACTACAATTTTAGTCGAACGGATGTAAAAATTAAAGAGGATATCAAATAGTTTTATAATTTAATTTGAGTTTAGAAGAAAGAGAAGATATAAATATTAAACATTTTTATTATCTCCAAATTAATTTTAATTTTAAAACAGGAAATATCGTCATATTATCGATAAGAATTTCCATTGAAAAAATATTATTTCTTATAATTTAGTAACGGCCTCGGGACTTACTGCATATCTCATGATCTTGTTTTAAATGTAAGTTGGACAATATAGTGTTATTTGACTATCAATCAGTTACTAATTTAGAAAATGAATAGAATTCTAAGATAATAATGACCTGCAATATTATATTTCCAGAAATATAATAAAAAATTCAATAATTTTTCATTTCAATATACATTGTATATCACATTAAATTCATAGAAATTAAAACGGTAAAGAAAATACAATTCCATTTAAACGCTCATTTATAAATAAAAATGTACTTTATGTAAAATGATTGTAACACACCATGATTAAACTTTCTACAGTTAACATCTCTATGAATAATTTGCATGAAAAAAGACTTTTCTGGAAGCAGAAAATTTCATCAAAGAGAATTCTTTCAGTAAAATTCTACCTTTTGTGCCCATTTTATCTTTAATCAGCCGAAAATTTTAATAAAATGTCCCCTTTTTCATAGTGAAATCTATATATTAAATCTATAAACTCATTTATCAAAGACGTTTTAAACATTTTTCCATACTTACTTAATATCATCGAAACGAATAATTAGCCAGAAAAGTTAATGAAAATTCTAATAAGAATTATTTGCTCCTCCCCACCCCCCCAAAAAAAATCCTCCTACTGAAAATTAATGATTAATTTCAATACTTGCTCTGATCCTGGCGATGCTATTTGGATTTTCATAGGATTTTCAAAGACGTTATTTCTATTAACGAAAAGAGGAAATGGGTTATATATTAATTAAATAGTTTGAGAAATTTCCTTACGTTAAACGTAAAAAAACGAACTCAAATAGCAAGCTGAAACCGTTATATGCTGATTAAAATTAAGATTAGCATGCAATATAGTGAATCGATTGTGGCCGAAATTCTAAAAAGACCGTTTCGTAGAAAGAAAATAGACCATGTGTGTGGTTGTATTTTCTGCCTAACTGTGCATAGACAACAGTGTGTTTTGTGATGTTGAATTAAACAGAAGGTGCAAAATGTATTCAACCGGTTAGAACAGATTGATAGCACTTTTAGCAATGCATCACAATATTGATGCATAATCGGAAGAAATTCGGGTTTTTTTGCAAACTTTCAATGCGAACATATTTTATAATATACAGATAAAAAATTCGGACATGTTCATGTTTTTTCAAAATTATTCTTTTTGTTTGTTTGTTCTTTTAGTTGGTTATACAGTCGAACTTCGATAACTTCGATAAGTCGAATAATCCTCTAACTCGAACTTTTAATCAAGTCCCGAATATACTTTTCTTTAAAAAAACTGTCTCGATAACTCGAAGAGAACATCTTCTAAGTCGAAGTTTTTGGGATAGATTTCCCCGATAAAAAACACAATTCTGTGCAAAACTTCGAATGCCAGTCCAATCGTGACCTACGAGAACCTTTGTTCTCGAAGGTCACGAATTAGCACAGGACGCTATTCACATCTTACAACAATACCTGGAGACCACCGAAGGTACAGACAACACCCTATTTATTGTGTTAAAAAATTAGGTGACTTAGTGAATGCCAACAACCTTAAAAATAATTACTTTTTTCAAATGAGATTTACATGGTATGTATACTAATTAATATGTAATGAGCCAAATTTCTTGAGTTTTAAACCTTTTGAACCCATTCTTCTCTTGTTATTTACATAGGCTATTAAAAAATCGAAATGCGTACAACTACAATATATATAGTATATATATTATACACATATCAAACCATTTAAACCATGTCGACCCAGTACCAGTCGAGAGGAATGGGAGGTAACTTCGATAACTCGAACTTCGGATAAGTCGAATATTTTTGGGGGTCCCCTGGGACTTCGAGTTATCGAAGTTCGACTGTACTTCTGTTTTAAAAATTAGAATTGAATACCATGCATATGTGTTCAGTTTCCCATGTTTTCAGTGTTAACTTTACTATTAAATTGATTTTGTAGTTACTTCATTACTCATTCTATGCTTGTTATGATACTCATTAGGGGTATACATGAATAAGAAAACCTGTAGTTTTACTGAAGTACCAGTCACAAAAAACAATGTCTTTCCCCATAGTTCCCCCCTCCTCGAATATAATTTCTGACTACGGTGCTGACACACACATATATTTATTGGTATGTTATGTCACTTCAATTACAGTGTAAAAATATGGAGATTTGTTACTTAAACAATATCAGAAAATTGGATTAACATTTTCGCAGGTTTTATTTGTTCAACGATCTTTTCAAAAGTCTGATACAATCAGAAAATATTTGGCTGTATAGAGGTGCCAATGAAGTGTCAGATTTAAGATCATAGACGAAAGCAAGAAGACGCCAAGAAAAGTCATAAAATAGTTATAAGTACAGCTCACTTGTATAAAATTTAGCTTGGCGACTAGGCCCTGGCCAACAGGTAAGGAGAAATTAAAAGTGAAACATGATAAATAACGGTTGTACATTTAGGTATAGGATAATCAATAAATTATTACAGAATTAACTATAATTTAAATTAATTAATTGTGTTTGCTGTATCTAAACCATTAAGAATGTTAGATATCAACAAATATAAAACTCTTTAATTTTTAAGTATATTCTAATACATTACTATCATTGAAAAACTATTAAAGATATATTACTGATAAAAATACATTAATGATCCTTAATTTTTAAAGAATTAATTTTTGAAAATCAGTTAAAATTTACACAATTAAATTTAATTATTATTTATCAATAATCGATCGATAATTCCAAATAATTAACTATTACTTTAAATAAAAATAAATGTAAATAAAAATAGATATAATATTATGTTTAACTATCACTATTATAATGCAAAAATAATTTCAATCGTGATATTATTCCAAAAATATTATGAAACTTTTTGTCTAGAATAACAAAAGTTTTCAACAAATTTCACTGTTTCCTTGAGCAAAAGCGTTTTAATTTCACGCGCTTTGTTTCGGTATTAGAGACAAAATATTATTTTTACTTGTGTAGAACATCTTCAAAACAAAACAATTTAAGAAAAAACTCCTTGGACAATGAAAACGGTTCATTTTTATCTAATTTCTAATATTTTGAAAGTTTACTATATAAAAAAATTTCATTAAAAACTAAAGTATAGCAATGAGACTAAAATTATCTTCCAGAATTAAAATGATATTCCTTATTTGCGGTTTCACTGTATATATATATATATATATATATATATATATATATATATATATATATATATATATATATATATATATATATATATATATATATATATATATATATATATATATATATATATATATATATATATATATATATATATATATATATATATATACATATATATATATATATATATATATATATACAGAGAGATATAGTAAAGAAATGTTATATATATATATATATATATATATATATATATACTCTTTACTCTCTCTACTACAATATATATATATATATATATATATATATATATATATATATGTAGTAGAGAGAGAGAAAGAGAGAAATATAGATATATGTTTATATATATATATATATATATATATATATATATATATATATATATATATATATATATATATTCATACATATACTTATATATACATACGTGTGTGTACTCTTACAGGTAAATATTACAAAATTGTACAGCAATGTGTAAAACGCATTGTAATATGTGAAATACTAACTGTTTAACAGATCAAAGGCTTAACAGTTTTAGCTTCATTAAAAAAATTTAGATCATATTTTATCATCTCCTAATGCCCAAATTGGAGTAAAAGTATGACGTGGCTTGCTCATAAAAGATAAACATAACGTGATATCATTATACAGCTCAGTTTTGATATGTGCCAAGGTCAAGTGGAATATTCCAAATGTATACTTTAACCATAAGAGCTGGAACTTAAGTTTAGGAAGCTACATTATAAAGGAAGTTTGAAACAGGATAGCCGACGAATTGGGATAATACAAGTGGCTGCGAACTATGATAAACGATCTATGTTCTCACGAATAACGGGTTACAATATGAATTAAAGATCTTGTCAAGAATATTCAGAACAAGTAGGTTTCAAGATACATTTAGCCCTAAAAAAGTCGGGTTATGTATTATTTTTTGTTTTAGAAGATTCTAGAGTATATATTCTTACTCGTGTATTTGCAGTACTGAGTCACCGTGCCATTTTTCTTTCCTATGACATATAAATAACAAAAAGGGTTCGATATAGTACAAGTAGTGAATGGCTTTGCTTTGTCTAGAACGTTATGGTCTACTTTTTTGCAACAGGAGGGATAATTAGCCGAGTCATACTGTTTAAAGCTGATTCCGAACGGCTACGAACATTCATGCCACGGAATGATTCGAGTCCACGAACTCTGGTACCGTAGATCTGCAACCTAATCATTAGGTCATCGATTAGTGAAACGCAGTGATAATTTATTTGTTGATACAAGAAACTAAAATAGTTAAAGCTTACTATTTAGACTTAATAGTGTATTTTTGTGGAGACGATTAAAATTTTCGGTCATCGATTAGTAAAATGTAGTGATCCTTTATTTGCTGATACGGGGAATTAAAAGAGGGAAAGCTTACTATTTAAACTTAACAGTGCATTTTTGGGGAGAGATTTTAGAATTTCGGTCATCGAATAGTGAAATTTTGTGATCATTTGTTTGCTGATACTGAGAATTAAAAGAAGGAAAGCTTACTATTTAGACTTGATAATACATTTTTCGTAGAGACATTTAAAAATTTCGGTTATCGATTAGTGAAATGTAGGGATAATTTATTTGCTGATACAGGGAATTAAAAGAGGAAAAGCTCACTATTTAGACTTAATAGTGCATTTTTGTGGTGACGTTTAAAAATTTCGGTCATCAATTAGTGAAATGTAGGGATCATTTATTTGCTGATACAGGGAATTAAAAGAGGGAAAGCTCACTATTTAGACTTAATAGTGCATTTTTGTGGAGACGTTTAAAATTGTCTAGGTTTTTTTAACAATAAAAAGGAAAAAAATTAAAATGAAAGCATGTGATAATCTATAATACCTGTTATTTTTGCACTAAATTAATAAAATTGGTAAAAATGAATTGTTCAAAAACAAAATTAGAAAAGAGGTGATTTACTTGTAAATGTATATTCTAACCAAAATCAAAGACGAAAAAAAATAATAAATGTAATTTAGGCTCTAGAGGAAAAACTACTTGCCATGTATAGCACGCAGATCATTTACCATAAAATGTGTTTGCGTTCCATTCGGAAATACTCGTGGATATCATATCCAGCTAGTGATAAAGATAGAAAATGAGATTTCTGTTCGGAGAAATGTACGAGCAAATTATTCATGTAGCAGAATTAAATAGCTGCAATGCCGCCAATGTTTACGTATTTAGTGTGACACGCACAGTTTTTGAGCTTCCGCTACCATGCACAAATTAATGCTGTATATATCCTAAATAGAAAGGAATATTTTATGACTCAACTTGATAAATTTGATGACCGCATAGAACCACCAAAGTGGCATTAGTTCAGGAAGTTGTTGCTAATCTGAGGGGAACACCTTCAAGAAATGTTATAGTAGGAAAAAAAGAACATTTCCATGACACGACAAACACTGTGTAAAACATGTTTCGTGTGTATGAAAAAGCATACTGTAACATTTAAAGAACGGAAATTTTGATGACAAAACGGTATATTCGTAATATGATCAACTCTAATACTTTCTTCCAGAAAAATTCTTAGACTGATCAGTATTACTTAAAAAATGTACGGTTTTATAGTACTTAAGACAACATTTTACAGTCATTGCTTTTACCGTCAATAAATACACCGAGAATGTTTCAAGTTTAACGTTTGTAAAAATAAGTTGTTTAATTTTTTAAAATATGTACGTCGGAAAAACAGGATTTTTAAATGAAAGATTAATGAATGTGGCGATTAATCACTGCTGTTACGAAAAACGGATAATTTTAAATTTTCCAATAGCGGCTGTAAAGAACTCTCCTAATAGAATTTTGCCGATAGTCTCACTAAACATTTCCTCTACGCCATTAAAATTATAGTTGTCTTTAATCTAAACACCAACGAGTAAAATTCTTTATAAAACCATGCATTACTTCCAAAAGGCATAACTAAAAAACTGATTATTTATATCTTATAAAATTGTGTCATTAATAAAATTTTAAACTATACTCCAAGAGAATAATACACATTTAAATCATAATTATAATTATAATTTAGAAGAATAAAATTGGTATTACGAAGTATTGGTTTATTGAATTTTATCGATGATTAATAGAACTTTAGTTTCTATTCTAGAAACATATTTCACGATGGAATAATTCCTCTATACTAATACACATGCTGATGACAAGAATAAGGATAAACTACTACGTAGTTGAACTCACTGAATTTACTAGAAAATTAATTCTTCCATATTTGTACTATACATATTTGTACCATAGAAATACTTAATTCATCATGTGTTGGTGTCACATCTACCGACATAAGAATCCAGAAATAGTATTTAACCTTAAATGTGAGTACCTCCCATAGCACGTGTAAGATTATTTTTCAGCTTCTCCCAATGTTCCGACTTGCAAGTCAAGTTTTCAGAGCGACGCCTAAGAATCCCTTGAAACATTGCATAAAAAATATCATGGTCGTTGTTAATGATACCTACCTCAATAGCATTTTCGCAGTTATAAGGAGTGAAATGTATAGTTATTGGGAGGTAAAAATATATATGTTACAATATCAGAAAAATGATTCGTAATTTTTAAGTTAGTTATGTACACATAGTATAATCAGATAAAATGATATTTTATGTCAGTATTGAATATTGCTCATTCATTTAATTATTTCTTATGTTTAGTTTATAAATATAGATACTATATAAAAAGAGCTTAGAGGGAAGGATAAGGTTTCGTAATCTTTTTAAAGAGAAAAAACAATTTTTCAATGAAACAACGTAACTATTAGAGAATTATTAAAGAACCATTAACTATATATATATATATATATATATATATATATATATATATATATATATATATATATATATATATATATATATATATATATATACATATATATATATATATATATATATATATATACATATATATATACATATATATATATATATATATATATATATATATATATATATATATATATATATATATATATATATATATATATATATATATAGATATATATATATATATATATATATATATATATATATATATATATATATATATATACATATATATATATATATATATATATATATATATATATATATATATATATATACATATATATATATATATATATATATATATATATATATATATATATATATATATATATATATATATATATATATATATATATATATATATATATATATATATATATATATATGTGTGTGTGTGTGTGTGTGTGTATGTATGTATATATATATATATATATATATATATATATATATATATATATATATATACAGTCTGTTCCATAAGAGCGTGTCGCTCATAACTTCGTCAATAGATAGCGCGCAGATACCGGCTTAATTGCACGTGTTCTTCAAACATTAGAGAAGAATGCTTTATGGTTATATTCTTTATTCGATTTGTTTTGCTGTATTTAAATCAACAATTCCAAAATGAGTGCCGTATTCCAATATGTGAGCCGTTTGGAAGCAGTGTTTCTGTGTAACCATCCAAAAGGATAAAAAATGTCTCGCGCAGCTGCACTTTGAAGAAGTGACTTTCACTGAAGAAGTTGACTTTCACTGAAGAAGTGAGTAGCACTTTACAAAGTGGTACAAAATATTGATGACCTACCGGATCAGGGTAAACGCCGCTCAACCACAAAATCGAATGATAAAGGGATTCTTACATAATAGATAATAATGGGGACTGGATAACTGATTAGGTGAAATGCATTTCAGTTTAATATGTATACTACACGGTACAAATGTATTTTTAACTAATTCCTTTGTATTTTCAGAGAAATAGACGACACGCTCTTATGGAAATGACTGTATATCTATCTATCTATCTATATATCTATCTATCTATCTATCTGTCTATCTGTCTCTCTGTCTCTCTCTCTCTCTCTCTCTCTCTCTCTCTCTATATATATATATATATATATATATATATATATATATATATATATATTCTATGGGTACAATACGAATCAGCTTCCACAGATAAGTCCAAAGAGAAACAGATGTCTATAAAAAGAGCAGCATGTGGCTAACGAACAGTGGCCTACTGATATGTGAATTAAGCATGGACTTTCTAAACTCAAATCGTTTAGAAATAAATTAACTTTCAACGTAATGTCTAATTTACATAATGTATTTGGCTTTTCTGCCAAGCCAAATTTAATACTTTTGGGAAACTAAGAACTAAATAAAGAGACTGAGTTTTAGAATAAAATGATCTAATCTCATATTTTTAAACCAAATTAATTTATTCATTTATTGGCAAATAACATAATAATTTTTGCGTGCAAATTGTAGATACTGAACCATTAAATATAGTCAACTGTTTATTAATTTATATATAATTATAACAGATTTATTTCTTTGTTCAAGTAAGGGACGTTTTGTAATTAAGAAAATTTTTGGGTTATAACGATATACCAATTTAGATATAACATTTAGATACAACGAAAATTAACGCTGCGAATCTTCACCAGATGGCTGAACTTCATCTCTGCTCAGGCAGCATTATTACCTCCAGAAACGAGACAAATTGTGAATCTTAAAGGGAATGTGCAAATGATAATTCTGATGGCTCATGATACGAAATAAAAAAAAGATGTATAACATAATAGGCTTCCGAGAAACTCATGCTGTAACCGCATCATATTTTTAGGATTGTTTAAATTTACAAAATTTTCGTGTAAATCACAGTAATAAATACTAAAGTTGTTTATGAGCTGCCAAAGAAGAAAAAATTAAAAAAACAAATAAAAGACCGAATTCTTCACCTGAGCTCTATACTTAAACATTTACATCATCATTTAAAAACTCGTTTCAAATAAAGCTCTCTCATGAGAAAACGAAAGAACTTAAATTCTTTTACTTAAAGAATAGAACTAAAATTCCTTTGAAATAAGATTAGGAAGTTTCCCAAAATGCAAAATTTAAAACCTGTCTCAAAATGCGCTGAAACATTTTAATTAGCAAACTGTTTATTCCTTTTGTGAGCCTGCTTTTTATACTATCTTCTCCAAAGAATGTTAAAATTTTCATAATTGCTGAAAGAGGAGTCTAAAAAAATTAACAAGTTTTTTGTTCACTCCTTTTGAACTCTGCTGGCAGAAAGCGCATCCCAATTTTTCTTAAACTAAAATTCGATGACTCAGAACAAAACAAAATATCACCGTAAGGACTTTCTAAACCTGCAATTTATAAATTAGCAGATAAACACCTGACACCAAAACTTGGGGAGAATGTAGCTTTAAATTTTTCTATATGATTTGAAGAAGAATTTAGTTGGTTGTAAAATATTTTGCAAGTATTATATGGAATATACTTATATAAAAATAGACTATCAAACATTTATTTAAGTAGGTAATTGAATATAATAATTCTTAACGAAATTACAATTTTTAATACAAAAGACATTTCTGGAATAATAGCATACATTTTAACAAAAGTAAAATATATATATATAAATAAATTTACAATAAGAAAATATTAAAAGTTCAATTAGACATATTTTTAATTCGACTAGAAATGATAATTTAGATAGTCGGGTTGATCAGGTCATCAAGACAGATCCATTCTAAAAGGCATGTAATAGAAACCCGTTACGAGACTATTATATATAAAATGTGTAAATAGTGCTCAATAATAGTGTTTGATAAACAAATAAGTACGTATAAAACATTCAACGATTAATTTTTTTGCACAAATTTTGTGGAAGCATCTTTTCTAGAAAAAATATAAAATGACAAACCTAAAGGGAGATGAATAAGACCTATGTTTATGTACTTGAATAAATTAAGACAAAAGGTGAGAAATCGCTAAGTCAAACATTATTTGAGAAAAAAAAATTAATTTTTTCTTTAAATATTAAGATAATCAGAAATAAAGATTAAGGTTTCGCTAGTATTCTTAAAAAGGCTACACTTAATAAGAAAACTTAATACATACAAAATGCTGAAAAATTTACCTAATTTTTGTTTCTTGTACTGACCTTATTATTTTCTCTAAATAGGCTTAAATATACTACACAGGTTGATTACATTACAAAACGCCCTGTATTGACAGTTAAAGTTCAATGCATATATTAATTTACAAATTTTTTAGAGATTTATAAAACAAACAACGCATGCATAAAGGCGGGTAAAATGTATATATAACAATAAATATTTAGCTTAACAAATAATTAAGTGTATATTTTGCGAAAGTTCTACCTTGATATCTTCTAGAGTCTAGATAAAGGACAGTATGGAACTATGTTATAATGTCCCTTAACAACTTTCTGGGGCAGAACGTCTCTCGCGTCCATAGCCACGAGCTCAAACCGTTCCATGTTCTCTGGGTGGTACTAAACGAGAGACACCTCAGGTGTACACCTCATTTAAGTACATACGTGTGTCACGAGCTGGAGGTGCCCTAGTGATCTGGGTAAAGTTTGTTCTTCACTGGGTTGGATAAAATTGAAGTTGGACCATGTTGGAACTCTCGTAGGTCAACAGCAGCTATGTAGCTGTTGTGGTTGCTGTCGTAGCTACTGGTTTTCAGTGAGGTTGCTGAGTGGTCAAAAAGTAGGTATAAAAGACCTACCTTAACAACATTCTAGAATTTCAAGTATTTTGATTTTGTTCATCTTCTTTGTTCAAACCCTACACTGAAATTTTGGAAGCTTAACATTTCGAAAGAGGAAATTTGTAATTAATTATTTTCAAGCATTCAACAGTTATAAGAGTCGAAAAACAAGGTATGCTATTACTTATAAATTGGCAGACAATTTAAATGAAAAATATGCTAGTCATTTATTCAAAGTTCATATATCCGCTTTAGGAGGACAGAGATCATTAAAAACTAATTAATTTTATAATTTATCAATTTGCTTGAACATTTATTGCTTTTAGTAGTATATTTATGTCGAACTGGGTAAAACGTTTATTATTTTATAAATCAAATATTATTGATTGTTTTAAAAGCAGTTTTCTCGCGATTACTTCAAGCGTATTCATTTTATAAATTAAACAACTAATTTTATGTATAGTTCACCTTTTAGATTTTTAGTATTTAGAGAAAATCTTTTGATTTTTTTATGCCATTCATTTATTCAAAGTATATATATCTCCTTTAAGAGGGCAAAGATAATTTAAAACTAATTAGTTTTATACTTGATCAATTTGCTAGAACATTTATTGTTTTTTAGTAGTACATTTATGCCGAACTGGATAAAATTTCGAGGTAAAACGTTTATTATTTTATAAATCAAATATTATTGATTGTCTTATAAGCAGATTTCTTGAGATTGCTTTAAGCGTATTCATTTTATACACAATACGACCAATTTTATGCATAGTGCACCTTTTAGATTTTTCGTATTTAGAGAAAATCTTTTAATTTTTATTAGTAGGCATTTGTAGAAAATATTAGGAAAAAAGAATAATAATAGTAAGAATACCAGTTTTTCTTCTATATAATATGTCTATTAAGTTATTTTAGGAAGAAAATAGACATGATGTGCTTCAAATTATATTAATTTTAAACAACTTTAATTTTATATACTATCAGATACTTACATTCGATGCTTTTTAAGGGAAATAACAATCAGATAAATATTTGTAAGTTGTATAAAATACAAGCGTGTATAACAAGACAATTGTTGATTAAAAATAGGTTAAAATAATAATTATTATTATTTATATTTTTTGTTGTAGTAATCAAATTCGCTCTAAAATATTGGATACTAAAAAACCCTTTTTTCTCTCCTTTTTAATCCTATTTACTAAATTTAGATAAGTTTAAGAATTGAATTTTCAGTACAATATCGTAAAGCCCATCGTACATAGTCATGCCAAAATTTTCCAAAAGTGAATATTTCAAGTTCCTACAGTAAATAAAATAATTCTTGCGTAACGTCAAACTCATCCCGTTAACTTCTCACACCTCCGGTTGAGTTGCCTTCGAAGCCGTAAGGGGGACGTAGAAAACTCGTAGAACGTAAAAGACGCACGCGTTATTTTTAGAAACACTCAAGCATTCAACGCCTCGTTACTCAATAAAACATCCCCGTCTACCCCCGCTCTGGCAAGACTTGGACCAATCCGGGGAGGCGAGATAATATAATATTCGTCAGTCGTACGTCGTATTGATTTCACGCGCAACCTCGGAATACCCATGTTTATAAAATCACAGCGAGCAACAGAGAGAGAACATGCGACGACAAACTTCGACCGGAACTGAGCAGGAACTAATTCAACAGGGCTGATACGAGACGTTTCTTCCCAAAAATTAATCATCGTTTGCTCCGCACGTATCACAGTTCGAGATTTCGGCTGGCGAATTGAATTGAGCGAATCTAATGAAATTTGGACATGAATTTATTTGTTCGGGGAAAAACTTGGTCTCGTTTATAAAGCTGCCAAGGGGATTTGAAGCACACTGCTCAGGAAGGAAGTGAATTAATGAAGTAATTGCTCTTCGGGGATTTGAATTTTAATCATCGCACATTCACAAATTTAGGGTTATAAACAGTAATTTATTAGAGGCGTTACTAAGTTAATGAAATTAATGGCTGATTAATACAAATATAAGCGCACGCTCTATCACTGCATTTGCCAGGTTAATCTTAAAATATTCATCACACTCGCTCAATTTATAATCAGTCGTACGAAGATGTTTCTGGATGGATGCGTGTCTGCGGTGATAAGCTGATAAAAGTGATTTAAGAAATACTCCATAATACCATATCTGAAGTATTAGAGATAAAACTCGTAATTTATATTAAGATTAATGACTAGGTCGTAAGTAAAAATTAAACAAATAACGTATTTAAACCAATGTGAGTAATCGTAAATAACTTATTTTCGTGTCAAAATGAAGCTTTTATTGTACCTTGAATGTAACATACATTAAGTTTTACAGAGGATATTAGAGAATTCTTTATGATAGTTAAAACAAATAATGTGCAAAGTCTTTAATTAGAGGGTAATGTGAAAAGTCTTTAACTCCTTAATGCACAGTTTTTTTTAAAGACCGGCAAAAAAAAAATCAATTTTTTTAATGTCAAAAGCGCAATTTAGAACGTTGAATTTAGGAAATATATATATATATATATATATATATA
>CM063498.1:105145905-105198405 GCA_032207245.1 Pardosa pseudoannulata | reverse complement strand
CTTCCTCTTCAAGAGTATGAGATGTACTATAACTTCTATTATATAATTTACAACAATTCTTTTCTGATAGGAAGATAATATCATTTCCAAACATATTTGTTTTAAACTGTATTTCATGGTTTAAAACAAGAAAGCAATGGTATCGTAAACGTAATTTGAAATCTTAGATAGACTACCCGTCTCGTATTTTATCATTCTCAACGGCATAAAAATTCAAACTTATTTCAGTATGCACAGAAATGGTGGTTTATTTCAAGATAATTTAAATATTTAAATCCAGACTTTTTATTCGTAATACATGTATGTGCTTTTATCATTTTCGGAAGATCTGTTTGGAAATCCTTTAATAAAATTACAACAAAATTTTAGCGGAATTTTTTATTCCTTATCTCTAAAGTCTTGGTTTTTTTTTTTCTTCGGTACATATAAACCTTGTTTTTTTATCTTTACAGAATGGCTACAGAATGGTTTTTATGTATGAAAATTCATATCTTCTATATAACAGTTAAAAATAAAAGTTTGAACACAAGGAAAAAATATATTTCATTCCATCGATGAGTAGCTCCAAAAACAGTAATGTCAACATACAAGAAAGCTAACCACGCCAGGAATTGTATATTTTCAGACATCTATCCCTGATTTTTTAGATTTATTTGAGATGAGAAATGCTGATCAAGTTATTTTTATTAATAGGTTGGCTGTAATAACATGAAGAAAAATGAGCCAGCTCTATTTAAGAAGGAATAAACAAGGGATTTATAAAGTGATGAAATATGACCATTATAAAATGTATTTAACTCAAATTTCATATTTTGTTTATACCCGGGTGTCCATAAAAATTTAGATTTAAGATATATATCAATACATTTTCAGTACAAATGGCTAGGGTATTAATGGGTTCATGATACACTTATGTCTTAAAACTTGCCCCCAGGAGCACACCTCCTTTAGGTGTGTACGGGGTTCACAATCCTGGGGTACCTGAATGATCTTTCCCATAGCGTTCTTCCTGGTAGTCACGAACTTACCTCTGTAGTGTTTGCTCATCGGGTTGGACCACATTAAAATCGGACCATGACGGGCCTCTCGTAGGTCAGCAGTGGCTTGGTAGCCATTTATGGGTCACTGTTGCGGCACGGTCATCAATAGTTGCTGCTGTATGTCTTCGGATGGGTCAGCGTAATACACACTTATGTTTTAAAACTAAAAATTTTATTTTTGCAGTTTAACTTTATATATTCTATAGTTGATTTCAAAATGTACCTGGTGCACACCTTTTATCTCAATATCTCTCACAAAATTAAACAAAATGAGTCTTTTCTTAAACCAGGTGTGCTCTTTTTTAAATGAAAGTATTTTGATGGGTTAAATAGGGTATAATGCGTATAAAAAGTTATTAAAACGTTGCACATGTTGAAATAATTTCTTTATTTAATTTGTACTTAATATACATGACAACTGATACACAGTTTTGTCTCTATATAAACCTTAAATATAAATTATAAAATGAGAGTAATTGTCTAGTATTCAGTACACTAGAAATATTTTTAATAAATGTCTTTCAGATGGGAATTTAAGGTAAAATCTTTTGTATTTCAATCAAAAATTGCCTTTCTGTAGATTTTAGTTGGTTATATATATATATATCATGGACCAGTATTATTTATTCCACTATCAAAATTGTAAGTAAAAGGAAAATATTTTAATTTGAGATTTTTTGTTTCTTTTCCACCTAAGTCTACAATAATAGTAATATAAATGTGATATCAATGAAGTTTTTTCTAAGAGGCTAAAAAGGTTTCCTTCACTTAAATGTCAACATGCTTTTTAAATAATCTTACCATTTTGCACACCGAAATCATAAAATTCAAATTTAAAGTGAAGTTGTATTTTTCAAGCTAATATTCGAAGCATATATTTTAAAACACTTCGACATGAAGGTTAATCATAGTAACAGGTATGAATTATTTCTCTAATATATCCGTAGTGGTTAATAATAAAGTAAATCACAACATTTTATACGGAGTTGAATAGGTAAATGATCAATACATATATTTTTTTTATTTAAAAGTTTTATGAAGTATCGTAATTGCATATCAAAATATCCTTTCCTATTTTTCTAGTTTCACAAAAATGTATTTCCTTGAAATAAAACAAATAAATTCTAGTTCAGATTGAAATATTCCATTTATTTTTGTAAGGCGTCAGAATCGTACAAGCCTATCACACTAACACACAGAATTACAATCTGATTAAAATACCCATAATAAACAACTAAACCATTTTATTTTGTAGTCATACATTCAAATTTTGAACTAAAGGACAATCAGAATATTATAAATTATATTTTATTATTATATTAATAATTATATTATACTATTATGTTAATAATTATATTATACTATTATATTAATAATTATATTATATTATTATATTGATAATTATATTATACTATTATATTAATAACTATATTATACTATTATATTAATAATTATATTATACTATTATATTAATAATTGTATTAATATATTTGGGCTATCAGAAATAATTTTTAGTTTCATGGACTATAAAAACAATAGGGATAGAATATTAATGAAAAATTTTATATGATATAAAAAGAGGCATAGATAATTTTTTTATTATTTGATCCCTATTAATAAATAGCTTAATAACAGAAAACTTATCTACTTTTATCAGTACTAAGTTCAAAATATAGTTCAAAACTGAGTTCATAAAAATTCTGTTAAATTTTTCTTTGTCAAGATATTATTTTTTCAAAAGTATTCCATGATTCAACGAGGAATTTCCCAATATTAAATCTCCCATAAAATAAGAAAACAATTTTACTTGTTCTCCTTTTTTACTTATTTTCATTATTTCATACTTTTTTCTTTAAGAACTTCTTTTATATCACAAGAATACCCTTTAGCACGTTCATAAAACTAACATATTTTTAGAAAGGTTGTACTTAATGCTATAAAAAAGCCTTGCGCATAGAAAATTGTATAAAGTGTTAGCGTGATCTATGAGATTTAGATATAAAAAGTAAATGGCCTTTGTTAGCAAGTACTGTTCAAAAATATCGTCACGTCACGCGTGTATATTTTTAGAGGTAAATCTTTTTGGGGAAAGAATCTTTTTATGAAATGATCGAAAAGAATAAAAAAAAAGTTTTCATGAATATTTAAAAATTTATTTTTATGCGGATATGAATGATAAGCTTTTATTCATTCTATAGTTAAAATCCATGAGTTTTGAGCACTGAATGAAATGTTATAAGATATTTTGTAATTCTATTTCACCAGGAAAGTAAAAATTAACATTAAAAATATTTTGCATAATTATAATTTAATATAATTATAATTTAATTTACATAATAAGAATTTATATAAGGATATAACAATAAAAATATTATATAATACAGACTATTTCATCCTCAGTAAATTTTTAAATAATAATTCAACATTCTCCAAGAACCAGTGAGGTGTTTCATGGAGATTAGTAACTCTACCTCAAAATTTTCATATATTTTTATATGTAAATTTATATATTTATGATAAATTTTGTATATCTGTACTAAAATAGTAGACTTATGTTTTCTGGCCAACATCGCTGTGAAATAGAGGTACTTTATTTCACAACTATGACAAAATACATCAGAATATCCAAGGCCGGTCCTAAGAGACAGGCCAAGTAAGCGACTGCCTACTGTGGCAAAATGTGGAAGTGGCAAAACAACTTGAATTAGATAGCAAAAAATTATCTATATGCAATCTTGTTTTAATAAATTATTCTGTTAGCATTTTCTTGGGTATGTAAATATAGTTTTCTGTACATAATGTTAAACTTATTATAAATAAACATCATTTGATAGTCAAAGGGCTTGGATTGTAATGTCGGATGCTCTCCTGTATTAAAAGTGGTTTATTTTCAACACCGAAATGGTGGCATCTTTCAGATTGATTTGTCCTAAGCAAATAATGTTTAAATCAAGAGCGAATAAGTGATATTATGATTTCTGGTTTACATTACGGAGAACAAAAGTATTTTTTAAGTTTATTTCCTTGACAAAGTACTGTAGAATTGCCGGTCCTGGGTAGTAAGCAAGGTAGGTGTTTGCTTAATGTGGCAAAGTGTAGAAACTGTGTAACCGCTTGAACTAAAAAAAAATATTTTCAAGGTTTGTTTATAAAGTGTTTTAATATAATTTTCTGCTTTAGTATACTGGGTGATCAAATATAGTTTTCAGCCAATAAAGTTAATTGTGATGTTAGCCTTACTATATGTATAAAGGCAGACTTTTATCGGCCGATAGGATAGCAAGATTGGAATATCGGTGTGTGTTACAAGTACTTAATTTTTAACACCGAATGGGGATGTACCTCCATTGAATTATTTTCCATGTAGGGACATAGTGATTATCTTATAACATTTTAGGAGAAATGGATGACGTTTTCTGGCGTTTGTCTACGTTGCCAGAAGCACTAGGGTCAACCCACAGAATTAATTGCACAAGCAAAAGTTCCGGTATGAATTGGAACCCTAGAACTAGTGATGAGAATTCGGATCTTGAAATTTGCCAAGATACTTTTACTATCACTTAAAAACATACATATTGATAAAAAATTTCATGTTTCAAATGTAATGACCAATTTTAAATGTAACAATTAAAACATGTCAAGAAAAATATTTTTGTTTTATATTATAAATATTTTGGGTTTGATTTGGAGCACTACGGTCAACTGTTTTACTACACAAAAGCGAAAGAGACCTAACTTGCCACTTAACATCTTTTCAGAATGTCTACGAACATCCATGACAGCACTATGATTTGAACCCAGGAACTCTAGTATTGATTTTCTCTAAGAAATTTATTATTAATTTATTTTATTTAAATTGTATGGAAATTTTAAAGTATATAATTTTATTGTTATATCTTCATAATTTTCACTTTTCCCCATAACAATATTTGTAAAAGTCTCAGTAAAAATATTAATAATTTAATAATGAAATGAATGAATATATTTTTTATATTTCAATATTTTAAAAATGTTAAGTTTAGATATACTTGTATGATTTGATTACCCTACTTTCTAGGACGATTCTAATCATTACGTAAAATTGAACGAAGGTTTGTTTCGAGATATAAAGATAAGGATATGCATGAAATTAAGATTAGCAAAAAAATTAGGTAATACTCAATGGGGCATATTTTTCATATTTAATGCATTAAAAATATGTCAATTAGGAGTTTCATTCCCTCTTATGCTATATATCATTTAAATAAAGTGTAGAACGTTTTTGAAAAGTTTTACGACATATTTTGTAAGTGAAATCCTAATAAAAGAACAGTTAAATATTTCATAATGTAACTAGTCATAAAAAAAATTCGTTGAAAGTAGTTATGAAGCAAATGGGCAGTACCTGGGGTGACGGGCCTTAATATTATTAAAATAATGTTTGACTGCTATAAAATATTAGAAAACAACACATTATGGTACGAGAGTGCAAATTACCTCTTAATTCAAGGTATTTCCCGTTACATTTGACGTGTTTATATATATATATATATATATATATATATATATATATATAATGTATATATATATGTGTATATATATATATATAATGTATATATATATGTATACACACACACACACACACACATATATATATATATATATATATATATATATATATATATATATATATACATATATATATATATATATTACATATACGTATATATATACATATATATGAATATATAATATATATATATACACACATATATAACATATATATATATATATATATATATATATATATATATATATATATATATATATATATATATATATATATGTGTGTGTGTGTGTGTGTGTGTGTGTGTGTGTGCTGTGCAAGAGAATTCTTAACATTGGTCATTTTTTATTATTGGACGAAGTGAAGGTGTTTAAAATATTTCTTGTGTTTACTAATTGGTTTTCAATTCCAGATTAAGTCCTCTCTAACCCCAACGTAACCCGATCACCCAAAATCATTACCGGATCAGTTATCTAGGCTTTAATAATGATCAGATTAGATTTCGAGGAATACTCCAGGACACTACCGAAGACAAAATATTATAGAACTTCTCTAATATTCTTTTTCTTCTTGAAAATATTCTGAGATCTCGTAAATCCAAATACCGTAAAAGAATTTCAGTCCAATGAGTTATGAAAATATTACATGTATCCATATCCGTGAATAGCCGGAAGGAAAAGGTTCGAAATTTTATTGAATTTCTAGCGAAAATTTTTAAGCTCTGTTAAAAAAAGATTTCTGCATTTTGTGACGTCCATTACATTGAGTTAATGCATTTGATATGAAAGAAACTTTTAAATTTACAGAATTTTTCTGTTTATTATATACAGAAATAGTTGGCATAAAATTATTTATTTGTGGTCCCTTAATATACTTTTTTCTGTTTATTATAACTTTATTCTGAAATATTCAGTTGACTATATAGAGGTTTGGTTTGGAGTGCATCGGCTGACTTTTTTGCTAATGTGATCGAGGCCTACTGCTTAAAGCTGATTACGAACGGCTACAAATATCTATGCGTCAGTGGGATTCACACTCACAAACTGCCGTACCACAGATCAGCACCCTAAGCATTCAGTCACATAGAGTAATCATCTTTCTGATCATATTGAGAAAGAGTTGCCTTTAAAGTTAATAAAATATTTTGGTGTTTCAAAGCATTAAAAATTTAATTTTTAAATTAATTCAGATATATAAATTTTTAAAAAATTATAAAAACTCTTTGAATTTACTATTTAGTTCTAGCATATAGCTCATCATATGACGATATCAGTAAAATTTTTAAGTTTCCAGAATTGTAAAGTAACCTATAAGGCTGGTAAAAAAAATGGTTTGTTTTTAGGCAGAGAATTATCTGTTACAAGCTCAATAATTTGTTTATTTTTCTACAGTAAATTAATGGAAGTAAAGGAATGAAACTATCATTTCCACAACATCCTGGAGGTAGATATAATTTGTTGTTAATACCAGTGATAAAATTTTCATTGCAACAAAAAAATAACCAATGATTAAATTTAAAACTATCACATATGTACCTAATCTATTATTTAAGCCAAATATAAAATAAAATTACTTACGTAATATCTAAGTTGAGTGAAAAAACTTATGAAAATAAAGCAGACGGTATTTAAATAATTTAAAATAAGAAATGATTAAATGAGATGGTTAAAGGAATGACGTCATAATGCTAGAAAAAAAATGTTATTTTCATCTACTTATAATGTGACAAATTGATAAATTTAATTGCCTGCTCTTAACAGAGGAAAATAGGGTTTGAAATAATGGCATTAAACGCTCGAAAAGGGGGGAAGGGGTGGATTTCAAACGTTGCTAACCCTAATTTATCAAGAATAAAATAATGCCTCTATCCATTCCAGGTTTCCAGGTCGACGACAGACAGACAGATAAATAGGGCTATTATTATAAAAGGGATTATTCTATATTTTACCATTCAACATTATTATGTTAATACAATATTCAGCATTTAATTTATTTTTTAGTTTCAGCTTTTATCGATTAGAGTAAACTAATTCTGAAGTGCACCTACGAAAGGAATATGTAGTTATTAGAAACTCAAGAAAAAAGTAAGGTGTAATACAGCTCCAGTTATTTATAAGAAACACATCATAAATATTGAAACATTTATTGAAAGCCATATGTTTTTCCATTGAAGATAAATACTCTGGCAGTTCTGAATAAATTTTTAAGTAATACATTGCTCTTGGCTGCATGTTGGTCACATTAAAATATTAATTGTAAAGTAATGATAAGAAGGCAAGGTTGCTCGTGTACTTCATGTAAGTCATCAAGGCATGCTTCAGTAGCACCGAGGACAATAGATCTGCTATTGGCAATTCCATAAAGCATCAGCAATAATTAAAACACTAACCAAATTCAAAGGGGGGGGTAATCTCATCATTTTCTATTTCGCTTAGCAAACATTTCGTGAAGAAACAACGTTAAGTCCTGACACTGGTCTTTTGAAAAGGAAATCATTAAGAAGCCATTAATTGACGTCCAGTATATGAAAATTTTGGTTTAATGCAAAAGTGAATGATTTCATTACCTCCATAAATCTTAATTTATATATAATAAATTCAAGTTGGTACAGTAAACCCAAATGTAAAATAAAATATGTCCTACTGAACACAGGAATACTTTATTTTATATTTGCTGTTTAACACAATTACTCAACTTACTATTTTAAGGTAAAAATACATATGTGTTTATTTCAGCCCATCTCGGTTTTAATATTTTTAACGTTAGTCAGCTTCCTAAAATTTCTAAATATAATTTTTACTGCTAAATAAAAGTAATTAATTTTTTTTCAAAGTTATATGTCTGTAACAGCTATTCTTGTGTTTAGAGAGTTATGGTGACTATGGACTTTGAAAATTAATTTGCTTATCTTTTGACCAATTGCATGCCAATTTAATACATGTTGATAGAAATATGAATGTGACTGTCTTTACAGTTTCAAAGTAAGCTTTTTTAATATTTTTAAAAGCTATAATTAATTTTTTAAAAAGGAGCTTCACTGAAAAAAGTTTTATGCGTACCCTTTTACTTAGAATAGGTTCATATTTTTCATAGGATACCTTTTAGACCTTAAAATATAATTTAGTTTTCATTTTAAGCATTTGATGGAAACAACGCTAAAAAATAATAGTTATAAATTCCATTATTTTAGTACAAAATATTTATATTTTTTTAACTTCTTAATGAATAGAATTTTACAAGTAGAATTACGTTAATGTTTGTTAAGATGAGGCCGACAGAGCGTCAAGGCCAGCCGCAAGTATAGTGTAAATTGGAAGAAAAAGAAAAACTAATTCTTCCTGCTGAATTTTTGTTTATTAGAATTTTAATAGAAATGTTAACAGGATATAAAATGTAAAATGATTTTTAGGCTATGATGCCAAATGGGTCACACTCGATCGAAGATCTATCAAACATGGCGTCTTGATGAAAAAAAATGGTGCTCGAACTCTTGCAGAAGATCCAAAGCTCCAAGCTCCTTCTCCTTTGCTCTCTCTCCGAGGGGGCCTGAAGATCTCTCTAAAAACGTTCGTTGGGCAGCGTTGCTGGGCCGAAGACGGCTACTCCGCGGTTAGCAACCCTTCTTGACCAATGGGGTCGAAGGAGGGTCACTCCGCTTTCACCTCTAGGTCGGTTTCGCTCTGGCTTTGTTCAACTGTTGTTCAACTCTTTGTTACAATGTTAACTAACTTTTATTTTATACTTTACAATGTAATTGATCGATTTGTGTCAAAGATATATCACGGTTAGAAACAAGTATGGAATGAGTTAAATGCTTATAAAATTAGACAATTTCTGTTTAAAAAGCGGTTTAAATTAGTTATTAGTGATAACTAATGTGTCTTGTGATAATAATTATATGCTGAATTATATATATTTTATATAATAATATATTAATATATTGTAAATTGGTGGATATTAAAGCCCCAATTGTAATTATTATTCTTATTTACATTTCACAATGCAGTGAGATAGAAAATTGAAATTTTTAGACAAATTTTGCCCAGTCCATTGCCTCCTGTAACTTTAGTTTGACCCTTTAGTCATGATTTTTGAAAGGAAAAATAAAGTTTGACATAAATTTCAGAAAGTAAAGTAAAAAATGTATGTACTTAGGCATTGTGATATTAAACTCTTAATTTATATATTCATTTGATTATATATTTTTAAATCTTTGAACTGCGTTTCCTAAACTTACAGAAAAAAACTCCACTAAACAGTTATTTAGATAAAAGTACAAAAATAAAAATACTTTTATGTAGATAACGATAAACAAAGCTAGTTACAATACAACGGGAAATAATTTTCTTCTTTTTTAAAAAACAAAGTAAATAGTATGGGGAAAGAATTTACAGCATTAGCGAAAGAAAAAAAAATTGTTCATGAATAGAACTAAACTTAAAAACACGAAAATTAAACAAAACTAACACTTCGAAACTTCCTACGATAACCGTAATTTTCCTGCGAAAAAATAAATTCTTAGAAAGAAAAAAGAGAAAAGCACAGAAGAGCTTTCTTCTGTTTACACGATAAAATACGAGGTAAGACCCCTACTTACTCTCACACCCCGGCATCAATTCAAAGAGATGCTTAAGGAGTCTGGAGCGAGGGAATTTTCTTTACAAGAAAATGCTAATGCAGAACTCGATTTCATTAACCTGACACTTTTTCCCCACTAACCGCAGAATTTTTTCTTCCTGGCCAGACAATAACGTTTGTTGGAGAAAAAGTTGAGAGAAGGATTTAATCCATTGGCTTTTGAAATGTAGAAAAAGGGAGAAAAGTAACATTTGATAAAAACTTCAAGTGACTGATTTTTCGATAAGACTTTTAACACGATTCCCTAGTCCTGTTTGATGAATAAACGAGAATAAAAGTATTAGTCGTATGCAAATCTAGGAATTCTCTCTACTTTTCAGTTCGAGAAAAGCTGCCATTCCACATTTTTTCGACTCTATTTTTTTAATAAATCGAAAATACCATTAAGGTACCGGGTACCACAAATCGTAATCACTGATATTATGCAAAAATAAGTTATTTTGTTCACTATGCAACAAAACCTGCTTCCTGTCAAGAAAATGCACATTTAAAATTACCTTAAGTATTGTGGTTACAGCTGATAAAAAGTAAAAGTATAGTCACCTATTTTTTTTATTCCTATTCCTACAAAATCCTACTCCATCTGAAGGTTTATATCAGAGTTTGTGGGTTCGAATCCCACAGTGGCATGGATGTTCGCAGCCGTTCGGAATCTGATTTAAGCAGTAAGTCCCGGTCTCATTAGCCCTCATGTTGCAAAAAGTAGACCGAAGCGCTCCAAACCAAACTGAAGGTTTATATTTACAGATGCAAACTGCTAACAGTCCAGAAAAAGGGGACTGTAATTATACTCATCTAGTAATAAACTGTGATATGATGAGACCATGTGTCATTTATAGGATAACTCGTAGCAATTATTACTTGCAAGCATAAAACATTCTATTTCAAATTTAACGACAAAAATTCAGTTGTTGACTGAAAACATTCGGAATATTTGTAGTTATTTTATAGAAACTATGGACTGCTCTTTTTTTAGTATTCATTGAAGAAAGTGTAAAGACTGACTTGAAAAGAATAGAATAGTACCACAAAAAATTTCCAACTTTATTTCCAACTTAAAAATTAAATGTGTAAAATAAATAAGCTATCAAATTTAAGTGAGATGAGCCTAAAAAATTAAACGGTAAGCGTTATTAAACATCTTAATTTACTCAGAAGAAATCTTATTGTTTGAAACAGGTTGAAAAAAGGTCAAAAAAGCTTGAAAGTTTAAAGAGAGGAATGTTCAATTATTCAATATTTTCAGAAACAAATGTAGCGTTATTTATTTAACATAGTTGTACAAAAGACTAATCTCTGGAAAAAGCATATTTGCAACTAGATGATCTGGTGTAAAGTCTAACCAAAGTGCTAAAATCTTTATACAATTTGTAATAATGCATGTATTTTTGCAGCTTTCTAAGCAGACTTAAAATTTGAGATTTCCAAACATAAAGTCAAAATAAACGAGAAACGTTAATATGAGAACTGCCATCTTCACATATTACACACAGTAAAACACGTATTGAAGTAATGATACAGAAGACATATTCCTTCAAACTGTTACATCAGTTGTCCAGAGATCTAATCTTAACCAGTCGTGTCCAAGAAGGAATTCCCTTGTCTAGAAGTAATCGCTGGAACTTGCAGCCCATATTGAGTTTCAGCATAGCAAAAAATATTCCTTCTACTTGCGAATTATGGTCTAAAAAAGTAGAACTAATGCCTTATGAAAGCAACCGCCCAGAAGCGAATGTGTCGGCTTATCTGAACAATTACTTCTGCTGCTTCAATTTTTCTTAAACAAGCCACCCACACACAAAAAACCCAGCAAATTGAGTTAGCGTCCAAGAAAACCTCGCTTCCGCTCTACAGATGGTAGTCTGCTGGAAGAAAGGAAAAAAGGTAAAAGAAAATTAAAAAAAGCTAAACCATCACAATACGTCGACAGCTGACAATACCCATTCACCCTTCGCATGGCCTCCGTGACAAAGACCGAATCTCCCAAGGGGAATGTCCTTTTTTTTACTGTGTATCTCATTCTTCCCTTTTGCCATCACTCTTTCCTACCCCTGAAGCCAAACCAATGCCACGTGCGAGGGTGCACGAGATTCTGTGTAGGCAGCATAAGGCGCCTTTGGTGATTATCTTTATGATGGAAACAATTTCATGCAAAGCCCGGGGTTTCAATAAAAAGGGGAGGACAAAATAGGCGTTTTAATGTAATTTGGTTATTTTTAAAGGGGCTGGATTGAAAATGAGATTCTATTTAGGTCACGAATTTTACTTGCATGACATTCAAAATTAGAAGGTTGTAGGAACATGAATTACTAAATGGTAAAGAATGATGTGTAGGTTGATAATTCAACTATAGTTCTAAATCATAATTGAGTTAGAGATCTGGGAAGTGGATTTGATGTATCGAACACTCGAAAATCCTTTTCAGTATTATAAGCAATGATTAAAAGTCTTTTGGAGTGTTTTTTCAACATTCACTAAAATGCTTAAAATTAACTTTATTACAAGGGTATTATCAGTTGAAGCAAAATAATTTTACGGCTTTTTTTTCCCTGATAAGTAATAAATAATTCGGGAACTATAAATTTTAAGGTACAGTATATACTGCAACAATAGATTAGCCTTTCATTCGCTAAAAATTGCGATAATATATATATATATATATATATATACACAATGGTGACCAAGAAAATTGTATTACCTGGGAAAAAGTGGAAAAGTGTGCATATGTTTTTTATGCGTACGTTTTATGCGGCAATGATATTGATGAACCTGAAATAATTCTTTTAGTAATCAATAAAGTTGAGTCATTTTTGCTTAAAGACATTAAAAAAATGCCTTGCAAGTATTATAATATGATAATGGTTTTTTTAATCTCTAAAATGCCTAACATTTTAAGCAAAATAAGGAGCAAGACCTTTCAAGATTAATTCTACATAAAAGAATTCTTTAAAATTTAATTGATGTTAAGTTAAACCCTAACATTTAAATTTTTAATAAAAACTAATGAATTTGATTTATATTATTTATTAAATGTATCAATAAACAACATAGTGTCATCATCCATAACCTTAGTATAAATTTGGAATCCATATCGTATTCTTAACATAATTCGTATACCTAAATACGTTTATAACATATTCGTATATCGTATTCTTAACATTAAGATTTTAAGATTTAAATTAATTACTACGAAATTTAAAGCAGGATATCATTATAATAATACCTCTAAAGATTACCACTTACTTTTCATTTTCTACTAACAAAAGTTGTGTTCATTAGAGAATGATAATTAAAATATCGCTGAAACAGCACCCTTTGTAATTTTTAGTAAAACTAATGACAGAGTTTTATTTATAGGAAACGTCGTGTGATTTTATCCGACTTACCGTTTTAAGCAAAGAGTGAGAAGTAACCATCATATGCATTTAAATGTATTTAATAATTTATGAAATATTTTGTTCTAATATAAAATTCATACGATTTTATGTTGTTTATTTTGTGACAATATATACTTAGTAGGGATTTATTTTCTATAAATTTGTACCCTCCACTTATATAAACTTAAAACTTAACCTTGAGTGTAAGCCTTATTTTAATGAATAAAAACAAATTACTCCAGTTTTGATATTTATTAGAAAGATAAATATTAGCAAATTTCGTTTATTTTTCGATGAATAATCCAAATCTGTGAACAAACATTTAAAACCATGCATTTCCACATACCATCATTTTTATAAAATTAATTAAAATTATTCATTTATATTTTGTTAAGTTATTAATTTACTATTTTGACAACAAAAATAACAACAGAAGTCAGAAATAAAATTAATTCACTCTTATACTGCTCCCTAGCAAATAATAGCTCAGCATTTATCATAAAAATCAAGCAAAAGTACTAGTACAAATATAAGAAATTCTCCCTCTAAGCATTTCCCTTAAGACCTGTCACTTTTTCCGGTAACACATTCATATGCTTCACAATAAATCATCGCTCTAGGGCTTCACGATTATGTCACATTTGGCAAGAATTAACTGGGAAAACCCATGACGACCCCCGCCTTTCTACTTCTTGTGAACAGTAACCCCCAACACCATGCGATTCTTCTTTTGTGATGGGTACGTGACATAGAATATTGATTTCGCATTAACTACATCGCGGTTCACACAGCTTAAACTCTGAAGAAAGCACTGAATAGTCGAGTTACACTTATTTTTTATGTGAGAAAATTTCACACTCGATTCTACTTTTATTGGTCAAAGGATTAAAAATCTAAACAATAAACGTCACAATTTGTTAGAATATTGTCAGGGATGTTATTCTGCTAGTATGCGATAATATGCGGGTTACTGGTTTCTAAAATTTTCCGGTATTTTCAAATTTTACAAATTATTTGGAAGTTTGAAATCACAAGTAATAAAACCAGAAAAAAAAAGTAACGATTAAAATTTCATTTAAATTTTAAGATAAAATATATATTTATGAATTTTTGTTCAAGTTTTATATTGCAGATAACCATACCATTTTTTGTGTAATTTTTATAGAAAATTTTTAATAGTATTAATACATCACTATGTCTTTAATCATGGGTTTTGGTTATTATTTTTATATTATTTAAACTGAAAGACAATCCTAAATAAAATTCACAAATTATAAAAATATATTAAAAATTCGTTTCAAAATTCGTAAGTTCTGCTGAGTCTAAAAGAGTTTTAGCTTCATTAATTCAATTTACACAGAAATAAAGAATAAAGTATAGACCATTTTGAAGATAATTACTAGTTTAATTGTATTACCTCTTAACGAAATAACTAGTGGTTACAAAATGGTTATGGCATTTTCGGTAACTCTTGTATATGATTACCCTAACTCCATGTTAATCTTAGGAAAGGTTTTTTTTTCTATTTCTTGGCTTTTTGCATTTAAATATTTCTTTAAGGAAATTTTACCACGTAATTGAGTGAAATTTTCTATATGGTAATTCGTAACTATTTTTAAAATTTGTGTTAAAATGTTATTTTTCATTAAACTGATCTGTGAGTTAAACTGAAAGACAAATAATCCTAAATAAAATTCACAAACTATAATAATATATTAAAAATTTGTTTCAAAATCCTTAAGTACTGCTGAGTACTGCAAAAATTTTTTTAACTTCATTAATTCAATTTATACAGAAATAAGGAGCAATGTGACCACATAGACCATTTTGAAGATAATTACTAGTTTAATTGTACTACCTCTTAACGAAATAACTAGTGGTTACAAAATGGTTATGGTAGTTTTGGTAACGCCTATATATGATTACACTAACTCCGTGTTAATCTTAGGAAACTATTTTTCTACTTTTTGGCATTCTGCATTTAATGATTTCTTTAAGAAAATTTTACCACGTAATTGAGTGAAATTTTCTATAGGGTAATTCGTAACTACTTTTTAAATTTGTGTTAAAATGGGATTCAAATGCCATTCACCTTCATAGATGACTATATCAAAAATTTTCCCAAATAATTAAATTCAAATATATCTTTCTCTCTCTTTAGAGTAGCGAAAATTTTAGCAACAAATTTCTTTGTAGAATTTTCCACTCTATTACGTGGTGAAGAAATAGGTATGTTATTTTTTAAAGAAATGTTTAAATGCCAGCCACCCAGAAGTAGACAATAATTCCAATAAGTTAATGTATAACTAGAGAAATCCAATATGACCGGCTTAATTGAACCACTTTAAGAAATAAAAATCACAAATTTAAAAAACTATGTAGTTAACACTATTATAAAAAATATGTAGTTAATACTAGGTTTACGGGACGCGTCATTTTGACGCATTTCGAATTTTATAAGGAAAATTACAAAAATCTTTTGCATTTTTATTTCATCTCTTGTACTGACTTTTATCCATTGCACGAGGTAAATATATATTGAAGTCTATTTTCTTTAAAAATGATAGCGTGGTAAAGAAATAGGTATGATTTTTTAAAAGAAATATTTAAATGCCAGCCACCCAGAAGTAGACAATAATTCCCATCAGTTAATGTATAACTAGAGCAGTCTAATATGACCGGCCTAATTCAACCAATTTAAGAAATAATAATCACAAATTAAAAAAAAATATGTAGTTAACACTTATAAAAATATGTAGTTAACACTATTATAAAAATATGTAGTTAATACTAGGTTTACGGGACGCGTCATTTTGACGCATTTCAAATTTTATACGGAAAATTACAAAAATCTTTTGCATTTTTATTTCATCTCTTGTACTGACTTTTATCCATTGAACGAGGTAAATATATATTGAAGTCTATTTTCTTTAAAAATGATAGCGTGGTAAAGAAATAGGTATGATTTTTTAAAAGAAATATTTAAATGCCAGCCACCCAGAAGTAGACAATAATTCCCATCAGTTAATGTATAACTAGAGCAGTCTAATATGACCGGCCTAATTCAACCAATTTAAGAAATAATAATCACAAATTAAAAAAAAATATGTAGTTAACACTTATAAAAATATGTAGTTAACACTATTATAAAAATATGTAGTTAATACTAGGTTTACGGGATGCGTCATTTTGACGCATTTCGAATTTTATAAGGAAAATTACAAAAATCTTTTGCATTTTTATTTTATCTCTTGTACTGACTTTTATCCATTGAACGAGGTAAATATATATTGAAGTCTATTTTCTTTAAAAGTGTTGAAATATTGAAATTTTCTATGTGGTATACCTATCTCTACGGATATGCGTCAATTTGACGCGATCGTAATGTAGACAAAATTTTTAGTAAATTAGTTCTACTCATGCAAACATTACAACAATAATAAATAGGAATGTATAATGACAATACTTCGATTCGTTATCCGATATTGTTATTTCAAATGAAACAAGCAATAAGAAACAATAGAAAAAACGAAACGCAGAAGGTCAGTTGAAGTCAGAGAGTGGGGATATTTTGAAGGTTTTAGTTGCTTGGATCGAGTATTGAAAAATAAAATACTAGAATATTTTTTGATTTAGTAATATTATTGTGCACCTCAAAATTATCTAATTTTCATTTTTTACTTATAGTGTATAATTATATTGCTCTTTGAATGTTGTTACATATATTTGTTCATGCATCAAATTGACGCGTGTTTGTGGCGATTGGTATGTGAGAAACGTCAGTAAACCCAGAGTTAATATAAAGCTAAAAATGAAAGTAACAAATAAAATTCAAAACTGTGTAAAAATACAAAAAAAATATTATGAATAATTTTAATATTGGCATAAATAAATATTTGTAAAACTTATTTGAAAAATTTGTATTCATTTCATTTTTGAATAATATCAACGGTATTAAATTGAATTATTTGAATAAAAATGCGAGATTAACAAGGTAGCAAACCAAAATTAACAACAAATCAAAATATTAGTTTTAAAATCCTTTGTCCATGTATAGCCGATTTAACTTTTCTGGAAAAATTTCAAAAGTCATTAAGATAAATTAAACTTTTTTTCTCAAGCTATTTAAAGTAACCGATAAAGTAACTCACTACGAAAAGCATTTTTTACTTCTCACTTAGCATATTTGAGGAGTTAAAAAGTTAACAATTATTGGAAGTATTAAGTGACACCAAGTGAGAGAAAATGTTCTGTTGCAACGCTTAATAAAAGCAGTAAAAATAAAGTAAACTAAAATTTAATAATACAAGAAAATTCCTGCGAAAATAGGAAAAAAAAAAGATTATTTGAGTTGCAATTGTTAAATCCATTGAATCTATTTAACAAACAGTTTTATAAAACTAAAGAAAGAGGGTATTTACGCTAATGAAATAATATGCTTTCATTAATTTAAAACTAGTAAATGGACGATGGAAGTTTGAACAAGAAAATTATCTAGTAACAAATAGCCAATTTATTTCATTTTATGTGCTTTTAAGAAAATAAAAATGCTATAATTAAGAAAATTAAAAATAGTTACTAATTAAGATTAAATATTAATTATTATTTTTTTGAAAACTATTGACAACTAAGAGCGTGAAAGTTTTAGATAGTGTAATAAATTTCCTCAATTTACTTTTGTTAGGTTTAATGTCAGGGTACTTATGGTAAGTGCCCACGAAATTAAAGTGTGGTTAAAACACCATGGCATTGATAAGACTTATAAACTGCCCAAAATAAATATATCAAGCTATTACAGAAGGTATTCACTTTCTTTTGGGTAAGATTATTGTAAACTATTATTAAAATATATTCTTCTAGGTGTATATGTAAGGTTTACTTTGTATATCGGTGAAAGAATTGTAGTCGTTTAATTTATGTTAAGTTGTAAAACGAATGTTGGCAACATATGTATGTTGTCGATGCCCGCCGTGGTTGTACCTACGCAGCTACTTTACCAACAATAATAAATCTTTATGTTTCTAATTAAGAACTCTTTCTTAATATCTAAATTTCAAGAGGCTGATTATAAATCAACCTTATACGTAACACATGGGGAAGATAATGTCCAATCTAAATTCTTATGTTCAGTTTCAAAAGTTTTTTCCACTTACTGTTCTAATTATTTTCTTGGGCATCGTATTGATCAACTCTCCTCTACATTTTCTAGACATCAACAAATTCTATTTTGATGAAGGTGAATAAAGGTTTTAAATATTCTTTTAGGTTTTACAGTAATCCTCTACAGTTTATTAAACTGTGATGCGATTTTCTTATTTACCTTATGTGGCTTACAACACTGACTGAATGGAACTATATCATAGTCAAAGGTACCAATACTGCAAAGCTACGCATTAAGTTACTTAATCTCGGCTTTGATGAAAGTAACGACCACTGGTTACGTATTTTATTTCGACAATTCCTGAACCGGGATATTTTACGTCATGGCAGACTATGACATACTGGTATCGGAGAAAATCCGTCAAAGCATCAAAATGTAGACAAAAATAAATCAGAAGTTAAAATGAGAAATATTCACAAGCCATGGCAAACTATTACCAATCTATCATCATTACTTGTATCAATGTTATGTGTTCAAATTTTAACAATTAACGAAAGTAAATGTCCCCCCTCCCAAAAAAAGGTTATATATAACGGTCATAATAAATTAGGAAAATAACCACAATTTTATGCATATGTGTTAAGTTACCCATCCATTAAAGATACATATCAGGTAAAACTGTATCATCTCACTTCATCATCCATAAAACTAACCAATAAATTACGCGCTCAGGATTGAAGAAATCCGATATATCACGTGAGAAAAGAATGGATATTAAAAATCAATTAATTTTCCTCGCACATAATAAATCACTATGCAGTGAACTACATCGGTGTCACATCTGGTGTGAATAATTAAAAGTATGCTCTTTACACTTCTTTCTAATGAAGGATGGGAGTTATTGATTTGATGTTGACAGTAGAACTAATGCCTCTGTTTTCTAAAGTAAATGAATTCATAATAGCATTTTATACGTTTGAAAGACTGATGTCATAGTTTAATATGATAAAATTTTCACACACACACACACACACATATATATATATATATATATATATATATATATATATAACATATATATATATATATATATATATATATATATATATATATACATATACATAAATTTGGTAATTAATAATTTTATTACAACATTCTACGCCGTTATTGTCATGTGACATATTAAAAATTTCTAAACTTCAGTTTTACTAAACCGTTCAATAGGCTCTACAGTGGAGACAATAGGAATCGGAAAGCTTTTTATGTTATTGTTTCCTTATTATAGACGTACTGTAGTAATTAATAATTTTATCTGTGTATGTATATATGTAGGTTTTTTTGCTATACATTTCATATTGGCCATATTCCTCGTCACATTTCTGCGTAGTGATTACGTTTGACTCTGGAAAGGATCTAGGCAGGTTAAATTAATTGAAGATCAAGATTTATTTAAGTCATCTAATTTATCCTATTTTTTTTGACACACTTGTTCCTCTCTAACTTTATTTTCTCTACTTGGTTTGACTTTTCTCACGTCCATTTTTTGTTGGGAGTAACGGCTTTATCATCTCCTAAATAAAAGCTATTTATCACTTTAATCATACTGATTTTTTTTCTTATCTTACAGATATATTAGTTATCTTTAACTATTCTCGTAAAAAGCGTAGGCACATTTCATTTAGCTTGAAGAAATCTCGACATGTAAAGAACTTTTATTTCTTTAGTTTATGATAAAATATATTAAGAAAATGTGTTAAGTGTTTTATATTGTTTATTAAATATAATTAAAAAGCTAATATCAATTTTGTAATAAATATAAATTTCATTTGAGATCCTCAATTACCCAGACTGAAGATTGAACATGAAGAATATATGCCATATAATATTTATAATATATAGGTTATACCTTATTAAGTATAAATAAAAGAAAATGTAAAAGTACAAAATATTTTTAAAAATAATATTACGGTTACAGTTAGTTCATTTTTCACAGGCTTAAAATAATTTTTTCAATCGAACATAATTAAAAAAAGGTAATTCGTGATAAAAAAAATATCCATGTTATGATAATGCAATATTTTTATTAGTTAAAACAAAATTTTCTTCGATGTGCAAAATTTTTATCTATTTTGGTAAAAAAAAACATATAAGGAAAGTACTTTCATATATGAATAATATTTTTAAAATGAAAACAATAATTATACTTTCATTAAATATCTCTCGCAAAATCATTTAACTGTGTCCCGAGAGGTTTACAGTGTTTACAATATTTATTAATAATTTGGAAATCAACCATTATTCTAACCAAATTACAACGTTTCTAACGCAAAATAATCTAATCATTAATGGCTTATCTAAACATTTTATAAATTTTAACATTGCAAAGAAGAAATACATTCTATGTCTGAGAAAACTAATGTTGCAACTTAAAAGATCGTTAAATTTAAAATACAGTCGTTGCCAATAGTCTTTAGAAATACACTTTTTGTAGCATTTTGTTTCCTTTTAATATATTAAGATGAAATACAAATAAAAGATTATCACGAAAGAACAACCCGATTACAATTTTTAATATTTTTCCGAAATACAGACATACAAATATAAATAACATGTCACTCATCAAGCCCTTTCTACTTATTTGTGAATACGCAGTCAATATTCACATCTCAAATATATAAACAGAGGTTTTCCACTAGAAAATGATTGGATTATTTTGAATAAAAACTTTGTAATATGGTTTAAATAAAGGTTGATTGATTTGTGAATAATGCTGTTGCCAAAATATTAATAATTGTAGTAAACTTAAAGGCAAAAATGAATGGTGGTTCCATTTGGACTATGTAAAATAATTTCTATAACACATCCATAAACAGCTTTATTGCAATATTGATTCTTACTGTTGTGAAGAGGACATTTTGCAAACTATAATTTCAACGGTTTTCCTTAAGTTGATAAAATATTCATAATATTCTGTGTGTTGGTATAGAAAATACTAAAAGTTTGTAATCGGAGGATTCTTTATAACCATATACACTGAAGTGCCACTCAATTAGAGGTAGCAAGAGCTATGCAAATTGTGTAGAGCTGTGCATCATTTATTCACAAGTGAGGGCGCTGTGGTAACTGCATTTATAGTTCGTATTGTGGTTGTTCTGAATTAGTATAGGAATTGCTAATATGAGTAAACTGCCTTATTTAATCGCTTTCGATAGCGGACAAATCGTAGGTCAGCGAAGAAAGGGGCATTCAATTTCCGAAATCATCAGACTGCTAGGATTTTCAAGGTCAACAATGTCAAGAGTATACCAAGAGTACATGGATGGTGAAAAAAAACTAGTAAATGGGAAAACTGTAAAGGACAGTTAGCCTTGACAGTGCATGGTGAGAGACTGCTCAGACCTATTGTATGTAGCCATTGAAGCCAAACATTAAGCTCAAATTACTACCCAGTCGAATGACGGTGCCAGTCGTACAGTCAGTAAATGGACAGTGCAAAGCTCGCTTCACCGTATGGGTTTCGGAAGACGCCGGCCTACGAGAGTACCATTGATTTACGCTCGCCATCGGACTGCATTTCTTGCCTGGGGAAAAGAGCACAGAGACTGCAGTGTAGAGGACTGGAAACGAGTAGCATGGAGTGATGAGTCTCGATTCCGAATGCTTAACGCCTACGGGAGGCTTATAATATTTCGTAGGACTCATGAAATCATGGATCCTGCATGCCAGGTTGGAGCTGTATAAGGGCATGGTAACTCAATCATGGTGTCGGGTTTTTTTTCTTGTTACTATTTGCTATTTGGGATCTTCGGTGCATGTACCAATCTCCTTCAATGAAATTCAATACGTAGAGTTGTTGGGGCGATCATCTCCATCCGTTTATGATGTTATGTTATCCACACAGTAATTAAATTTTCCAGAAAGAAAAATGTGCCTCTCACAAATCCCAGTTGGCTTCTGACTGGTTGGATGAACGTTCCTCTGACTTTTATGTCATAAATTGGCCTCCTAAAAGCCCAGACTTAAATCCTATTGAGCATCTTTGGAATGTTTTCGAATTAGGACTGAAAGGCTATTACACAACACCAACGAACCTTACTGAATTATGGACAGCTTTATCCAATATTTGGCAAGCCATTTCCCTGGAACGTTTCCAGAAACTTGTTGAATCTAAGCCTCGTCGTGTGCCAGGCATTATCAAGGCAAGAGGAGGCCCATCTCGTTACTAGGCAGATATACTAATTCAGTAGCTCTTCAGTGTATGTCTATTATTTATTTTCCCAAAGTAAAAAAAAAGTATCGTAATCAATGAAACCTTCAATCGTCAGGTGTAAAGGAAAATGTACTTTTTGACTCTAATCGGCCTTTGGTTCCTGCGCACATACATAGAAACCATAACTTTGAAACTTCAAGTATCTTTTTCACCATCTCCAAAAGAAATTTAAGAAGTTTCAGCCAAACGTCTGTACCTAAGTATCTGCATGAGTACGTATGTATCCCATTTAACTCAAAAGCGATAATTCGTAGAATCAGAAATAATTTTGTTATTGCTACAAATGCCACTTGAATCTGCTAAGCTCGTTTAGCCAGAGGCTACATGAATTATAACGATGGGTGCGCCTTTAATTTTGCTAGAGCACCGATAGAAAGGAAGAATGACTTTGTTTAAACTAGGCCCTCGTACCTTATGCAGGAGTAGGGATCATGCACAAGACTCCCCAGGCTACCTCCAGAGGTATTGTTTCAACTTGCGGGACATGGAGACCACAAAGCTGTTTTAAGTGTCCCAGCCTCCATTAACGAGTACAGCATTTGCTGGTTCTATTCTAGGTTCCTTAACTCTCTGGTTATGAGCTCGACTCCATTGACGACTGAACCACCAAGACCCTAAATATTTATAGCTAGAACTGTTAAAACAATTTCTTTTACACCTCGTTATGTAATTGAAATCCACAATCTATGTAGCAAAAAAAATCTCAACTCTTAAAGGTTTCGGTCAGTGAAAACAGTAAGATATGGACTTACGTATTCACCTGTAATTGAAAAAGTCCCTTTTTAAACAAGCAAGTGAAAACGACACTGTTGTTTGCAGTCTATTATTTTGCATTTTTAAGTTTTATTACCTCCAGGTTCGGGGCAAATGATGAATTGTAATAGAGAAACATTTTGGTTTATAACAATATAATAACAAAGTAATGGAACTTAAAATTGCGGCTGCTTTCAGACATCAGTACCTTTAGTATCTACTGAAAAACTATCTACTGATCTACTGATCTACTATCTACCTTTACTATCTACTGATCTACTGAAAAGTATTGTGATTTTGAGAAATGGAACTTACTTTTAACCTACATAGGAATTCATAAATGATAATTCTGATGAAGCATCATGCAATAAAAAAAAGTATAATAAGTGTATAAGAAATCATGTTTTCAAATCAGATTTCTTTTAATTTTAATTACATATATTTATCTTTAAGTGAACACTAGGATGCTGTACTGCCTTTAGTCTTCTGCTTACAATAGTTTCAAGACGATTCTATTATATTTTCGTACAAAGCATCATATTAGTGCTTAAGGCAAAGAAATGCAGATACAGAATAATGCATAGATATTAATGTCTTGACACTCCAGATCTTGTGATCAGAGAAAGCATAGTCCTTCAGCACTAAGAGATTCAGCAAACTCCACTGAGCGATACATCGGACTGTGGACATAGCACTTAAGGTTGAACGTAATCATTCATTACTAACTGAACAAAGTGATATTCAAAGGGAAGTATCTTAGTTTATTACGCTTAGAAGCAACGTTCCACAATAACACTGAAAACTTCTGTTTGGATATAAGCTAACATGTATTTCTTGTTGACATGTACTTACTTTAGTATTTTGCACATAAGACATATTTTAAGAATAACAGTTGCTCTAAGGTGCTATAAACAATATTGTGTTGTTTATGTTAATGAAAAGTTTTATAAGACTATTCACTAATTTTGCTTAACACATTACGTTAAATTTCAATTTTTATAGAACACTTGAAACACTATTTACCCTAAAAGTATTCATAAATATGAATACATAACTAAATCCAATAACTTTATTTTAAACAAAGATCTCATGTAATAAAATTTTAAATCAGTACTTGTTACATTTCATCTTAAGACATAAATACAAAATTAAATTTTGAAAATGATATTTGTAGTTTGTCTTAATTTTGATATCCCTATAATTATTAGCACTGTTAATCCCAAAATTAGTTAATATTATCTAAAAGATTAGTCAAAATCATTTGTAAAATAAAATTAGAACTATATAAGGAAAACAGTTTAGGTATAAAAGATTGTATTTAACCGTAATAGTTTAATGACATCTAAAATTCAGTAGGATATTTTATCAATTTACTAGGTTAACTGAAAACATATAATGTATGAAGGAAAAAAACAATGATTTGATTTACAGTTGTTACTTATTTATAAAACTTTTAATTTCTGAAATTGCTAACAATAAATAACAATGGAGAATTTATTACTAATAATATTGTTATACGTTATTTTCTTTTTTCGTAAAATGACTAAAAGAACAAAATAATTTTAAAGCTGAATGAATACCAACTAGGGGTAGATCACTTCAGTTTAATATGAAAGTTGGTGGATACGATTCTCCCTTTTGATCTTCATATTTTTAGCCAATTAGAATTGGTTTTAGACTACAATCTTCAGTGTAATTTTCCCCACAATATCAAAATTCTGATAGTTGCCAACTAACTAATTAGAAAATTCTTTCTTAAAATTAACCACTGTTTATGTTTAATTTTTTAACTTTGAGGAAATTATCTCTGAAGATGGAGAAATTACTCCAATAAAGTCAAAATATTTTTTTATCTCTCCACTTGCAGCTTAAATGTCCAGTTATAATCAAGTCATATGCTCATTAAACTAAAATTATATTTAAACTGCTGCATGGCATATTTTAGGGAAGGAATTTAAGGTTTGATCTAAACAGTTGTAAACAATCCCAATTTCTGAAACAGCAGATTTGCTTTGAGTTAAATGTACTTTATGTAAAGCTTTAATCTTTTCTTTTTCTTTTTTTAACTTTAACTCACTGATTTAATCAAGTTTATAATATTCCCTGCTTAAAGATTTAAGACCTTGTTTGATTTTACTTATATAAAAAAAGTTAACATTAAATCACATTCTATTCATGAGAAACTTTAATGAATTTTTTTTATCTCTGCTGCTTTGTACTTATTTTTCGTAATAATACACGGGAACACTACAATTACACATCCTCAAGCAGTACACGTTGTTTTTTTCTCTGATAAAACAATAGCAAGAAAAATAGAGTGCCCTACTACTGTTCAAAGGATATAGAAAAGTGGAAAAAGTACTCTTTCTATCGGAAAATCGTAGATTACGAGTTTCCTCCATACTTACACGGTACGCCGTAAAAAAACAATTGGAAATCCACTTTCGGAAAGTTTTTTTTCTCCTTGTTTTCACTTTTGTTTCTATATATCTGCGTTTCCGATTATTTTCACGCTTTGAAACACAAATAGGAACGATGGAGTTTCACAATGCCAGAACAACTTACATAGAAAAAGGGAATTTCGAAAATAGGATCAAAAGCACGTTTCCGGTCGAGCTCCACTCGGAGACTCAAAATGATGACGTCATTGTCGAAGGTAAAAGAATAAGTTTCTTTTCGTTTTGGAAGACGGTGAGAGATTTTGACAGAAGATATATATAGAAGTGTTTCGAGATGTAGTGTACAGAAAATATGAATGTAAGGGCTAGTAACTTAAAGCCTAGTCTTGTGAGATTTTGTTCAGTTTTGTATTTTATTTATGACATTTGAAAACACTTTTGAATAGCATCTAACTAGTAGGTTATACAATGTAATAGGGAAAATGCTATTCACATTGTTATCTTACAAGAAATATATACAAGAAATATATTTTAATACAAGAAAACAAAACAAGAAATATATTTTAATCCAAACTACTTAAATTACTCAGCATGTTTATTCAACAAATTTACATGTTATATACAGAACTCGAAAACATATCTAGCAAAGAAATCCTGTGGTGGAATGTGATAAAACCAGTAGTTTTAATTAACACATAATTTTAATTAAAAAGTCTACAAATGCAATATAATATAAAAACTTTAAATGAATACTTATTAAATTTGAAAGGCATCCTTTACAATAGTGAATGAATATATTTTTATATTTGTATTTGTATATTTATTTTGATTTATACATTTAAAACTTTTCATAGTTATGCCCTCTCTGAACAGAAAAACATCCTATGGTTTGAATTTAAATCAAGTTAGCTTCAATTTACAGTAGTTGATAATGGTAATTTTTATTTCTAAATAATTAGAATTATTAAAACGGGGGGGACGATAAATAGACTAGAATAGACAATTTATATGTAAAGTTAAAAATAGTCGCTTTGTGTACACAAAATTTTTAAAAATAAAATGCCAGGTTGTTTGTCCATTAACGTCTGAATTATATCAAATGAATAAGTAGCCATGAATATCTCAAAACCGGGTTATTAGGGACTAAGAAAAATTAATTTTGAAATAGAAAAAGTATGAGTTAATTCTAAAATCAGAGTCCAGCTTTATTTGAAAACAAGATGATAACACAAGATCATAACAGGATCATAACACGCGATTTGTAAAAGTAAAATATTATAACCGCTAAAAGCAAATTCATGTGCGATGAATCAAATTCAATATAACATCTATATAAATTTTAAATAACAGCAGATACTTGAAAATTTGTAGAATAGTCCATACGGGTGTATTCTATATTCAATTAAAAGGAAGAAGGATCCCAGTCAATAATGATAGGGATTAATACATTTATGTAGTTACATGGGTTTGAACTGATTCTGAATGATTACTTTGTTGCAGTCCGAAAGGTTAATGAAACCAGAAGCAACTGCTTAATGCCGATTATCTATGACTACAAACTTTCATGCAGTGAATGGGGTTCAAACATGCCGACTCACTTAAGTAAAAGCAGCGCCTTAAGTATTTAGCTAGATCATAATTACTGCCTGCAACAAATAATTGAAATAAGATTCAACTGTACTTCTCAGGAAAATTGAAAATCATTAAATGTAACTATTGTTTCATTATTTACTTTTTTCCTGACAATTTTTAATTTTTTACAAGTCCGAAAATAATTTTATCAAAGCTTTAATTGAAAATTAGTATAATAATAATTAAAGAAGTATTTATTTAAGAATAGTTATCACTCCAATAATTTATTTACCTACAGTGTTTCATCTAAGAGATTTTAACAGTACATCTTTTTTTAATTGCTTTAATTGAAAATTATTATATTAATAATTAAAGTATTTATTTAAGAATAGTTATCATTCCAATAATTTATTTACCTACAGTGTTTCATCTAAGAGTTTAACTGTACATCTTTTTTTAAATAGAATTATTACTTTTATTATTATAACATACATACACACACACACACACACACACACACACATATATATATATATATATATATATATATATATATATATATATATATATATATATATATATATATATATATAATCTAATAATTTACATTTTCCAAATAATTTTCAATTCCTCACAAATCCTAAAATAGCTTTAACTATTACTTAATTATTCATTTGTTCCCAATAGTTTTCAATATTATACAAATACGAAAAAAACCTTTATCAAAAAACTGAAATGTCAATTATTATAGGGATAATTTCAGCAGTATTTATTTAACAATAGCTAGCATTCTAATATTAATCTACAGCGTTGCATATAAGAGTTCAACTATAGAATAATCATACGTAATAGAAATATTGTACATAACTATTACCTAATTATTTATTTGTTCCGAGTTATTTCAATTGCGTACAAATAAAAAAAAATACCTTTATCAAAGTGATGAATTGGAAATTATTATAGTAATAATTTAATAAATATTAATTTAAGAACAGTTCTCTTCTCAATATTTTATTTATCTATAGCGTTAAATATGCAAATATTTATTCCGATATTTTATTTACCTATAGCGTTACATATGTAAATATTTATCATCCCAATATTTTATTTATCTACAAGTTACATATGCAAATAAAGAGTATCTATCCGTCTTCCATTTCAAAGTATTCTGTCATAAGGACTTTATTATATGCAATGCCTTTTATGTCATAAAAATCTTCCCTTTTTAACAAGCATTTATTCAAGAAATAGTCATTACTCCAATATTTTATTTATGTACAGTGTTACGTATGCAAATAAAGTGTAACCGTCTTCACATTTATTGCATTCTTAGAAGGTCTCGGTCTCTACTCCTTTATATTAAGAGACTTTCTCTCATAGAAATCCCCCTTTTCGAAAGATAACCGATACTCCCGTCTAGAGGCATGAAAAATAGTCGCGAGATCCCACAGCAAATTATGGGTGGCTCACAAAACTTGTTGCTTCGTTACTTACAAGAATTAGAAGGAAAGGAGAAACTAAATATCGACTGGGTCTCCCGAAAGGCAAATAAATCAAATTAGTCGGTCGTTTCTCCTCATCCAAGTTAGTTGCTCCCAGAGCAACTTCTTTGCCGTCTTATTTTTATTAAAAGCAGATAGATACGTTAATTGCTTTAACGAGGCAAGTGTTTCCCATCTAAGCTCCGATGACTTTTTCCTTACTTTTATTGCGGGCGAGTGAAGATAATAAGTACCAGAAAACTGCCCATTTCCTTGGACTGTAGTAAAGCTGTTGTTTAAAACAAACTTTTATTAAGAGAAAAAGGAAATCTCGACTGTTAATACAGTCAGCTTTTAACTGTATTATTGAGGACATAGCGCTTTATTTATAAAATCTTCATTTTTTTCCATTCATCATAACTTGAAATATATTCATAATTCAAATAATTCATACTTCTACATGAAATATAAATGAAACTCAAATCAAAAAAACTAAATATATATTAAAATATAAAAATAAGCATAAATATACAGCCAACAAATAACATTGTTTATTAAACGTCTTTCCAGTGCATTGTATATCATTTCTATTTTTTACTATATAATAGTTCCATTTTTTATTCTGTAATCAGAATTTTGCATAGATATATAACAGGATATTGAATTACGCTTTATTTAAAAAAATTAAAAAACAGCTATTTACAGTTTAAGTAATAACTTTCTTTCGGTATTTTAAGAGTCCTTTTTTATTTTGTAGTATGAAATACTCTGTAACTGGACAAAATATTGTCGCGTAGATGAAGTGAACGTGGTGAATTCAACGAAAATGCTCAAGACCAACTCGGGCCGAACGATGGCCGAATGGTAGAGAGCTGCTCTTCGAAACTGGAGTTCGCGGCTTCAAATACCGCTGTGGGCATGGATGTTTGTAGCCGTTCGGAGTCGGCTTTAAGCTGCAGGTCCATGTCTCATTAGCCCTTGTGTGAAAAACAGTATACCGTTTCGCTCCAAACCAAACCAAGATTTTATTTCCCCGCAAATGAAAGAATCTCTACTTATATACAGACATACAAATATAAATAACATATCACTCATCCAGCCCTTTCTACTTATTTGTGAATGCTCAGTCAATATTTACATTTCACATATACAAACAGAGGTTTTCCACTAGAAAATGGTTGGATTATTTTGCACAAAAACTTTGTAATATGGTTTAAATAAAGGTTGGTTGATTTGTGAATAATAATGTTACCCTAAATATTAATAATTGTGGTAAACTTAAAGGCAAAAATGAATCGTGGTTCCATTTGGACTATCTAAAATAATTTCTATAACACATTCATAAACAGCTTTATTGCAATATTGATTCTTACTGTTGTGAATAGGAAATTTTGAAAACTAAAATTTCAACGGTTTTCTTTACGTTGATAAAATATTCATAATTTTCTGTTTGTTGTTATAGAAAATACTAAAGTTTGTAATCAGAGGATTCTTTATAACCATATACACTGAAGTGCCACTGAATTAGAGATAGCAAGGGCTATGCAAATTGTGTAGAGCTGTGCATCGTTTATTCACAAGTGAGGGCGTTGTGGTAACTGCATTTATAGCTCGTATTGTGGTTGTTATGAATTAGTATAAGAATTGCTAATATGGATAAACTGCCTTATTTAAACGCTTTCGATAGCGGATATACAGTTCTGGAAACTTCTAGACTTTGAAGGCTCGAAGAAAATTAGAAACTGTAATTTGAATGATCAAATTAAAAATTAAATTTACATAAATTGAATTCAAATTAAAACCAATTTTGCCTTTTAAAATTTCCCCCCCCCTTCACGAGTCCGCTGCTTTAACGACTTAGCCACGACGTCCTTGTAAAATTGGAACAATTTTTGCTACAATATTATAGACCCAGTATTATACCAAAATAAACACTTTAACAAACAATTTTGAGAATCGCGGACAAAATTTATAAAAACAAAATTTGTAAAAAAAAAAAAACAGTTTTTAAGTTACAAATACATAAAACAGATTTTAAGAAATAAATAAAATAATTTTTAATGAATACAAAAATAATTTTATGATAAAAATAATTATTTGTTTCTGCGCTGTGAATATAGATATTTCCAAAAAGAGGATAAAAATATTTAGCAGAATTTAGCTTCAAGCTTTAGCAATGAAGAAAAATATGTTTTTGGTTGAATATATTATTGAAAGAGGTTAAGTTGCAAAGATTCACTACAAAATGAATGTTTAACATTAAATATGCATGCATCCCAAAAGTAAAAATTAGAGTGTCAGTGTTCAGCTCAGTTCAGCCAATGAGTATCAATTCAAGTAGATAACACATAAAATTCCAATTCCAATTTGATATGTTAATATCAAAACTATCTTTTGACATTAACATATCAATTACTCTTGACTTCTAAGTGTGTTTAGCAAGAAATGTTCTCTGATTCTACATAAATGAATGTAACATTCAAATCACGCATTGCAAAAGTAAACATTAGTTAGGTGTGGAGTGCTACGGTCTACTTTTTGCAAAACGAGGGCTAATGAGACCGGGACCTACAGCTTGAAGCCGATTACGAACGGCTACGATCATCCATGCACAGTGGGATTTGAACCCACGAACTCCGGTACCGAAAGCCAGCACCCTAACCAATCGGCCATCGCTCGGCACTATTAGATTTTGTGTCATTAATCAATTTAAGTAATACAAAAAAATTAATAAATATGTAGATTTTAATAAATTGCTTCTAATAATTTTAATATTTTAACTTATTACTATAGCTTTCTTTTAAATAATATTGCTAACTTTTAAGATTATCCTCAAAAAATTAAAAAAATACGATTAATACAGAAACAGATTTTTTTTACACGTCATTAATTATTACGTATAAAACAATTATTTAAAATAATTAATAAAATGCAAAAAATACATTACTATTAAACGAAATTAATTCAAAGAAAGCTTCTAGTTAAAGTGGTAAAAATAATTAGCAGTTCTCGGTTTTGTAATTACGAAGTCTGCTACCATGGTGATATGAAAGTTTCATGACAGCTTAACACGATAACAATATCAAGTCATTATTATTATACAAAAACTAAAATAAAAGCATGAAATTAATCGGAAATATGATACTTTCAATTACTTTTGTAAACAATTAATTCAAAGAAAGCTTACGAAAGTGGTCAAATTATGATGTTTGACCCTAGCATGGTGATATGAAAGTTTCATAACTAACACGCAGGTAACAAGGTTTAAAAACATTTATATCAAATTCAAGCATGAAAATTATGTAATTTGATATAATTCGAAATTAAAATTTGTATAATAAGCATATATTTCATAAGATGAAAATATATTCGATTAAAATTTTAATGATCACTAACACGATAGTATTTTGTTCATGGCTTTATAACTTTAAGATATTAATAAACAATTCCTTAAGACCTTAAACCTTAACAGTAGGATTTTCTTTACATTTGTTCCAAAATACTCCAAAGAATTATAATTGACAAAGCAGCACCAAAATTAATTTAGTAATATTCAAATCAGTTTAAATAAATAAATCAGTTTAAATTAGTAAAAATAGAAGTTACAAAAAATTAATGACAGAGCTAAAGGCTGTTAACAACTACCACATTCAATAATCTTAACAGCTGTCTGATTTCTTAAACATAATAAAATTTGCATTACCTTGTATACATACATATATATGTAATATATCAAAATTACTTAACTTTAATATTTCCTTAAAAACATCCTCTCTCCCATTCTAATTCTTTAAAATTCTTTTTCCCAGCCTCTCAATGTCTTAATCAAATTAGTGTCTTCAAATTTTGATACATTTCCCAAAGCTTTCTATCCTATAGATATAAATTTTTTCTCTATCCAACGCATTTCTCAGCTATGGTCGGCAAATGGCTCCACGTTTTTCCTGATCTTACATTTAATTCGCTGAGTAAGTTTCTTCTACCATGGAAAAATTATTTCTGTCTTTGCTCTTGGGTACACCTCTGTTCGAACAGAGTGATTTTTGTGTCGTTCCTTTGTCTGTCGTTGAGTAGTAAAGATATCCGTTTTAGTAGCCCTGAAATAAAGTTTTAATTAGACTTGTGCCGTTCATTTCAATGTCGGCAGACTGAATTTTTATTACTGCTAGCTGTTTAGCTTTCTCCTTGTCCAGCAGTTTTATAACTGATGAATTACACACACACACACACACACACACACACACACACATATATATATATACACACCCACATATAAATACATATATATACATATGTATATATATATATATATATATATATACATATGTATATATACATATATATATACACATATGTATATATATATATACATATATATACATATATATATACATATATACATATATATATACATATATATATATATATATATATATATATATATATATATATATATATGTATATATATATATATATATATATGTATATATATGTATATATATGTATATGTATATATATGTATATATATATATATATATATGTATATATATTATATATATGTATATATATGTATATATATATATATATATATATATATATATATATATATATATATATATATATATATATATATATATATATACACTTATTTCCTTATTAGCCATACCGCATATTACGTTTTGCCACAATTAAAATAAATACTATTTCTATTTAATGTAAGTTTTCAGCTAATTTTTTTCAATATATATTTTTTATTTTGTATTATATCTATAAAAAAATTTCCAAAACTTTAGTTATATGAAAGTATTATTGAAAAGAATTCAATTTTATTTCTATAGTTAAAAAAAGATCAAATTTGAAAAAAATCTGCTATCATTTGTCACAATTTTTGGATTATTAGATCTGATTTTTTTAAATCAATCAGTTTGAATAAACAATAACTGTTAAAGAGAAATTTTTAGTTTTTGTTAATCTGTTTTTATTCCAAAAATATAAGCTTTTTAGAGAAGAAAAGGTAAAAATGCGTTAAATAAATCTTATTAAAAGTGATGTCTGCAAATGAATATAAATTAACTTTTTATGACAGAAAAAGTAATTTTTGAATTATCTAGCTCTTTTGACTTGCTGAGAATTAAGTAACTTGAATAATCCTAGTATCTTGTAGTTAAATAAGATTCTCTTAAACAGAGAGCATAATAAATAAAATATATTTAAACTTTTTTGAAAATTAATGCCAGTTTAATTAAATTAATAGCTGGTTTCATTCTCTTAAAAGATCTTTACATTAAATTTGGCAGTGAAATATGAAAAAACAATAAATAAGCAATCATGTGCTTAATATACTTATTTTAAAATGAAACAATTTGTGTAAATGCAAACTCTTGCCGAGTTATGTTTTTGCTTTTTCTGCGTGATACAGAATTTTAGCTAGCCTATAAAGAGACGATTTTCATGAACACATTACTCCTCTCTTTTATTGGTCAATAACTTAAATGTTTGTAGACTGTCTAAAAGTATTTGTCTGACATCATTTTTTATTGCAAACATAATTTTTAAATTTTCTATTATTTACATACTGGTTCAAGTGGTTTCTATTTCATTTCATACTAAGATGTTACCTTTAGTTTTGAATCTGTCACCATTTGAAAAAAAAAATCTTTTTATAAATTTGTAATCTGCTTTTTCTTAATTGCTCGAAATAATAGATTAAGCTTAAATAACAGATTGCACTTCTAGAAATCCTTTCTTTGCATCTTTATTAAATGCACAAAATTAACTAGGGGGGAAATGTTTCAATATCAAAACGATATTTTCCGTATAAAATAAAACTATTATACAAATTATGGACTCATCATAATTTATTATTAAATTGTAACCTTCTTTCTTTGAAGTTTCAGAAAATTGTATCAAACTCTTTTCAACAATCTCTTTAATTACTATTAAAAGTGAAATTCTTTAGGACCTCTTCAAATATGATTCGATATTCTTTGCAGCCCTTTTCCTTGCACTTTAAATTTTAAGGCTATTTATTGAAAAAGCACTTAAATATTAAAATGATATTTTTCTGATAGATGAAGAGCTCTATAAATTATATGAATGCTAATACGTAATGCAGCAACTCACTAGGGTAATGATATAAACTATTTCCCTTTCCTCTCAATAACACCCTCGCTGTACGTCTGAGAGAAAAACTCATGGATGCATAAGTACGTTTATTCCAACCAATCCCTTTCTTTACCTCTCCGTGCCATAACGAGACAAAATCCTCAGCTGTGAACTCGACCCAAAATACGAAGACACCAACATTTGTAATGTTGCTTTTTCCTATAGTAGTCTAAAGTTAGAAACAGTTAAAGATTCCTGTAAAATCTCCTCTAAAATGGTCAAAATTAACTATTTTCTTCAGAGTAGTATTAGGAGAATCATGTGAGATGTTCCTAATAGTACTCTAAAAATAATCACCAGGGTAGGCTATCCTAAGCTAGTAGTCATAATCACCTATGTGCAGTCAAAACTGTGATCTTTATTTGCATTACTCTTTTGATTTGACATTGAATTTTCGTTAGAAGATAAAAAACTGGTTTCTCAGGCATCTTTGAACATTTCCTTGTATACGCAGAATATATAAGGATAGATCCGTGGTTCGAAAATTATCAACAAAATTTGAGATTATCGATGAAAATTGAGAGAAAAATATTTCCCGTTTGAATCAGATGATCAAATTGTGGTATGTGATAACCTCAAATCGGACCTATATTTTTAGGTTGGCCTATCCTTTGTATATAAAAGAAGACTGCCCTCTTTTGATATGACTTATGAGGGATATGACTTATGGATCTGCACATTACAGAAATTATGAAAAACAACATATCTCATATCATATACAGAAAGTCTACTTATCTGAAATATTATAATTGGAAAAAATGGCATCACGAACATTGGAATATTGTAAGTAAGCATAAAATACTTTCACAGACATAATGCTGATTTTGCATCTAAATATTTCATCGTATGTAGAAAATATTATAAGACAGTTAGATATAATTAAGAAATAGGACACTAGGTAAGTTAACCATTTACCTGACACTAGTAATCATCGCTGTTTATGACATCAACTATGGGAAACAACGAGAGGATGTGTTGCAATTATGTTACCAATTTTGCCTTCGCTGTACAAAAGTGACAAGAGCAATAAAATGGCTAAAACTGAAAGCCCAATATAAGTTCTGAAAGGTATGTGCATTCAATTAAAGCATTTAGCAAGAATTATGATAATAATTCAGTATTCCATAAAAATGAAATACCGTCTAGAAGCTATCGATGTAAATAATTTTAACTAGAATGTTTCAATTAAACACTCTTGTTATTATAAAAATAATACCAACTCACGGGATTCAACTTCATTAGTTAACTCTCAAATTTTTCTTTTTCTACCCATTTCCATCTAAAGTCCATGGTATTGTCTGGCAGTTATGCGTCCAATCCACTCAACTCGCAGCGGGAAGATATTAATTCTGCGTTTCAAAACAAGTCACTCTTCCTAAAGATTAATTACCTTCTGTAGCGAGCACGAAGCTTTTAATTACCATCTGCAGCAAGTATTGGAGTTTCGGTTTCAATTTGGGATTTGAATTAAGTGGATCTAATTAGAAGAGTAAATAAAATTATTTATACTGCAGATGAAAATAAAAAACTCTAACATATAATCTGGTTAAAAGATTTGTCGCTCGCATCTGGGGAATAATGTAATACCAAATTAAACATACGGCTCGAACAGGAGGCATAAAGTGAAAATGTTTATTCATCAATTTGTATCGGATGATAGCATAATGACTTACAACGGATGAATATATTGAAATTGGTTATTTTTAAAGAAATTTATAACAGTAAACAAGCTAATGGACTTTAGTTTTAAAAGTTTTACTCATTTTAATAAAAGGTAAATAAAAATGGAATAGTAAATAATAATGGCAGTAGAATGTATGGTTTAAAAATAGATTTTTGAGAGATTATTCACTCTTAAAAATATAAAAGCAATAACTCTCTTAAAATTTGACTAAGAAAATTAAATTGTTTGCATTAATGATAATGACATACTTTAAGTTCTTCGTTAGGCTGAAGAGTAACACAGATCCACAACTAAGTTAATAGACAAGTTTCAAAGTTTAGAGGATGGTAACGTACTCAACTAAAGCCAGTGTACAGTGCAACTTTGGTTAAAGAGGATAGAAATATAATTGTTTAAGGTACATATATTACTTTGTAACAATTTATTAAAGAACATTTTAATTTTTATTCATTACGGTACTTGCAATACTTCATGGCGGTGATATCAGTCATATAAAACATAATCTTCACGAATACATCTCAGATTCATTCATTTTCAGTTTCCAAATGATTAAAAGTCAAGTTGAAATCATTAAATTTAATTCAAGTATATAAGTTTTGAAACAGCATGAGTATCATAAAACATGTCCACTTTTATCCCTCCCTAAGAAATAGCATTTTTATGTTTTAGGTTATGACTGATCATATCTTCAGGAAAAATTGACTTCTTCCAAGAGATTTTTTGTGCAGTTAATTAGACAAAAAAAGGCCATGGATAAAATATCTTGGGAAAATGCAAAATTGTTTATTAATTTGTATAATGGATGAAATGTAGCAGAGGTAAAAATGAATGAGATGAACACTTTAAAAAATTGTAATCATTATACTGAAATTACTCTTATATTTTGGTACCCAAATAATTTTTCTCGATTAACACTTTCTGAACGTTAGCATACTTACTAGGATTCTAGAATCTGAAAACAGGAACAGTGGATTGTGAACTCATCTTTGCACACATTTTTATAACTGATCGCATTGACATTAAAGTGACTCTGGACACTTTAAGAGGACATAATACAGTTTAAGATATAAAATCTTCATTATAACTCTTTTTTCATTGATCATAAGATATAGTCCTAATACCTTTTAGAATAAAATTTCATAAAAACTTTATTAGCCCAATAACTTTAAAAATTATTTACTTTTCTTATTTCAAGTAGTTATTTTTGAAAGTAGCATTAAATATATACAAATAACGAATAAAAATAAAATTCGTATAACCGAAAGATATTTTTAAGATATATTAGAAACTAAATTTTTATACCAAATTAAAGTAAAATATCTGTTTTATTTTTATAAACTTAAAAACTGAAAATATACATCGCATTTTAAATTTTATGAACTCTTAAAAACTATTTTCATGCTGTAAAATAAAATATGTTGTTTTTAGTAATATCATTGGATTTCATAAAATACAAAATGATAATTTGCTACTATTTAATATAAAAATTAATTAAACTAATTTCAAATTAAAGGATTTCAAAAAACTATTTTGCAACTTTAAATTTTTAATTTTTCATAATTTTTTATCAGTATTGCTTGATATAAAAAAACAAAATTATTTTTATAATGTTAGATTATTATTAATGATCAAGGAAATGATATATACTAAACAGATCAAAACATTTCTTTTTATAATTAATCAAAAATAGGCTATGATAATGAACAGATTTTAGGCTCGAGGTGTACTAAATTAGTGTACTTCAATGACATATTACATTGAAAACCAATGTAATACGTCATTAAAGAACTATTTATGTGAAGTCTGCTAAAATTAGAAAGAAATGTATTATTTTTTAGCTCTTAGATATTAAGTATTTCAATATAAATTTTATGGAAATTCCTTCATAAGCATGCTGAAATTTTTTGGACATTTTAGACCTCAAAATAAATATTATTAATGATCATAAGCATTCAAAGAAATTACATGGAAAAAAGAAAGAATAATAGTTAAACCATCTCTTTCTGTATAAGATATTGTTGAAGTTTCCTTAACCACTTTACCCTCCTAACCTCGAGTTAACTCGAGTGCGATAAACTGGCCAAACTGTGCACACTCGAGATAGTTCGAGCAGCGTTGTACTTTTGTTGATATTGCGCTGTGTGTTGTGTTAAAAGAGATAGAAAAGGAAAAAGGAAAAGAAAAGGGAGTCGTTACATGTGTAATAGTTGCAATGTTGGGCTACGTGCTGCACTTTATTTCGAAATATATCACACTAAAGAAAATTTTGATTAATTTTATAAATACTAGTGTTGGTATATTTGTGTTTTAAAACTATAAAATAGTATTTTTACTGATAATAATATTTATTCTGAAATGGAAATTCGAAAAAAACATAAAAAAAGTCGATGTGCGTGTAATATTACAATATTCGACTATTTCCTACAATGTTATCAAAATCCAAATTTTCAATAAAAATTTTGATTATTTCTGTAATTTTCTTGCCAAGACAACGCTTTAAATTGTGTTTTTTACATTAAAAAACATTGGTATTTTTTGGCCGGCCTTTTTCAAAAAATCTCTGCATTAAGGTGTTTAATTGCAAAATATTTAGATTATCCAATATGTATATTGATTATATAAATTATAAGGAACTTTTATAAGCTATCAAAAACATATTTGATAAATTTTATCTTAAATTAAGGCATAAGCATATTTAAGTTCTGTAAACTATTCGTAAAAATCAAAAATGTTTATTTAAAATAATTGAAGTTAATATTAGGAATACCTGAACTATACTTTGTGGTACTAATTATATTCACTATAGGTGTTTAAATATTGAAATACTCGTATTTTATCTTTATTGTTCTTGATAATTGATAAATTATATATAAATACTGAATATTCCACCGCATTTTATTGTGCCGAAGCACAGCGAAGTGCGGTGGATCAAAATATGGTACAACGAAATGCGGTTTTCTTCTACTCTTAGCACAAAGAAAAAAACACTGTTACGTCATGCAACATACTCTACAGTAATCTCAAATAGCAAAATGTTAACCACTAAGTGGCCAATAATCTAAACCAGATCATATATAAAACATTTAATTGTCTTTGTAGGTGTATTGAAAGAATTACAATTATAATACACGATTTTTTATTACCACCGAGATTAATTGTATATATTTTTTCTCAATATTTACATTAAACTTTTAGAAAAGTATATTCTATATTAATTTTAACTAAAATATCTTTAATTATCTATTTTAATCTATTCAAATACTATTATATAATCTGAGTTTTTTTTTTGTCTTTTAAATTGGTAATTAAATACATAAATAAATTTCACTTAACAGATGAGATATACGAAAAATTGGTAAAAATGCAAAATAGAAATTTATCTTCGTGAATTTTTAGAAATGCTACGAATTGAAAAAAAAAGAATTTATAATTAATATTTTTAATAAAAAATAATTTTGATGAAATTATTATTTTAATATTTCTTTCAGTGGTTCACATAAATTATATATATATTCTTAATTAAAAGATAAATTTCTTGCACTTTTTCTTCTAATTTCAAGCTTGAGTAATACTAAATCAGCTTAAAACTTAAAGTAATGAAAATTATATACCCACAAGGTTCATAAAAATAATCCATTCAGGAAATATACTTAGTAGAAGTTTGATTGAATTATAATCATCATTCCTGATTCGCTAGTTTTTTTCTTATTTTCAAAATAAAAAATTACAGTAAAAACATTAACTGCATTACAGTTATAATTAAGTTTATCGGTTATATAACTTAAACTTTTCAGAATTGGAACTCTAACTTAATTTAACTCTATCTCCGCTTATTTAAATACAGTTTTTAAAATGAAAATAAATTTTTATTTATAGTGTTTGATAAATTCATTTAAAATTTATCAATCAATGCATAACTATTTTATTCCAAAAATAATTTATTGCACCTTCTATATCATGTATGTCTAAATCTTCTTGTCAAAAAGTTATTTTTTATAAGCAAATAAATATAAATAACACAAAACTTTGGAATTTTTCTACCTTAAACAATGCAAAATGAAAACGTGAAAAAACTTTCAAGAATAAATATTTAACATTAGCAAAATAAAATCAAATAATTCTCGCACATAGTTTAAAAATTCATAAATAAATGTTTTTATGTCATTTCTTTACAAATGTATAAAGTATTATTTTAAAATAAATATCTAAGTTATGTGAAAATAGTTCGATTGCATAGATTTCACAAATTCTTTTTTTTCTTTAACAACTCTTCTGACACCAAAGAAAATCAAATGAAAGGAAAGGAGGTGAGCTGTTTTTGGCATTGCGTAAACAGAAGAAAGCTCTTAGGAATGTTTGTTCTTTAGAACCCCCTCAGTTTCTAAACACTTTTCTTATTTACGAAGCACGTCGAGAAGTCACGCTGAGCCTATAATGAAAAACTTTAAAAAATATTTCACCCTTTTATGAATCAGTTCCAGTTCGAATATTTATTTACTTTTCTGAAAAATACTTTGCAATGAAAGCAATCCCCTTTTTTTTAAAAAAAAAAGAAAAATATATATTTAATGTCCTTTTAATGCTTGATATTCAATAGAAAAATTTATATGGGAAGTTTGTTATATGTTTGAGTGTATATTTGTCTTTACTGCCCATTGATAATTGAAAAAAGTTGTATAAAATAATAATTGATGGTAAAAGAGGCTTGCTATATTTATTTTCATATTGAAAATAATTCTTAAATTTTCTGTCATTTACATACTATTTCAAGTAGGTTCTATTTGATTTCACACTTAGATGGCATCTTAAGTTTTGAATCTAGCACCATTTGAAAAAAAAAATTCTTTATAAATTTGTGGTCTGCCTTTTCTTAATTGATCGAAATAATAGATTAAGCTTAAATATAAGATTATCCCTCTAGATATCCTCTCTTTGCATCTTTACTAAATACACAGCATTAAAAAGGTTGAAAAGTTTTCAATATTAAAACGGTATCTTCAGTACAAAATGAAACTATTATACAAATTACGTACTCCTCATAATTTATTATTAAATTGTAACCTTCTTGTTTTCAAGTTTCCGGAAATTTTGTCAAACTCTTTCCAAATATCTTTAATTACTATTAAAAGTGAAATTCTTTTGGACCTCTTCAAATATGATTCGACATTCTTTGCAGCCATTTTCCATGCATTTTAAATTTTAATGCTGTTTATTTAAAACATTTAAATATCAAAATTTTTCTGCAAGATGAAGAGCTCTATAAATTATATGGGAGTGTATATTTGTCTTTATTTCCCATTGATAATTGAAAAAAGTTGTATAAAAATCGTAATTGATTGTAAAAGAGGCTTGCTATAATTATTTTCTTATTGAAATTAGAATAAAACAAGATGCAATTAAAATTTAGTAAAATAATATATTTTTATAAAAAAAAATTTTAATTGAGTTATTTTGTTTCTTTTCACAACCCAGTTCTTGCGATTCTTTATAAGAGATTTGTAGAAAGATAGTATAGTACACATACAATAAATAGAAAATAATAATTTTCTTCTACTGTATACAACGGTTACAGAAAATTTAAAGTTTCAATACTTTAAGGAATCGATAATATTTATTTTTAATTTCATAATAGTTTTTTTTTCCTGTGATTAAAGCTCCAAATGCATAAAAATAAAAATAAATGTTCGAATAAAATGCAGGTGATAGTCATAGTTTAAATTCTATAATGGTTTATAATGAAACTCAATTGCTAAAATGTATTGCAAAGAAAGAAAAAAAATTAATTGACGTGAAATCAAATACGAACCAATAATCTAAAAAGTATGAAACAAATTTAGAAAAAATAATATATTTTATAAGAAAATATTTAGATTGGATTGTTTTCTTTTTTTTCACACCTCAGTTCTTATGATTCTTTATCAGAGATTTGGAGAAAGATAATATAGTACATATACAATAAATAGAAAATAATAATTTTTTCTCTACTGTATTACTAAAGGATATGTAAGAGTTAAAAAAGAATGTTAACAGAAGTTTGAGGATATTTAAAATTTCAATATTTTAAGGAATCGATAATGTTTATTTTTAATTTGATAATTATTTTTTATTCCTGTGATTAAAACATTAAATGCATAAAAATAAAAATAAATCTTCTAATAAAATACAGGTGATAGTTATAGTTTAAATTCTACAATGGTTTATAACATAACTCAATTGCTAAAACGTATTTTAAACAAAGAAAAAAATATTCTATGACGTGAAATCACACACGAATCATCAAAAGTGTGAATTTTCACCAAAACCCCCAAACGTGCATGAAAAAGTTTAAAAAAAGATGAATAATAGTAGTTCGGTAATCTATTGAACTTTTGGAATCTTTGAAATTGTTTATATTTATAAACTGAAAGTACTATTAATGAATGTTCAATTTATATTTATTTTCTTTTTGTCATATCCCTTGTTAAGATGGAATTTATTTGAAACCATCTCCCCCTCCTTGTATATATATATATATATATATATATATATATATATATATATATATATATATATATATATATATATATATATATATATATATATATATATATATATATGACTTGGGAAAGTGGTTAAGGCAGGGAAGACACATTTGATTTAATATATAAGAACTTCTTTATTGTAATCATTCTGTCCATAGCTATGCCACTCAGAAATCCTTTGTCCTCATAGTTCACCACGACAAGTGTGGAGGATGTTATCAGTCCAATTTCCCGCTGAACTGTCTTTTTTGGCCATGCTACCTAAGCAAAATTCCTATGTCTACCTCTGCGTCAGCTTTTTTACTCTGTATAATTCAGCTCGAGGGAGTGTCTTTCTCCTATTACGTTATAGTTAATGAATTCTAACTTTTTTTAATTATAACTCACTTAATTCTTAATCACATTTTTAAACCTGACACACACACACACACACACACACACACACACACACACACATATATATATATATATATATATATATATATATATATATATATATATATATATATATATATATATATATATATATATATATATATATATATATAAAGAAAATATTCTATATGATTGTGTAAAATCCTTAATAGACACACTTCTTGTTTTCGAAATGATTCGTAAACAAACAGTTGCAACAAAAGAGAAAAATAAAAAAGTTAAAAAATAATAGATATTATAAAGAATATTTCAATGTAATATTAGAGAATATGCATTGTCTTAAATACTCAGAAATAAACATGTATCATACAACCAGAAGTTTGAAAAAAAATCCTCTGCAATCAATAAGGAAGAATCTTAATAAATACTGTTATACAGAACAATTTAAATTGCAATAAATACCATCTGGATGTCATTTCCACAGAGTCTAATCAACATTTGACGTTACAAATAAATTCCGAACTTCTTTCATAACCTGAAACGAAGCACATACTGTCTCCATAGAATTCCAAAATACTGTCTCGGAGACAGTAACCAATTCCACAAATTCCAGACTTAGAAATTCTGGAATTTCTCAAACGATTGTCTGTCTTTTATTTAATAAGTCTAATAATATGTTATAAAGTTACATCTGAATTTACTCAAATTTATTTCAGTTAATATTTTTATAGCGTTATATAAAATATTATTTATGGTATGATTATTATATATGGCAAATATTTTTAATGAAATATTCACAGAGAATAATTTTACCGTTACCTAAGAACAAAATAAACAAAGCATCAATAACATTTCTTATCTATTACTTGCTTTCACATAACTGAGTACTAATCTATGACAGACGAATTCCAGACGACCAGAATAAGTGAAGTTACTGAGAATACAATAATGTAATGTTAGAGAAAATGCCATAATTTTCAAATACTCAGAAATTGACACAAAACATGATGTTTGAGCACAATCTTTATCAATAAGTAAGAAAGAATCTTAATAAATAATATTACACAGAACAATTAAAATAGAAAAATAGCACCTGGATATAATTTCCTCGAAATCAAATCCTAGTTTGTCGTTACAAAAAATTTCGAACTTCTTTCTTAGCATGAAAGTAACCTTGTACCGTCTCCATAAAATTCCTAAATAATTGTCTTGGAGACAGGAACCGAATAATTCGAGATTCCAGGAATTCTGGAATTTATCAAGCAATTGTATGTATTTCATTCGATAAGCCAACTAATAAGTTAAGCATTTATACCTAAAAATACTCATATTTGTCATAATATTTTTATTGCGTCTCATAATTATTATATATGGAAAATGTTTTCTTAAAGATATTTTGCTTTACAGAGGATAATTTTGCCGTTACGTAAGAACAAAATAAACAAAGCATCAATCACATTTGCTATTTATTACCCGTTTTTACGTCGCTGAACATTAAGCTCTGCCAGGGAAATTCTAGCCGACCAAAACAAATGGAGTTCTGGAAAAATAAGTATAGGGTAGAATTAAGTGTTTATTATTAATGTTTCTCGTTTATTTACCTGGGTAATATTTATCCCGACAAATAAATAACCACGTTTGCATTCGGCAAGGATTAATGCTGATTGCTTTGGTGGTATTTCTCTTTGGATAATTAGTTATTATTAGAATGCGGTTCTCTGTCACTCTATTTCTCTTATTAGTTTTATAAAGCATATTAATATCTCGTCCATTACTTAGTATGAAAAAATATAATACCACTGATTTTTATAAACCGTACCGTATAAATTAGCTAATTGCTCTATGAGATAACTTAAATTCTGTAATTACTCTGCAGCTTTATATAAATCATTCTGTACTTTTTTATGTCTTTCTGTTTACCATATTGATATTTTTTTAAATCTCATGTGATTAGATTTTGCTTAAATAGCATAAGTTTTACATATTTCATACATTTATCAAATAAAATTATTTTAAGTTTTTTTTGCAACTAAATGAATTAATTTATAGCATAATAAATGTATTCCAAATGTGGCTAGAATTAAAAAAAAACCATGAAAATTAATTGCATATCTACAAACAAAATCACTATTACATGAATATTTATATCATCTTTAATATTAAAAGCTGATTTCATGTAGTTGATAGTATTACAAATATCTGCTAAAAGTATTCGGTTTTTACTAGATCATTGCCTGATAATTACTGAAATTTTCCTAGATTACTAAATTAATTAGGACATTTATAAAATTTCAATTTTTTTAAAATTTGAAACACAAAATCAACATTTTCAGAAATAACATATTTATTCACATAATGTATAATATTTTCTTGAACCTTTTAATCTCAAGCCTCTACAGTTTGTAAAGTTAAAAAACAATATCAATTATATTTATAATATTGACTTTTATAACAAGTAAAAGGGATTTATTTTGATTGACATTGTAAAATAATATTTCACTAAATCATATCATTTTAATAAAACTATACCTCAATCATGACTGTAATTTTACAATGGTAAATTAATTATTGCATTTATCAAAAAGATTAGATTCTTAAGAACTGTGCTTAAAACTTGCAATACATAATGCACATTTTCTTTAGAATTAATAGATTAATAATTTTGCTCTGTGCATTTCAAGCTAATACCCTAGTGATGATTTATATCGTTGCATAATGCAAATACTATATTTATAGTTTTCTGTTTTGTTTTGAGAAGTGTTATTCTTTTTAATACATGAAATCTAATGAGACAGGGATATACTGCACAAAGACGAAATTTCGGTAATTGCTCTGCTGTTTTATGTAAATCATTCTCTATTTTTTATATTCTTCTACACACCATGTTGATTTTATTTTAATCTCAGGCTATATTTTGCTTAAATAGCATTTAAAAGTTTTACATATTTCATATATTTATCAATTAAAACTGTTTTAAGTTTTTTGTCACTAAATGAATTAATTTATATCATGAAAAATGTGGTTATTATTAAAAGAAATCTAAGAAAAATTATTGCATAGCTACATAAAAAAGAATCATTGCATGAATATTTTTGTCTTTTTTACTATTAAAAACTGATTGTTTGTACTTGACAGTATTAAAAATGTCTGCTACAAGTATATGATTTTTAGTAGATTATTGCCTGATAATTACTGACAGTTTCCTATATTACTAAATTAATTGTGGCACATCAAAAATTTCTATTTTTTTTTTAATTTACGCCAGCATGTAACACAAAATGAAAACTTTAAGAAATAATATATATGTTCATATAATGTGTAATATTTTTCTTGTACCTTTAAAGCTCAAGCATCTACAGTTTGTAAAGTTAAAAAATATCAACTACATTTATAATATTGACATTTATTAGCAGTAAAAGTGATTTACTTTGTATTTGACAGTGAAAATAGTATTTCACTCAAGCATATCATTTTAATTAATTATAATCCGATCATTACTGTAATGTTACTATGGTAAATGAATTATTGCATTTGCAAAAAAGATCAGATTCTTAAGAACTGTGCTTAAAACTTACACATAATGCCCATTTTAAGAATTAATAGATTAATAATTTTCCTCTGTGCATTTCAAAGTAATATCCTCGTGATGATTTGTATCGTTGCATAAAACAAATACTACATTTATAATTTTCTGTTTTCTTTGGAGAAGTGTTATTCTGTTTAATACATGAAAGCTAATCAGACTGGGACCTACTGCTCAAAGCCGATTTCGAACGGCTACGATCACACCAAAATTGCACTGGGTTTCTAATTTATGAACAGCAACAAGTATCTAAGTGTAGCAAACGAAAACTCCACCTGCTCGATGATCTATCTTTTGGATTTTTACGTATATGATTTGTATTAGCCCCTAAACGTGCACGCTCGAGTTAACTCGAGCTCATTAAACTGGTCAAACTGTGCACATTCGAGATAATTCGAGCTGCGTTGTACTTTATGTTGCTATAATTTTTCACACTCGAATGCAATCTAGAATTGAAAATAACAACGTGAAAGCAAGAAAAAAATGTTTTATTGATATTTATCATTTACATAGCATTGTAAGCTATAACACTTAGTTATTCAAGTATAAAATATATACTTTTTTCTACTTACGACATATCTCTTCTTTGTGAGCGGCTTTCCAACAGCATATTCATATTCATATTCTTATTAGCTCATATTTCAATATATATTTACGTCCTAAATTGTGCTTTTTACATTAAAAAAATTGATTTTTTTGGTCGGCCTTTTTAAAAAAAAAAATTTGCTTAAGGGGTTAATAGTAAAATGTGTTGTTTCTTTAGCATTTAACAATGTAAAATATTACCCGAAAATTTGCTAAAAGTAGTTTGTTTGCACTGGGTTGAATCCCTCCATCTCTACTAAAATTTTATTAGCATATTGCGTTGACATAGTACCTTTCAAGAATAAATATTTTCATTAGATCAGTCTTTCTTCCATAAATCATAAAATACAAAAGGTCTGTTCCTTGTAAAATGAATTTGTCATAAGTTATTTGTTGACTCTTGAGGTTTAATGAAAAAAGGAAATTTTATTTTCTTGAAAAATACATTTTGAAATGTATGTATTAGGAAATTAATTTTCATATCCAATTGTAGTTATATATGTGTTTTATTCTGAAAACTGAAACTTTAAAGATATGTGATATTTTAATACCTTAATTAAAATTGTTTAAAAGTTAAAATTATAAAAGTTAAAATTGTATTCTTTAAGTTATAAAATAATATAAGATATAATGTTCTTATTAATATGATTTTTGCTAACAAAATACAATTTTTTTTCTTTTATTTCATATAAAATATTAGTTTCTAAATTTCACATTTCGAAAACTATTTTGCAGGCAATTAGATTTCTATTTTTTCTCTTGGACAATATATTTTATGGCTTTTAAATATATTATTGAGGTTTTATGAAAATAAGGAATTTTATTTTCTTGCAAAATACATTTTGAAATATATGTATTAGGAAATTAATTTTGGTATCCAATTGTAGTTATATATATGTTTTATTCTGAAAACTAAAACTTTAAAGGTATGTGATATTTTAATCTCTTAATTAAAATTGTTAAAAAATTGAAATTTAAAAAATATTAGCATTCTTTGTTATAAAATAATGTACGATATATTACTCTTATGAATATGATTTTTGCTAACAGAATATATATTTTTCTTTTATTTCATATAAAATATTAGTTTCTAACTTTAAAATTTCGAAAACTATTTCTCAGGCAAGTAGATTTCTATTTTTCTTTTGAACAACATATTTTATGGCTTTCAAATATATAATTTTATTTAACAAAACCAACTCATTTTTTTAGGTTAGATCCTTATTATTGATCTAGGATCTTTAAAGGTATTGATATTTTAATATCTTAATTAAAATTGCTAAAAAGTTAAAATTTCAAAATTATTAGCATTCTTTAAGTTGTAAAATAATGTATGATATATTAATCTTATTAATATGATTCTTGCTAACAAAATAGAAATTTTTTTCTTTTATTTCACATAAAATATTAGTTTCTAACTTTCAAATTTCGAAACTATTTCGCAGGCAAGTTGATTTCTATTTTTTTCTCTTGGACTATATATTTTATGGCTTTCAAATATATTATTTTATTTAACAAAACAAACTAATTTTTTAAGTTAGGTCCTTATTAATGATCTGGGGAAAATTCTATTTTAAACGCAGTACGGATTTTTTATTTTACAGGGAATTAAAAATCGGCCACCGTAAACTTTTGAGTTCGAAAAGTACCTTTAAATTAATTACGATAACTTGATATTTCCGAAAAAATAACTGAAATTTCAAATTTACGCTAGCATACAACACGGTAATTTAGACTTTCAGATTTAATAGGTTAATAAATTTATCCGGTAAATTTCAAACTAATGCCTTCGTGAGGATGTTTCTTTAGAAAGGCTTAGTGTGTGTAAATTAGCCTAATCTCGACGGCCATTGTGATCTGCATTGTAAGCATCTTTATTGCACCTAATTAAAATAATAATGTACTCTTATCCTAGTAATTACACGCAAATTAATCCAGTAAAAAAGGAAAGCATAAATTCACAAATCTTTTAGAATGTTTACAAACAGAGTGATAACTGTTAACTCGTAAATTTTACAACGCTTTGACATACCAATATTTTAGATTGATTGCTTCAGGACAAATATTACTATGCTAAATTAATTATTAAATTACTAAAATTAGGATTAGGTCCTTTTTAATAAATTATTACTAAATATTACTGGAATTTTAAAACAGTATTAGTAATAAATTTTATAATCTGATAAATTTTATAATAAAAGAGTTTTGTAGATTTACAGTTGAGATATACAACACGTAATGTATACTTTCATATTTAATATGTTAATAAATTTATCCTGTATATAATAAATATATCCTTATTAAATATATCCTTATGTGAGTCTTGCTTTCAAAGGAACATAAGTAAAGGAAGAACGTAAAGGGAACTTAACGTTCTTCCTTTATTTATGAATAACGTAAAGGAAGATTGTTTAGAATGGCTTAGTATGTGTAAATTAGCTTAATCTCAATCAGCTTTGTGATCCTCATCATTCTCTAAGTATCTTTATTGCACATAATTAATGAAAAATGTACTTTTAGCTTAGCCATTTTATGTATATCAATCCATCAAAAAAAAAATGAAATGAAAAATACACAAAACAATTTGGATCATTTTAAAATGTTATAACTGATGTTTGTTAAAATTGATAGTGTTTTGCAGTTATAGTTGTTTATGTTAGTTTCTTGAAGACAGATGTATATGCAAAGATATTTTTCACATGGTTCAGCGCGCATAAATTACTTTAATTTCTAATAGCTTTTTAATCTTCATTATAATCATCTTTATTACATCTAATTAAAAAATAAGTACTTTGATCGTAGTCATTATACATAAATTAACAAGCGTTAAATGTTAAAGTAAAATAAGCAAAACGAATTCTATTTTTCAAAAGCTGCTATAATTAACTATTGTTAAACTTGAAAGTCTATATAACATTCTTTAAATTTAGTTTCTCAAAGCAGTTTTCATAAGATGGCTTGTTTCCAATCATTTAAGTGCGTGTAAATAGTTTAAGTGCTTGTAAATTAGTCTACCAACTTTGCAATTTGCATTGTATGCATCTTTATTCCTTCTAATTAAAACAAAATGTATATTGACAGGAGCCGTTGTACATAAATTATTCCAGAGTCAAATAAGCAAAACAAATTGGTTCTTTATAAAAGTTTTATAACAAATGATTGTTTTATTTGTGCTTTGTTGCTATGTATTTTTTAGATTGAACCTTTTAGGGGTTTTCTTCAAAATAGGATATTATTGATCACATTATATCGATTGAATATTATAAGTTCCATATCACTCTCATTAGAAGTTATTAAATTTTGCTTATTACTGACATTGTTTAAGTGAACTCTCTTGATCAATTTTGCAATCTGCATCGTAAACTTCTTTACTGCAACTAATTAAAACAAAACCTGGCGTTAATCGCAGTCATTGTACCGTGAATTAATTCAGCGGTAAAGATAAAAATAAATTAACAAATCTAAGTCTATCTTTTCAGAAGTGTTGAAATTGACAATCGTGAAACTTAGCAAGTGTTTACAATTTTTTAGTGGGATTTCTTAGCTTTCTTAGCTTTTTAGTGTGCTGTTTTAAAGACAGGTGCTGTCTTTAAAACAGAACTTCATTTCTCTCTGTTTGGTGATGGAATAATATAAATATATCATGTCACCTCATTTAACATTTTTACATTTTGGTTTGTGGCTACAATGTTTTAAGCTGATTTCTTCAGCACAGATATTTTCTCAAAAATAGGAATTTATTGATCATTATGTATCAGTGTAATATCCTATAAAAATTATGCAGATTTTTATTACAAACTACTTTGCAGCAAGAATATTTTATATAAACTTTTTCTATAACATATCAAAACAGGGTTTATTGATTACAATATATCATAGAAAATATGCAGATTTATATCGGATTTAATAAATTGACGATATGTATACTTATAAACTGGGTATGTTGTTAAAACAAGTAATTGTAACAATATCACTCAATTGAAAAGAGATCACTTTGAAACTCTAGATTTGAATTGGAAAATACCATATCACTTATTTTTTACACAATTTTTCTAATTAAAAAAATAAAGAAAGATTTTACTTAAAATTTCTATTTGAATAAGTTCACTCACTGTCTTGTAATAAAAAAACCCAAACCATTTGATATTTTTTAAAGGTACAAGAAATACTTTCTTTAAGTATCTTTAAAAATTGTCTGGCAATTAAGTGCTCTCACAAGATGCAAAATATGTTACTACAAAAGAAATATTCACCGAGAAAAATACATATTTCAAAAGCGTTACTGCATAAGAAAAACCCCCGAAGAAAAAAAAATTCTCAGCGATTAAGTACTTTATTTTGGAATCTCTTGATATTTCCATTGTTCTCGGGGAAAAATAAAAAGCAAATTCCCTTTCACCACCGTTTTCG
>CM063498.1:105118405-105143405 GCA_032207245.1 Pardosa pseudoannulata | reverse complement strand
TTGTTACTATCATCCCCCTTTCAAAGATTCAAGACTTTCTTGTTCCTTTACTCAACAGGATCATCCAGAAAAAGATAATGTTTGTACACAATTTAGAACACAATGATATTAAATGTAATACATCAAAAAATTGTTATTTCCAGTTTTTTATAAGTAAGTTACAGTGTTAAATTCAGTGATTTGTCGACCTGTGATATTTTGTAACTTAACTTACTCACATTGCATTTTTCTAATTAGATATAGATTCAGGAAATTGTTATTTACAACTTATCACGAAATTAATCTCTTTTTAACTTTTTAGTACCGGAATAAAACTATACACGGATTCACTACGATTAATTTTTTTCCTTGTATACATAAAAAATACTCTTTTCTTTGAAGATATTTAACACGATTGCAGGAAAATAATAAACAAATAGTTAAAATATTTTGGTAAAATTATTTCTGCTAGAAACAGATCGCCATTAAAATGTGTTGATAATTATATAACAAAGAGAAATTATTAAAGAGACAAACTTGTTTCGAAGCATATATTTAATTTCCCTAAAGAGACATTTTGTGTAAATTGCAGACAAGCTATCAAATAAAAATATGTTTTCAAATAAGCACATTATGGGAACAACCGTGAGTATTATTTAACACTTTATGTTCAGATGAATAAAATCGTGAAAAATACTGTTTTCAAGTACTTATTATGTGACTTAATATTAATCGTTTTAAAATTTTGTGGTCAAGCCAAACGTGGCCACAAAATTGATTTTTCCCTGATATAGAATTTCAAGTAAGTAGTAGTAATGCATCAAATGTTCATAAGATTATAAGCATTAAGTACATCATATTGTTTTAAATTCTTCAAAAAAAGATAAAATTATGTTTTTTCTTTACAAAATTTAAGAGAAAGTAAAGAATACTTTTTTTTTCATAATTGCTTTAAGAAACATAGTAATTTCATTTGAAGACTATGTTTCTAAATTAAAGCAAACTAAATAAAAGATTTTGTACATTTTTGTCTCTTAAATTTTCACAGAAATATTTTTTTCCTTCAAGTATTTTTCTTAATTAATAAAGATGTGATCGTCAGTAAAACATTATATTTTGTCAATAGATTTCTAAACAGTATATTTTGTAAGTCATCCTTGCATGTGACAGTATATGTAATATTATCTAATAATATATAATGTACTAAAAATATTTAAACCATTATAAATATGTAACGACCTAAACGATAAAAAAAGCATTATAATGTAACATAAAATCATTTACAGGTTATATCTTATATAAAAATACTAATTTTGATAAATGGCAATTCTAAAGCAAGACTTTTTAATCCTTTACTAACTAAAATATTTTATATTCCAATTCTTAAAATATTAAAAAATAAATAGATTATAATATTTTTCCGGCGTACCTTTTCTAACTCAAAAAAGATATTAGTACTTGTAAAGTTATAAAGAAAGCAAATTTCAAAAGAAAAATTCGGTATGAGGTTTCATATCTCAGGATTTAAAAGATTTTACTGCTTGTATATATTCCAAGTTACATTTAATGACTGAGTGGTGATTAAAAAAAACGTTTCAATTTAACCTGTAATAAATTGTGCAGCATATTTTTTTTTACTTAAATTATATGCTTCAAGAATTAAGCTATAGATGCTTAATTAAGTTAGCAATTAAGTTAGCAAAATAAAGTTACATTGACTTTAATTTTTTACTGTTCAAATAATCCCTGAAATTACCAAGAGTTTCGTTAAATACTTTGAAGTTTAAATGGTTTAAAGAGTGACCAAATAGTAGACAGATGAACCATCATGAAATAGGATAAAAGAAAATTCGAGTAACTTTGGTAGCAAATCATGGGAATATTCTTGCAAGAATCTAATAACGCAGAGTTTACAATACAAAAATATTGATTATAAGAAAACCTTCAAAAAGTAGAGAGAAAATATTCCGTAAAAAGTGTTTTTTTATAAATACAAAATCAGTTTGTAATATTTTCAACTTTTGCCAATAGTTAGAATTCTTAACTTAAATAAAAAGATAAATCAAGAATTTGTTTCACATTGCATTTTTATCAATCATAAAACATCAGGCTCAACTACACTTGTCACAAATAGTATAACATATACAACATGCATGCACAATCGAAATACATTTTACATACTTCATTCTTCCCACTGCGAAATCTTTAAGGCTGATTTATGACACTTACCTAAAAAAATGAAAAAGAATCAGACACAGACACTAATTATATGTGAAATTTATAAATTAATAAACTTTACGAACAAATGACATTAAGAAGAAGTTGATGAAAAAATAGAAGAAAAATATTCTTTCTGTAGTACATAGATCATTCCTGTGGCCATTTACTAAAATACTTATTATATTATATAACCAAATATATTTACATAGTAATTTAAACATGAATTAACTTTATAAATCAGACACCAATGAACTTTTAAGCCAATAAAGTAAGTTTTATACAATGAGATAGAAATTTATAATTAAAAAAAAACACTACTTAACAAAATACAGTATTTTGTAATTAAATGCTCATTCATTTTTTTACAGAAATACTCAAAATCTACATTTGCACAGTTAAAGTCCAGAGATCAGTGAAAATAGAAAGTAAAGAACACAATAAAAATATATTTATTTTATAAGAAATGCCATTATATATATATATATATATATATATATATATATATATATATATATATATTATATATATATATATATATATATATATGTATATATATATGTATATGTATATATATATATATATATATATATAATATATATATATATATATATATATATATTATATATATATATATATTTATTTATATATATGCATATATATACATATATATATATATACATATATATATACATACATATATATATACATACATATATACATACATATATACATACATATATATATATATACAGATAGTCATAGAGAGAGAGAGAGAGATAAATATAGGTACTCATATTACAAGGATATGCTTGTTAAACTTGCTGTTAAACATTACAAACTCGTTATATTTAATATAAAACATATCTATGCAGCATAAATATATATTTAGAATTATAGTTACTTACTGCACAAATAAAGAGTTTTTATAATTTAAATTAATTTAATGCATCATTTAACACAGTACAATTATAACATTTAAACAAAATGTTGCTTGAAACAGGACTAAATAATGCTAGAAGCCTCTGGAAATAAAGCATTATAAAAGGGTCCCCAACTGAATAACATAAAATAAATGTACTTAGTGACACGAAAAAGTAAAAAAAAAACACTGTGGTGACAAAATAAAGCATTAAAATGGTTTGTTTATTTAAAATTATCTAGTATAAAGATTTTTAAAGTGCAGAATTTAATTTTATAAAGAACTGTAAAACTACCAGGCCCAAATTGTAAAAAAATAACTTAGTTATTTTCTTTTTATCTTGAACTAATTGCTTTCTCGTGTAATTTAAATGATCACAGGTCTAAAAAAAATCACTCAACTATTAAGCACAAAAAATAACTAGAATGCTGTTAAGAATTTCTAAAATAAAAACATGCGTGGTTGCAGCTATCTACACAAATTCAGTTAAATTGAAATCTGAAAAAAAATATAAGTAGCAGAATTAATTAAAGTTGCTTAAATGCATTTCGTAATTTAAACTTTCTTGGATTACCGTACCGCTGTATAAGGGATTTTAAAATTTTGATTCTCTACTTCAATTTATGCACACCACGGGGATTTAGATTAATTTGGAAACAGTTTAAAAACTAGTTCAATTCCTGTACAGATGATTAAAATAAACAAGAATTGAAATCTAATTTAATCTTAGTTAAATAATTTCTCATTTCTCTAACAGTTTTTACAAGACTTTTATATAGGGTGATGAAGACCTATTCTTATTTTAAAATGGTTACTTTGTATCTAGGCTCTGGAACCTGGGTTCAACGAAAAATTTCAATTTAACTGTATGAGAACATATACACTTATCTTCGAGATCATTAGATAGTTCAATGTAATATTATCTTTAGCGATTCTCCATTGAAACTTCAGAATATTTTCAGAATTTTCTCTCTGTGTTCCGTGGAATACCGCTTGAAGAAATTTGATTTGGGTAATCGTGAAGACTAACATTAACGAATACTATCAATGTCTCTTCAAAAATATGGATTTTCTTCTTTAAAGGTCTTATCATATCACATACAGATGATTTACATCAGTTTAAAAGTACTTATCTCTATGAAGAGTGCTTTAACTTTTTGAGTCCGATCAAACAACTTTCAACCGATTTATTTTTGTTAAAAAAGCGTTTTCAATAGCCTGAATCGGTTGAAATATTTTGCTATTACAGTTATATTATTATGAGAAATTCTCTTTTCATCATTCATCATCAGGGAAAGAAACTGTAAACTGTATTCGAAGCTTTTCAACTCATACAAGTTGTCGTGTTTTAAGGCCTTAATACTAGAGATCATATTTGATTAAATGAGAAACTGCTCTGCATAATTAATTTATGAACAATTTCATAACCTCTGTCGATATTTTTGCTATAAACAAATCTCTAATTTGTAGTTCAATAATACCTTTTGTCCATTTTCTCCAGACCCTAGTCAAACCCTAGGCATTTTTCGTAGTTTCTGAGACTTAAATTCTGGCTCAATTATCCCATAGACCTTATGTTAAAACATAGAAAGGTAGAAATGAAACTTTTATAACTCTCAGCAAAAAAACTATAATATTCAGCTTAAGCCTTACTGAATGTACATTACGTTTAGTATATGATTACAAGTGCTGAACTACTTAAGATCGATCAAAAACAAATCATCTTTTATTACTGGAAGCCACTTTTTCTGAGATTATCGCAACAGACATTCACGTATGAGGTGGGTTTTGCTTTTTCCTCAAAGCGACAATCACATACTTAATGCCCCTAGGCACGATGAAGGACTATTGATTCGAAACTGGTGCCACTTTCTTATATTTCTGGATGGTAATAAGATATGGAGAGTTTTAGTAATGCATATCATACATTTGTCCAGAAATAGGAAAATTCCGGGTGTGATGCAGTTACTTAATTAGCTATTCAAAACAAGATAATAGTGCTAATAAATTCACAAATATGAAATGATACTTATACTGGAATGTTCCTACATACGTGAAAAAAATATTTTACTGTGGCTTGCATTGAAAGAATTCTTTGAACAAAATTTATTATGCTATAAATGAATTCATTTAGTGGCAAAAAACTTAAAACTTTTTTTTTATAAAGGTATAAAAGATGTAAAATTTATGCTATTTAAGCAAAATCTAATGACATGAGATTAAAAAAATATCAATATGGTGTGCAGAAATATATAAAAAATAGAGAATGATTTATATTAAAACTGAAGAATCAGAGTGGTAATTTATTGATTATAGTCTCGGATATTTTTCAAATATATGTTAGGTAAACGTCGTAACGTTCTTACAAATAAAACTATATAAGAAATTTTTACGCATAATTTAAAATTAAATGTATTTTTCTCATTCATTTTAAAAAATTAGTCTCACATCACTCTGTAGAATTTTTCGCTCTGTTACGTGGTAAAATTTCTTTTGAGAAATATTTAAATGCAATCCACTCAGATGTAGAACAGTTTTTCCTTGGGTTAATATGACGGTAGAGGAATACAATGCAGTCTGTACTCTTATCTCGAAACGTAACAGTAGATAACAGTGCGCAGAATTAGGGATTTTCAGTTTCAGGATTCTCTTTCGCTGACAACCGACGACAGTAGTGTTATTACAAGTCAAGATATGTCGTATATAAGTGCTTGTGTTTTTACTTTAACTCCTAAAAGTATATTTACGTAAATACGAGACTGCAAAAAATTATGTATCTCTCGATACGCAAAACGTGAGAAAAGAATATTATTTTCAACATGTTACTACAAATACAGAACTATTTGTATTCTAACAAACTGAAGTAATTTTCAATTACCGTAAATCACAGTTTATGAGATTATCACAATACACATTCACGTCTGAGAAACGCGTTGCTTATTTCTCAAAGTGACAATCATATATTTCTCTTTGGCACGTGAAGAACTATTCATTGAAAACTAGTTATTCTTTCGAATATCTCTGTATTACAAGAAGTCATCCGAATGGGGTGTGATGTGCTTTATTTGTATACAGATATAAAAATTCTATGTATGACACATTTACTGAACTAGGTATTCAAATTGTACAGACAGAGGTATTAAATTCGTGCAAGACTGTTAACTATAATTGCGGAACATTTTATTAAATAACAGTGTACATAATTAACAATTTTCAGTTTCATTGATTCTGTTCTTTAGACGATAAACCACAGCAGTGACATTTCAAGTCGCATTAAATCGTACGTGTATGTAACTTTTTAAATAATATTTACAAAAATAAGAGAACGAAGATTTATATCTCTCAACTTACCTAAATCACGAGAAAACTACATTATTTTCTGCACGTTACTACAAATACAGAACTATTTAAATTCCAATAAACAAAGGTAATCTTCAATTACCATAAAGTACAGTTTATGAAATTATCATAATAGACATTCAGGTATAAGAAGGGTTTTGTGATTCTTTCGAATATCTTTGGATGGCAAGAAGACATTCGAATGTGGCTTGATGTGCATTATATATTTGTACACAGATATAAAAATTCTATGTATTAGACAGTTACATAATTAGGTATTCAAAATGTGCAACCAAAGCTATTAAAATCGTGCAAGACTGCCAACTATAATAGCGGAATGTTTTAATGAATAACATTGCACGTAATTAGCAGTTTTCACTTTCACTGATTCTGGTTTTTAGACTGTCAATAGCAACAGCGACATTTCAAGTCTCATTAAATCGTACTTGTATGTAACTTTTTAAATAATATTTACAAAAATAAGAGAACGAAGATTTATATCTCTCAACTTACCTAAAACACGAGAAAACTACATTATTTTCTGCACGCTACTACAAATACTGAACCATTTAAATTCTAACAAACAAAAGTAATCTTCATTTACCGTAAACCACAGTTTATGAGATGATCATAATAGACATTCACGTATGAGAAGGTCTTTGTTTATTTCTCAAAGTGACAATCACATAATTCTCTTTGGCACGTGAAGAACTATCGATTGAAAACTAGTGATTCTTTTGAATATCTTTTGATGACTAGAAGACATTCGAATGTGGCATGATGTGCATTATATATTTGTACACAGGTATAAAAATTCTATGTATTAGATAGTTACATAATTAGGTATTCAGAATGTGCAAGCAAAGCTATTAAAATCGTGCAAGACTGCTAACTATAATCGCGGAATGTTTTAATAAATAACAGTGCACATAATTAGCAGTTTTCAGTTTCACTGATTCTGCTTTTTAGACTATCAATGACAACAAAGATTTTTTAAGTTAAATAAATCGTATGTCTGCAACTTCTTAAATCGTATTTACAAACTATGAGAATAAAGATTTCTACCTCTCAACTTACCTAAAACTTGAGAAAACTACATTATTTTCTGCACGTTACTACAAATACTGAACCATTTAAATTCTAACAAACAAAAGTAATCTTCATTTACCGTAAACCACAGTTTATGAGATGATCATAATAGATATTCACGTATGAGAAGGGCTTTGCTTATTTCTCAAAGTGACAATCACATAATTCTCTTCTGCACGTGAAGAACTATCGATTGAAAACTAGTGATTCTTTCTAATATCTTTGGATGACAAGAAGACATTCGAATGTGGTGTGATGTGCATTATATATTTGCACTCAGATATAGAAATTCAATGCATGAGACATTTACTTAATTAGGTATTCAGAATGTGCAAACAGTGGTATTAAATTCGTGCAATACTGTTAACTATAATTGTGAAGAGTTTTAATAAATGACAGTGCACATAATTAGCAATTTTCAGTGTTGTAATGTACTTACAACACTAACACCAGCGTTCGTCTACAAATGGGAAACATAGTAGATATATAAGACCTTATGATTAAATTAAGGCATTTATTCTGTACACTATTTACAAATTGATACCCTGCTTGATCATCATATAACATAACCAGCAATTATTTATGTTTTATATTCATATTTACACAATAATTATTACAATTCTCTTTAGTTATGCGTTATTCATTAATCAAAATATTGAATTACTAACTGAGGCCTAAATAACCGTCATGAATATGTTAAATCTATTTTACCACTAGTATTGACACAGGGGAGCAGGCAGGGGCTTTCCTCATGTGGTGTGTCGGTCCGGGCGTTCAGGCGCACGAGACGGCGGTGCTGGCGAGCAGAGCTTGGGATTTCGATGTTCAGCTACTCTTAAATCTCGACTTCGACTCCTTTTTCTTAACTCTCTTTCCTAACTCCTCACCTCGGTTTTAACGCCCCTATTTCTTCTTTGCCAATCGCTTGTTTGGTGAAATTTTCCCACATCCTCACCCCCTTCAGGCACAGGGCAGCACGCAGGGTCTTTCCTCATGTGGTGTGCCGGTCCGGGCGTTCAGACGCACAGGAGGGAGGTGCGGAAGAGCATAGCTTTGGATTTCGATGTCCAGCTACTCTTAAATCCCGACTTCGACTCCTTTTTCTTAACTCTCTTTCCCAACTCCTCACTTCGGTTTTAACGTCCCTTTTTCTTCTTTGCTAATCGCTTGTTTGGGGAAATTTTCCCACATCTTCACCCCCTTCAGGCACAGGGCAGCACAGGCATGTGGTGTGCCTGTCCCGTTCGGGCGCACGGAAGGGTGGTGCTGGCGAGCACAGCTTGGGATTTCGAAGTCCAGCTACTCTTAAATCCTGACTTCGACTCCTTTTTCTTAACTCTCTTTCCTAACTCCTCACCTCGGTTTTAACGTCCCTTTTTCTTCTTTGCCAATCGCTTGTTTGGTGAAATTTTCCCACATCCTCACCCCCTTCAGGCACAGGGCAGCAGGCAGGGTCTTTCCTCATGTGGTGTGCCGGTCCGGGCGTTCGGGCTCATGGAAGGGTGGTGCTGGCGAGCACAGCTTGGGATTTCGAAGTCCAGCTACTCTTAAATCCCGACTTCGACTCCTTTTTCTTAACTCTCTTTCCCAACTCCTCACTTCGGTTTTAACGTCCCTTTTTCTTCTTTGCTAATCGCTTGTTTGGGGAAATTTTCCCACATCCTCACCCCTTTCAGGCACAGGGCAGTAGGCAGGGGCATGTGGTGTGCCGGTCCGGGCGTTCGGGCTCATGGAAGGGTGGTGCTGGCGAGCACAGCTTGGGATTTCGAAGTCCAGCTACTCTTAAATCCCGACTTCGACTCCTTTTTCTTAACTCTCTTTCCCAACTCCTCACTTCGGTTTTAACGTCCCTTTTTCTTCTTTGCTAATCGCTTGTTTTGGGAAATTTTCCCACATCATCATCCCCTTCAGGCACAGGGCAGCACGCAGGGTCTTTCCTCATGTGGTGTGCCGGTCCGGGCGTTCAGGCGCACAGGAGGGAGGTGAGGAAGAGCATAGCTTTGGATTTCGATGTCCAGCTACTCTTAAATCCCGACTTCGACTCCTTTTTCTTAACTCTCTTTCCCAACTCCTCACCTCGGTTTTAACGCCCCTTTTTCTTCTTTGCCAATCGCTTGTTTTGGGAAATTTTCCCACATCATCATCCCCTTCAGGCACAGGGCATCAGGCAGGGGCATGTGGTGTGCTGGTCCGGGCGTTCGGGCGCACGGAAGGGTGGTGCTGGCGAGCACAGCTTGGGATTTCGAAGTCCAGCTACTCTTAAATCCCGACTTCAACTCCTTCTTCTTAACTCTCTTTCCCAACTCCTCACTTCGGTTTTAACGTCCCTTTTTCTTCTTTGCTAATCGCTTGTTTGGTGAAATTTTCCCACATCCTCACCCCCTTCAGGCACAGGGCAGCACGCAGGGTCTTTCCTCATGTGGTGTGCCGGTCCGGGCGTTCGGGCTCATGGAAGGGTGGTGCTGGCGAGCACAGCTTGGGATTTCGAAGTCCAGCTACTCTTAAATCCCGACTTCAACTCCTTCTTCTTAACTCTCTTTCCCAACTCCTTACCTCGGTTTTAAAGCCCCTTTTTCTTCTTTGCCAATCGCTTGTTTGGTGCAATTTTTCCCCATCCTCACCCCCTTCGGGAGAGCAGGTGGGCTCATTAAAATAGCCCTTTTTGTGAAAGCTGACATTATTTTAGCCCCTGTCCTCATAACTCACGGTTACATCTCTGTGCGAGCTTGATCGTTACGCTTGTGCCATTCCGTGATCCATACCTTCTCAACAGGGGTCCCTAAACTCGAAGTCAACAATAGAAGTCCTAAATTCTTCTTGGAAATTTCTCCCACAGCTGTGCATGCACTTGTTGACCATCGTGGGAAAGTACCTCGGTACATTCAGTTTCACCTTTAGACGATCAACAATAGCAGTGACATTTCAGATCTAATTAAATCGTATGTGTCTGTAACTTCTTAAATAATATTTTCAAAAATAAAAGAACAAAGATTTATATAATTCAACTTACCTAAAACGTCAGAAAACTACATTATATTCAACACGTTATTACAAATACTGAACTACTTAAGGACAAAGAAATAGAAATAAACTTTTACTACAGTAAGATACATTTTAGGCCAATATCATAATTGACATTTATGCGAAAAATGGGCTTTGCTTATTTCTCAAAGTGACATTCCCCTACTTAATGTCCCTAGTCTCTTGAAAGACTATTGATTTCAAGTACTGCAATCTTATATTCTGTATGGTAAGATGATATTAGGATGTTCTTGTAATATATATCATATATTTGTACCCATATAGGAAAATTCTTGGTATGGAGCATTTATTTAATTAATTATTCAATACGAGAAAAAAAATGCTGTAAAATTCAGGCAAGGCTCTTAACTTAAATCTTCAAAAGCTTTTATAAATAATAGTGTACAGAATTAAAAATTTCCAGTTTCACTGATTTTCTTTTTCAGTCGACCAACGACAGCTGTGTCATTACAAGTCTAATTAAAATGCATTAATGTAATTTAATAAGATAATTCTAAGCTTTAGAGAGAATTAATCTGAAACCGTAAATTTCGTCATAAGTATCATAAAATACCACAACTTAATGAAATATCACCTTCCCTCTACACTTTAATCCTGATTCAATTACATCAATTTCACGGAGTGACTCGCAAACAGCTATGATTATTAAACTAGTCTTGAACTAATTAGGAAACTATTTCTATATTAGGGGAACAATTTGATTTAGTTTTAACGGATCGAAGAAGCACGAATATCACTAAAATAAGGGAGTATCTATTCATTATATATGTAGATAAAGTCGGAGCCTTATATTTACCGTGTATTATAAGCTTCACTATCTTTAACCCTTTAAAGTTCCATAGGGAAAATTCTTTGGGATTTAATGGAAATGGATTATAAATGTTATCTACGAACCTTATGTATATGAAAAATATTAAAATGCTTTTCGGTAGTTTTGCGGGGGGATGGGCAGTGGGTTTTAACTGTGAAAATCTCAACCCCTTGTACAGATCGAAAATATTACACTCTTAAAATTTAAGTAATATTGAAAGAATACTGCATAATTACATGTAATAGATAAATAACTAACTAAACAATTTCTAAGTGATGTTTTGGGTAAGTATATTTATGGGAAGTCAAGACAAAGGAAAATCGAATATCTTTTTTCTACAGGGAAAGAGGTTTGAACGTTTATATTTTAAAGAAAAAAAATAAACTCTGTGTTGTGCTACCATTTATTAATTGTTTGAAGTGTCAAAAACACCCAAAAAATCATTAATATACCTTAAAAAAGAAGAAAAAGAAGAGAAAAAATATTTTAGCTGGTGGTTTTACTACGAAACCACTGTTCTTTAAAGGGTTAAGCAGAAATAATTTCTGCTATAGGAGATACATCTATGTTTTCAAAATGTGGTCTTACAAAAAATATTTTTAATGATTTTTAATAATCATTAAAATTTTTATAATATAAATAATAGTTTTATAGTACAAATAATAAATTCAAATAAATATCATTATAGATTTTCTGTAACTTTGTTTTCAAAGAGATGACTTTTCCTTCTTTTTCATTTATAGTTTTAATTATAAGTTTATGCTTTCGTTTTAAGATATGAGCAGACTCCTTTCGAAAAATATTTAAATTAAATATCAAAATATCATATGATGCATCAAAGATGTTTGCTTTAAAGTTTTAATTTCCTGATGCTTAAACTAATATTATGTCTCTATGATTGTGATCTTAATTTCCAATTTATTTCGAATTTATACTGTATTTTAAACGTATATTTGTGTTAATTTTAGGTAAAAGTTATTCTACAAGATGTAGAATTCTGACAGTCACAAAATTAATGACTTAGTAAGATACCATCATTATCATCACTTAGTAAGATACCATCATGGACTAATATGCTATCCCTTATATAATAATAGCCTAAGTTGTCTGTCCGCGAATTTATGATGCTGTTGTACCTGGAATGGATACAGGCATCCATATTGAATTTTTTATGAGTTAGGGTTAGCAAAATTCAAAGTGAATTCAAAATCGACCTCACTCCCCCCCTTTTCGAGCGTTTAATGATATTATTTCAAGCCTTATTCTCCCTCTTATTCTATAATAAATTCATTATTGATAGAAAGGCGAGGGCGGAGCGCAATATTTAAATTTCTGGACTGTTTTTACTTGACCCTTATATAACCATCTCGCTCACCAAGTGTAAGCTGGCATATGAAGTAGAGTGTTTGCCCATTTGATCGTCCTACTTCTTGGGCCGATTGTTCTACCCCCGACGTAGCCGAATTTTTCTAAATGTCTAATTAATGTAATAATTTCTGCTCTTTCTTTTAAATTCTTTTTCCTAAAGTTGTTTTATTATTTTTAAAGTTTTATTATTTTTAAAATAAATTTTTACCATTTTTCAAATTTTTATGATTTTTATTAATTTTATTTTAATAAATTCACGTATTACCATTATTATATCAAGCCCCATTTTAAGAGCAGGAGATTAAATGTATCAATTTATCACATAATAAATAGGTAAAAATAACAATTTTTTTCTATCATTATGACGTCATTCCTTTAACCATCTCATTTAATCATTTATTTTAGATTATTTAAATATCTTCTGCATTATTTCCATACGTTTTATCCCTAAACTTAGATATTACGTAAATAATTTTCTTAAGGTAATATTTTGTTGCAAAATAATTCTCAGCCAAAAAACAAACCAATTTTTTTTTACCTGCCTTATAGGGTACTTTGCAATTCTGGAAAATTAAAAATTTTACTGATCCCGTCATATGACGGGCTATATGCTAGTTTTTATATATACAAGAATGAAAAACTTCCCAGGGTCCGGAAGGGTAAATAATTGTTTAATACACTTTTATAAAGTAAAGAACGGTAATCCTGAGAAAAAGTTGTTTTTCTTTCCCCAGAATTCTGTTCTCAAAAGGCAAATTTAAAGTAAATATTTATTTCTCATTCAAAATATTGAGGATTTTTCTTATGGTTGGCGGAGAATCGCTTCCGTTCTAGGCCATAAAGAAATCTTTTAGCCCCTTGAGCTATTTTTAACAAAGCTTAGCACAGAAGAATTGATTTTGTGTTCTTTCGCTGGCCTTAACATCTACGGCCACATGGAGAAGGGAGCACCAAGGCTCGCTTGACCTCTTTAATGTCCGAACATATTACGGCACGTATGAAATGCTCAGTTGAGCCCCTGAATCCCTCCCCCTATTTATGGATTTATTGGTCATGCGAGAATCCATTTTAAGCTCTCAAATAAATTCTTGACCTCACATAAGAGCTTGAAAGCTTAAAATGAGTATAAAAACCTTTTATCAAAACTGAAGTGGCATTTATCTTTTTACTTCTCGGCATATGCTAGGATAGACATAATTCTAGTCTGAAAACTACGGTGGGCTTCCAGCTCGGCAAAATTTGACAGAAAATTCAATAATTCTATTTCATTGAATTCTAAAATATAACTAAAAATGAGAGTAAATATACGCTCATAGTATATATATATATATATATATATATATATATATATATATATATATATATATATATGTATATATTTAAATATATATATATATATATGTATGTATGTATGTATATATTTAAATATATATATATATATGTATGTATGTATGTATATATATTTATATATATATATATATATATATATATATTATATATATATATATATATATATATATATTATATATATATATATATATATATATATATATATATATATATATATATATATATATATATATATATATATATATATATATATATATATATATATATATATAAGGAGAGAGAGAGAGAGAGAGAGAGAGTAATATAGTATGATTTTTATATACGCATCATATATCAAAGTAATTAAAATAAAATGCAACACAGTTATTACTACAAGAAAAATGAATACGTTTCGCTATTGCTAATGTTTATTTCTGATATTTCCTACAAATAACTGCGAAAAGTAGTTTCAAAGTCTAAAATGCATTTCATAAATTAAAAAAAAAAGTCAAATCATATGTAAAATGAATATGCATGGATATATTTTTATAGAATTTATTTTTTAAACAAAAAATAATCAATAGCTTTATATTAACTCATATTTTACGTTGAAAATTAAACCACATTCGTATAAATTTATTACGAATAAGATACAATTTCACATAATACTTAAAAACAAAATAAATTAGTTTTGAAACCCACTGTAGCCTTAAGTAGTAAAATGAGGAATACTTGAACAAATATTTATAAAGGAATCTCGTATTTTGAAATTATTTCGTAACACCTTTAAAAATTTTAATCTCTGTAAGAAAAGTTATGATATCAGTGACATTTCTTCAGACAGAAATTCAGTCTATTGAAGAAAGATGTAAGTTTAAATCAAAAGTAAACAAAATATTCGCATTTTAGACTGACTAATTTTAAGCTAACATATTGTTTTTTCCATAATAAATTCAGTTTAATGTTTCAGTAGCTTTTTTTCTTAGCACCGCATTTTTTTTTTATATTATGAAATATGAAACAGAGGATCAAAATTACATAAAACTGAAGTGCCAAAAATTAAATATGTTTTTTAAAATAATGAATAATTGCGCAAGCACAACGAAAGATACAAGCCTTATTATTTACATTTTTTTCTTTTTGTTGTTTTGTCAATGGAAGTTTTTATAAATGGCTAAACAAGTAATAAACAATTCAATTTTTTCCCAGTTTGTAGCACACTTCTAAATGATTCATTTTTGAGATGGAATTTCTCACTGGAAAAGAATAAAATTTTAGAAATAGTGGCCGTCTAAAAAAGTATCAAAATATATTTATTTGCTCGTTAAAATATTTTTAATATATCGCCAAATTTTTCAGTATAAATATGTTATTGAGAAGTATAATTTAAATGCAAAAATGATCTTAGCAGCATAAATTACTAGGTAAATAAATTTTCTATTGATAACAAACCATAAATATTAAGGATTTAAAGTTATTGAAGTAAATTTTAAATAATATATAAAATAATTTATGTGTAAGTATGAATACTTAGAACCCAGCACCATGTTGATATCCTTTATATTTTGCTTTCTTAGGCATACATTGCTATTTTTTAAGAAATTTGAGTTTCGAAATTATTTTATGCGTAAATTATTAGATAAACACATGCTTTATTTATTACAAACCAAAAATATCCAACAATTCAAAATTTTCAATTTAAATTAACATCTCACTTTTATCAAACCAGTAATCTTAAAAAGGTGTTTAAAAAAAACTAGGACGCTTGTAACCAACGGTTAGAGTATCCAGGATTTTTTGCAGAAAAAGAGTCAGCAAACAATGGCCTGCCAAACTAAAATGACTTACTTATCTAGGATTTTGCACCATTTGGAGCTACAGAAAGATCACCTTTTGTCAGCAAGCAAACAATGTGCATGTTTTAAATTCCACTGCAGGTCATTATTATTTTCTTCTTTAAATCAATATAATACTCACTTGGATTTGATGACTGGGCCATACTTATCTAGTATAAGTTTTGAATAACGACCGCATGTTGCACCATTTGAGAGCTAATTCAGTGAAAATTGGATCACCTTTTGTCGTACGTTCAGGGTGAGCAATGTAGTAGTATTCGACGACTGTGCATGTTTTAAATTCCACTGCAGGTCATTATTATTTTCTTCTTTAAATTATAATATAATACTCACTTGGATTTGATTACAATTTTACGAATACTTATGGCCATACTTATCCAGTATAAGTTTTGAATAACGACCGCATGTTGCACCATTTGAGAGCTAATTCAGTGAAAATTGGATCAACTTTTGTTGTCCGTTCAGTGTGAGCAGAGTAGTAGTATTCGACGACTGTGTATGTTTTAAATTCTACTGCAGGTCATTATTATTTTCTTCTTTAAATTATAATATAATACTCACTTGGATTGGATTACACTTTTGCGAAATCACGTGTGCGTCACTTATAAAAATTTATCTATCTACGGCACTTCCGTCTCACTGTCTTTCACTTGTGACACTTCTAATATGTTTTTTCAAATATATAATATTACACTCACTGATTTATATTATAATTTAACAAAATGACATGTGAGTCATATATTAAAATTTATCCATCTTTGAAGCTTTCGTCTAACCCCTTTTTCCGTATAAAAAAAGTCTATGTCGTCAATATACCAGTAAAAACACTGCAGAAGATTAAGTAAAGTCGTAACCAGAATCAGCCGAATTTATTATTATTTGGTGTTAAAGTTTAATAAACATTTCTGGGATAGATGAAATATTCTATAACTTTTATCTTATTTTAACATATTTCCGCCTTATCTATTCTCGAAAACTTGGAATGCTTTAGCGCGCGAAAGACTCTACTCATTCAGAACTGCATTCTCTACCGAGCCGTATTTCTAATCCAATTCGGAGCTAGGTGTCACGGTAATTAATGCCTAGTGAGTGACAAAAGGTATGTTGGTTAGTCGAGAGAGCTCAACATGTGTTCTCGAAATCAGCCGTCGTGATTATACATTCCTCTGGCAGGCCGTAGCACGCACATAAGTCACAGACGCAGACACTGCGTGAGTCGTGCGTGACTCTGTTGGTGGTCAGGTGGGGTTGCCGGTGGTCAGGGAGAAATATCGGTAGCCTGAGCTGCATGATGAATGAAATAAAATCTCGTTTGTATAATGTAAGATAGTGCGAGGAGAAAATGCCGGGCTGCCTTTTGACCGGGTTGTCGGAAAAGGAACGATATCCCTCTGCACAAAGGAGATCGGTACAGAGGATCATAAATATTTAAATCTAAATAGGGTTGTTATGTTTGAGGTATTGTTATGCTCCTTAATGTTATGATATATTGCATCTTTCCATATTGTACCTATCTTTTATGAAGTATGTGAATAGAAAACACCCTCAAATTTGTAATAATTTCTATTTTGCTAGTATTCATGAGAACAAAATGTCGTATTTTCACAGCGATAACAGAAACATTCGTACATCTATGTACTGAAACATGTATTTATTTTATTTCTTAAATCATAAAAAATCTAATCAGAGAAAGCATATCTGTATTTGCTTCGATTTTATCGATGACTGTTGACGGACAGGATGGGTGTATGATGGCTTAAATCATAATTGAACATATTACTGCGATATTTGAAATGTGAACAAAATTCGCCATTTTACTGGCATTTTAAGATGTTGAGAATGTAACTTTTATTTTTGACATTCAAGAGTTTAATGGCTCTTTCAATCAAATGTTTAGAATTCCAAATCAATGACTGAGAATATGAGGATTGTACTGTGTTTCCTTATCACAGGAAGAGCCCTAATTGATGACAACTTCATCACATAATTCTCTCTTCATGGACATCATAGGCGATGTCTTCGTCTTGTTCCCACTTCCATTTGAAAAGGGAATTTTCCTTTTCCATTTCTTTTTGGTCTGTATACACACTGACAGATAGCAACATGCTATTCATGTTATACAATACCCATTCATCCGACTCAATAAATTAAGTAGGGTTCGAATATTACTCTAGGTTTCAGAAGGGACACCTGTGGAGGTTCATTCAGAATCTGAAGTTAAATATCCGCTGTAAAATATTACTCTGCTTATTTAGAAAACATTTGTTTAGGAGTACTGTTTATTCAAGGCAGATTTTTGAAGATGATCTCCAAGTGTTTTATCTTTTATTTTGCTTTTTTCTAGTTGTTTAAAATATTTGATTGATTTTTTATTGATAATGTAAATATTTACAACATGAAATACATACTAAAAATGTAATGAACAAGTGACTACGACATAAAATAATAAATCTAGAGATATATTCATTAGACTACAGCATTCATTAGATTTTAAAACATTTTCGGTATACTAACAAGTAAAACAACTATAAATTTTCAAACAGGTCTCATATTTACGCCAATAGTACATTATACATTCAGCTTCACATATAATGCACATTAAAATGTTCATGAAGATGCCCATAGCTTTAAGAGCTATTGACTGAGCCGTAATTGGTAACTGAAAAAAAAAATCGCTCTTCACAAATTACATTTAAATTTTTTATTTTTCTTCCACTCTCGGTTTATCAGCTATTTAAAAATTGTTATGGGGATAGATATAATAAAAGTTCAAATAAACCATAAATTGTTTTCGATAGCTAAAAAACAATATTTCGAATAAATCTATAAATATATCTTTGGATATTAGTCAAAATTGGCGTCAAAAATGAAAACACCTGAGATTTTTTTTGAGCCTTAATGACGACTGTCTTTGGGATTTCATACAAAATACGCACTTTAATTTCCCGATCTAGTTTACTTTTTCTTACACATACACACACACGCACACACACATATATATATGTATATATTTATATATATGTATACATATATAAATATATATAAATAAATAAATAAATAAATAAATAAATAAATATATATATATATATATATATATATATATATATATATATATATATATATATATATATATATATATATATATATATATATATATATATATATATATATATATATATATATATATATATATATATATATATATATATATATATATATATATATATATATATATATATATATATATATATATAATTTTACAGATATTTTAAGAACTCAAAATCTTGTTTCTAACAAGAAAAAAGAAACTTTTTTTTATTATTCTTTTTAATCTTGACTTAAAGTATGAAAACGGCTGAGAATTTTTTCGGGCCTTAATGAGGACTGTCTTTGAGATTTTATACAAAATACGCATATTAATTTACCGATCTAGTTTACTTCTCCTTACACACACACAAATATATATATATATATATATATATATGTATATTACATATATAATTTTACAGATATTTTATAAAAATATATCTTTTGATTAGCAATCCAGATAAATAGATCATTTCTTTATTTTGACAAAGCTTTGTTTTATTTTCTCTCCATCCAAATACAAAAACAAACTTGTGCTATTGAGATAATACCCCTGCAACTGAGAAGAAACATAAGCCAACAGCCAACATATAAATGGTATTGTAGCCCAGCGTGTGCATGCACAGTGAAAAAGTTACGACACTATTTCATTCATCATGCAACATTTATGGTAGATTTATTAGTCTGCCACGAGATCCATTACGGCCGGCACAATACCGGCCCCATCACGAATGTCCGATTGTTTGAAGAACAAAAAGCAGCCGGGTCACGAGAAGCACCATTACAAATTTATGCACGACCAGAAACCCAATAAAAGAAAGAACGTTTAGAAAAGAAACTACAGAGGGGTTCAATTTACACATTGGAACATTAAGTTAAACTTGGAGGGGAGTTGGTGGAACAGGTATTTAAATACCTGCCAAAAAATATTTAAGACCATAGTGTATTTTCAGCTGGGAACATAAATAAGATTAAAAAAATATATCTTCATTATATATTCATTACCTTATTTTGAATTTAAGTAGTACCACAACATGCTGTATAACTACGTCTATGATAAAAGTAGATTTTTTGTTCAAAACAAAATTTTATAGATTTATGATTATTTGAAACGGATTATCTGCATTTTAAACAGTGATACCCATTCGAAATTTACCGATTACATACTTTGCAAACTAAAGATGAAAATTATATAAATTTAATGTGTTTCAAAATTCTTAGCTGAAAAATATCATGTATAATTTATACAGAAAAAAATGAATGCATTTTTTTTGGTTAAATTTGGATCATTACGGTCTATTCTTTCATCCATCAGGATAATGAAACTGGAACCTACAAAGTGAAGGATTAAATCCGATTCTTAGAGGCTACACATACCCATACCAGCTGTGGGAGTCAAACACACGGATTCTGGTACCATCTTACCCATTCGGCCTTTGTTAAGTTTCCATCTTCATATATTTTCCTACTTGATTCCTGAATGTTTACAATAACAACTATGTCTAAATTTATTTCTATATATTTCTCACTTATTTGCTATATACATTTATTTATTTTTCTCTTATTTTTGATGTAGCACTCTCTATCTTCACTATTTCTTTCTTTATTTATTTTTTACTTGATAATTAATTAAATAATTAAATGCCAACTAAAAGTATTTTCTAGATAAATATCTCAGTATTATTTGTAAAAGCATTTTTTAATTAATTTACTATCGAAACAATTAATAATTGCTTCAATAGTAGGCGGTAAGTCTAAAGGTATTTTTTTATTTATATATCTCTATTCTCTCTAGTTTGATTTATTTATTTCTAAATTTAACGTGAATGCTTACGATAATAATTAAGTCTAAAGGTTAAACCGAATAAAAGCTGCTATATTATAAGTAAAAAGAATGCGAACAGGGAATTTATAATTCATTTACTTTTGAAGCAATTAATCATTAATAACTATTTAAATAATTAATATTCTACTTTGAAATATAAACCCATTTACATAAGTAAAATTCTAAAAGCATATTGATTTTTGAAGTAGCTATATTAAAAACTAAATAAATTACTATTAAATGCTCACTGACACTCGAAGAAAATCTTTCGCATGCTAAACGAAAATATAATTCAATAGAATATAAACATTTAATTACTTAGGAAAATTATAGAAAAATGTGGTCACATGCATAAATCTATAGATTTTGCACTATTGCATGCTTATCATGCAACATTTATGGTAGATTTATTAGTCTGCCACGAGATCCATTACGGCCGGCACAATACCGGCCCCATCACGAATGTCCGATTGTTTGAAGAACAAAAAGCAGCCGGGTCACGAGAAGCGCCATTACAAATTTATGCACGACCAGAAACCCAATAAAAGAAAGAACGTTTAGAAAAGAAACTACAGAGGGGTTCAATTTACACATTGGAACATTAAGTTAAACTTGGAGGGGAGTTGGTGGAACAGGTATTTAAATACCTGCCAAAAAATATTTAAGTGTATTGTGTTTAGTCAGCTGGGAACATAAATAAGATTAAAAAAATATATCTTCATTATATATTCATTACCTTATTTTGAATTTAAGTAGTACTACAACATGCTGTATAACTACGTCTATGATAAAAGTAGATTTTTTGTTCAAAACAAAATTTTATAGATTTTATGATTATTTGAAACGGATCATCTGCATTTTAAACAGCGATACCCATTCGAAATTTATCGATTACATACTTTGCAAACTAAAGATAAAAATTAAGTCAATTTAGTGTGTTTCAAAATTCTTAGCTGAAAACTATCATATATAATTTATACAGAAAAAAAATGAATGCATTTTTTTTGGTTAAATTTGGATCATTACGGTCTATTCTTTCATCCATCAGGATAATGAAACTGGAACCTACAATCTGTGGGATTCAAATACATGAATTCTGGTACCGAAGAGCACCATCCTATCCATTCGGCTTTTGTTCGGCTTCATTCTTCATATATTTTCCTACTTGATTCCTGAATGTTTACAATAACAACTATGTCTAAATTTATTTCTATATATTTCTCAATTATTTGCTATATATATTTATTTATTTTTCTCTTATTTCATCCTGAATGTTCACGATTAACAAGTAAATCTAAAGGCATTTTTGATGTAGCACTCTCTATTCTCAGTATTTCTTTATGTATTTCTATAATTTACTTGATAATTAAATGCCAACTAAAAGCATTTTCTAGATAAATATCTCTGTATTATTTGTAAAAGCATTTTTTAATTAATTTACTATCGAAACAATTAATAGTTGCTTCAATAGTAGGCGGTAAGTCTAAAGGTATTTTTTTATTTATATATCTCTAGTTTGATTTATTTATTTCTAAATTTAACGTGAATGCTTACTATAATAATTAAGTCTAAAGGTTAAACCGAATAAAAACTACTATATTATAAGTAAAAGGAATGCGAACAGGGAATTTATAATTCATTTACTTTTGAAGCAATTAATCATTAATAACTATTTAAATAATTAATATTCTACTTTGGAAATATAAACCCATTTACATAAGTAAAATTCAAAAAGCATATTGATTTTTGAAGTAGCTATATCAAAAACTAAATAAATTACTATTAACATTCACTGCCACTCGAAAAACCCCTTTCGCATGCTAAACGTAAATATAATTGAATAGAATATAAACATTTAATTACTTAGGAAAATTATAGAAAAATGATGTATCATGCATAAATTTATAGATTTTGCACTATTGCATGATTTTTAAAAATTGCAGTAGTAGCAATTTTTTACTCCTGCAATAGCAATTTTTTACTAGGAGTATTTTTAGCTGTCAACTTTAGGAGGCGTTGCGTGCTATAAGTAGAATATTTTATACAATTGTATAGATCAATACTTCCCTTTTGTAGGAATCTATGAAGAAGTAAATCATGAGCTACGTTTTACAAATCAAGAAATTTCAATAATGCATTAATGCATTTTTAGAGGCATTACTCGATTTCTGAAACTTTTAACTAGATTACCTTATTTATATTTTAATTTATAAGTGGAATACTTTACACAATTCTATAGATCAATAAATCCCTTTTGTTGGAATCTATGAAGAAGTAAATCATTAACAAACAACGTTTTACAAATCAAAAAATTTCAATAATGTATTTATGCATTTTTTTAAGAAATTACTTGATTTCTGAAACTTTTAACTAAGATACTTTACTTATACTTCAATTTGCATGAATACGAAGTTTCATACCTTAAAGTCGACAATTTATTTTTAAAAATCCACTTTAAAATGTGGTCAAACCTCTTTAGATGTCATAAGAGGTTTTCAGACGAGTAAAATATTACAAAAAAAAAATTGCATTTTCTACCTTACTAAATTCTTAAATGTAGCAATTAATATGAAACTAAACTAGTTTCTAAATAACATGTATCTCATACCGGATATAATTAGCAATATAAATTACAACCATTACTAAGAACTTTAAATGTATTTAAAGAACAAATATTTTTTTTTATTTTAATTATTTTCTATACCCTCTCCACTTGTCATGTAATTTTTATATTTTTCAACTGTTTACCGAGTAATGTATAAGAGTTATTTCAAATTAATATATCTCGAAAAGAGTAGTCTGTCTATTATATATTTAAGAAAATTTTTATAGATGTTTTTGTGCTGATAATGCTGAAATATTTCCTTTTTTTATTTTTCTCTTTGGGTTGTCTTTGAATACTACAGCTAGAAATAACTTGTATTTTAAAGTCTAAAATCTCTCATACATAAAATGTTCTTATTGTGTCAAAACGGGATACTGATGAAATACTTTTAACACATTAATTCATTTCATCCCATTTTAGGGACAGCTAAAAATAGTTTAAGGCATTTTTATGCTTTCTCTGAAATAGTTTTTCGTTTCAGCGTGGGTAGATGAAAATCTTGTAAAGAACCCAATAAGAAATATTGTTTTCTCATCATTAGCCTTAATTCACCAGGGGAACTTATTGTTTTAACCCTTATTTATGCAGTATTATGAGAGCAGTGTAATAGTCTCTAATTTAAAACGATTTGTATTTTTTATATTTAACTTCGTATAAGTGACTGTTTCTTATAATTGAATAATGGATTTACATCGACTGTAAACTCTTATATTATCAAGTACATAAAGGTAAAATTAATAAGCGATATATCTTCATTATTGAAACAGCACTTTTCCTCATGTTACAGCTAATTATGGTGAGGAAATTGTCAGTGAGAAATGTTTGCTCCCTCCGAATAACTGAATAAAATTTACGTTCTAAAATATATATAGGGTATTAAATATACCTTCGTACAAGTGAATGTTTCGTATAATCGCACAGTGAATAACTTATTAAATAGAGCTTATGAAAGTTTCGCCGGGGAACAAAGAGCAATTGCTCTTATTTTTCCAATGTATCATAAGAATTTGTTAAGAAACAAAACTGCGTATCGATTTTCATTTATGTGAAATACCATTTATACAGGCCGGGCGATGGCTGTATGGTAGAGTGTTGCACTTCAGAACTGGAGTTCGCGGGTTTGAATTACAGTGCTGTCATGGATGTTCGTAGCCCTTCGGAATCGGCTTTAAGGAGTAGATCGCGGTTTTATTAGCCCTCAAACTGTAAAATGCAAAAGTCTAGAGCAAAACTATAGGCCGCAGAGCTTCCAACAAAACCAAACCAAACTTCTTATATAATCCGCGGTAGCTTAATTGTCAAATGCCCAAGTGGCATTAACAACAACAATTTATATAACACAACTATTTGAATTTATGCAATGTTTTATCAACTGGTTCTGCCATTTTACGGGAAGTGCTTTGCGATTTTAAAAAGCATACCCAAGTTAATAACATTACATTAATACAGAATCTTCATAAATTTGAAGAAGAGCTATATAAAAAGAATCTCCTTAAAATATTTCAAAATTAATTATTTAAATGAAAAATCG